>VXBB01000844.1:0-76649 GCA_013399915.1 Illadopsis cleaveri | reverse complement strand
ACTTCAAGTTTTTCAAAGGGCAGCTTTCAAAATCTGTCTTTCCACATGCATACAGCAACAAGAATGTCTCCCTTTCCCAAAGTCAACTCCTTGTTCAAAGGATATAGGAAGAGCAATGTCATGATAGATAAATCTTAACAAAGATCATACAAGTAAGCCCATGTTTCTTTGCTCTGTTCAGGGGCAGCACATAAAGGATTTCTAGAAAATGCAATGCATAGAGTAATTTTGTACCTGGCACACAAAAGCAGCTGGAGCAGGTTGGTGTCTTACAAAAACCCAGGAGGATTTTTCTGATACTGTTTACCACTGAAGCACACTCACTCCTTAACAAAAAGGCAAAACAAAACACACAAAATCCCATCCACAATAACAATAAAAAATAAAATTTTAAAAATTAAAAAAATAAGATAAAAGCCTAAGTCTCTTTGCCTAAGTCAGTGACAGCTCTGTCATTGAAAAGGCTTTACTCAATTTCATAAAGTCTTTTCTCACTTCATTTATCCTTCAAGACCAGAGTGTTGTGTTGGTGTGTTTGCAGCCTCACAAGTGAGCAGTGGGCACATCCAGGCAACCAAGAACCTTGTGCATCACCTTGAAGGCCCTGCTTGCCTCCAGAGAGCTTGGAAGACAGCCAGCTTGCCAAGCACACTACTCATTAACTTTTCCAAACACAACATTTTGGTTCAGAGACAGGACAGTGTTGGCCACTCCATACTTTTAGCGCAGGGTTACTCAGGCCCCTGTAGTTCTTCTCCTCCTTTCTGAGTGCATTGGTGGAGTTAATTACTTTTTTATATTCAAGTTAAAATTGTATTTACCAGCAACAAGAGACTTAGAATAACACTGGTTTGTTTAAATCTGAGTCAGTCAAAGCAGAGCAACAGATGATCTGATTCAGCTTAGAGCAAAGGTAGTTGTCAGGACAATACTTTTCTTTATAGTTTGATGCTTTGCTAAAAATTCTTCAGTGCTTTTTCATTTGATTTTTCATTATTCTGATTTTGTTAAGCATAGGATAAGAATAAATAGTGATGGAAAGGAGCTTCAGCTCATTCACACAAGTAATGATAAGTGACACATGACTACTGACAAACCATGAGCAGAAAAGTTAATGTTGTTCACTAAATGTAAGGGACTGTAGAGTCCTTAACATCTAATTAACTTCTTTTAAAATGTGTCTCAGTTTTGTGATCAGGCTGTATGTTTGAGGACACACAGGACTGACTCCCTTCTGGTTCTCCTCTTCTTCACTTCAACAATGATGATGATGTTGTTAGCCCACTGGTGGACAAACACTACAAACATGCAAGAGCCAGTGAAAAAAAAAAAATGGTGGAAGTGGAGCATTTTGCAAAGAAACAAAGAGAGGAGATCAGAAATATGTAAAAATCATAGCACCTTCTTGGAAGATGGTGAAAGGGGAGTAAGTTTAATTGAGCAGTGTTTGAAAGCAGGTTACATGGGGGCCATGGTGGGACTAAGGACCAGAAAACTCATCAACAGCTGTTGTCATGCACATGGAGAACCCATGGTCAACTTCCCACAGTCAGGATCCTTTACAGACAGATCAAAGTACAACAGTTACAGCAATTTTCAGAGGATGAGTAGCTTGGACACTCATAGGTTCTCAGCAACAGTATTTTTTAAGACAGATTTTTCACTATTGCTGAAAATACCTGTGCAATCTACAATCAGACTGCTTTAAAAATAAAAACCTCTTTATTTGATAGTCTGGAATTGACATCGATAACCTGCATATCATTTTACAACACATCAAACTTCGTTTCTGGTTAACATACTAAAAATAAAATTACAATGTCTCCTCTCCTAGAAAACTGCACTGCAATTACAGGGGAACCTGTTAACAGACACCAAAGGGACTGAGAATTTTATAGCCATTAAATAATGCAGTGTAATTAATTCAAAGGCACTTTCTCAGGGCCAGATATCCTTGGCTTTGAAGATGAGTTAAGATATTTTTCACCATTAGCACAGGTTAAGCTTTATTTAGAGCAAAGTTTAGTTCACTTCCTCAGTGTCTTAACTAAGAGAGAATTATTTTAATACTGTGTCTCTAACTCTTTCTTCCTATCACTAGTGTAATTGCAGGCTCTACATACGGGCAATACTGGAAATATCAAACATCATCAGCAGACCACCTTCCAGAAGCTGTCAAGCAATATGCCAGAACACACAAAGGTCCTTTACCTGTCAATGTCTGGTTCTGCCAACTACTTCTGCATTCATCTGTAGCTTGGCAGCAACTGTTGCAAAGTTTGCCTGGAAGATGAGCCACACAGTGAGACAGGGGATTAAGAACGCTTGCCAATATCTGCAGGAATGTGAGTCATTTCCGAGATCATTTGGGGAGGGGGGCAGGGAGGAAAGCTGCATCTCTTCCTGATCTCTACAAAAGACGCAGCATTTTAAGAAATGCAGAAACCTCTAACTTTGTATTACTTATCAATGTCAATTTTTTAACTCAATTTTCAGTTGGCCCATCTCTGCCAATAAATGCAATTAGTGGCCCTAAGACAATGCAAACTAGTTCCATTCTTAAATCCATTCTGCTCATTTATAAATTTTATTAAAAATATTTATTTACAGTACTAAAACCAGACTTTCACATTTTCTTCTAAAGGTCAATAGGAAATACTAGAATAGCCAATCCAAACCAGTAACTCATCAAGACAATTGTGGTGCTTAAGCACAGAAAACTTATTCAGGATAGCAAAGAGTAACAGGGGGTGGGAGTGCACAGGAATTGAACAGCTCATCTCACAGAAGGACACAGCCAAACATCCAGGAGACTGCACCAGTCTTTGGAAAGAATCTGACTGCTGAAGTGCTTCCAGCATGGACAGCCTGCTGGCCTTGCTAGCAGGAAAGGAGAAAATTTCTTATGGTTCATCCAACAGCTAACAAATAGCTGCTATAATCAGTAGGTAATTTAGACACACAATTCAAAGAGGGGAATAAAATGGTGGAAAATAGTGCATGATATTTTAATAAGTTAATGTGGACAACATTGCTAAACCAACATCTTCTAGCCAGCAGATGTATCTGTCATTTCTATTGCATTTCCTAGCAACCATTCATGTAATTACTTCTTTATTCCTAAAACACGATTTTTAGGCTGATTCCACACATTAGTAAGACATACATAACCACATTGAAAAGGTCTGCAACAGTTTGTGTCTGTTTTCCCAGCCCACAATCACTTTCTGGACTTACTGCCTGGTTCCAGGCAGTGCAGCAGGGGTCAGAAACTTGCTAAGTTCCCACAAGCTTCATGAAAATAACATCCTGCTAGAGTACAGATACCCCCTGAGCATCCCTGGTGAGGAGGAGACTAAATCACAAGGACATACCTTTTATTAGACACTAGTTCAATGCTCTTTGAACATACCACATTCTCAAGGAAAGCTGGCATTAGTGATATCTTAGACATCAGTGAACAGCATAACATCCTCATAGACAAACTCCGTAAGTGTGGACTGGATGAGTGGACAGTGAGGTTGAGAACTGGCAGAATACCAGATCCCAGAGGTAATAATCAGTGGCACAGGGTGTAGCTGGAGGCCTGTTATTAGTGGAGTCCCCCAGATTTCAATACCAGGCCCAGTGCTGTTTAGTTTATTCATCAAGGCCTGGATGAAGGGGCAGAGCCCTCCTCAGCAAGTTCACTGTCAGCCAAAGCTGAGAGACCAATACCCCAGAGGGCTCTGCAGCCCTTCAGAGGGACCTTGACAAGTTGGAGAGATGGACAGAGAAGAACTGACTGAAATTCAGCAGGGGCAAGTCCTAAAGAATCATCTGGACATAATCCTGTGCAATGTGCTCTAGAATAACATAGCTTGAGCAGGGAGTTTGGGCCAGATAACTCTCTGTGGTCCCTTCCAACCTGACCCAATCTGTGATAAGAAAATATATTAGGAAACCAGGCTATATGGTTTCTCTGATGTTCCTGTTCCTTGGTATTCAGCCCATCTTTAGGACTCACTCTATTTTTCCAGAGGTTTTGACTGCTCAAGACTGTTGGGATTCTTGAGTTGAGTCCAACTGGGTGAAGTTGAATAAGTTATGTTCCTAGTTAAAAAATTATTTCTTACTGAAATTCTACTTGAGGATTTTGTGTGAAACATGGTTGAGAGGACAGCTAAAGAAGGGCTCAAATTTTAACAGATTTGGTCAATTTTACAGCAGTCTTTCCCTTTTATATTGATGTCACATTAGATAGAATTTTAAGGAAAATACCCAGCTCATTAGTACTTAAATGAAGACAAAGCATCTTCTACCACAAAACAGTCTGACATAGTCAATTACATGAGTCTTTCTGTCTATTTGGTGGTCATCAGTAAAACTAAACACTCAGCTATGTTCTGTCCATCAGCAGCATGCATTTTAAATGTATATTTCTTTAATTTGAAAAGACAGCCAAGTCCTGCAGCAGAGCACTTGTTCTGTCCACAACTTGATCAATATCCTTTCATTAATTTTGCTTCATTCTGGACTGTAGCCTCTACAGTTTGACAATGTGTCAACTCATCAGGAAAGTTAATCTTACCTACAAGACACTATCAGAATTTGAGTTTTTCTACTTGTCAGCCTCAGGGTTGGAATATCCCTCAGAACTTAAGTTCAGAGCACAGTTTCTGGGTTTAACCATGATCCGAGCTCTGCTAAATTACAGATTCTTCTTGACTGCTTTTAATCCCACTGTGAGAAGAAGCACCATATTGTTGCTGTCAGAAAAAGATCCTCTCCAAATCCCACTACTCGACAGCAACAGCTTCACACTGATCTCCACAGCCTGGAGCTGCACACTCACTCATTACGAGGCACAAGTCCCACAGAGGTGCTGCATGTCCCACTAGCACCATGAAAACAGAGCACCCACTATTTGCCTAAATAGCTCACAATATGAGCTATTTGATAGCTCATTCTACCTCTTCAGCACTAGGCAAGCCCAAGAGTTTTTAAAAATGCCTTGGGCAAGACAGTTAAACTTCTGGGCAACAAATCAGAAACAAAATGTTGTAACAACCTAATATGAAACAGCAATACACTTGATAAATTAATGCCTGTCTAGTTGCCTACTGCTTCACATCCAGGACACCTCAGAGATCAGCCAGGAAAATGGAATCCTGTTTTTTGCTCTGAATACTTGCTTATTTCCTGCAATCTTTATCAGATTTGATGAAAAATGTCCTAATTTTCAGTTGTAACTGTCCATAGGCAAGTCCTCCCTTCTAGGTCTAAGACTAGCCAGAGGGTTGGTGATCAAGCGCCATATATGAAGCCATCATATCTAGACAGACACCTTGAAAATATTTCCTCTATTCTTCTGCTTCACTTATTTCAAATCTAGACTGTTACTTTTTTCCAAAGCCGATGTAGCCTTGATGACTCATATCTCACTCCTCCATTGCCATCTGGAGCTGGAGGGTTTGGCCATGAATGTAAATTCCTTAGAAGTTTCATTCTAAATGGCTGCTTTTGATATTTAATGATGCTTCTCTCTCCCCATCATTATTTTTCCTTCAGGTTTGCACTTATTCCAAGTCCAAGGCTATTCCTGTGCCCTGGTGATTAAAGACACTTTTCCCTGTTCTGCTTGACTGCCATTTCCTGCCCAAGCTGAGCTCCTCCTTCATACAAGGCTACACCCTTACTCCATTTAACATTAGGAAAGCCACCCACTACTAAGCTGTTCTCTGAAGGTCACAGTGTGACATGAGCTTTCAGACAGCCCTGTAAAGAGCATGCAGACTAAGAATAAGGATTGTGGCCAGATATCTATAGGAATGGAAACATTCCCTTGTGCTGTCTTCAACAGGGAGTCCCTGTGTCACAGAGTCCTCTCACATCCACAGGAATTCTAAGTTGGAGCACATCACCCACAGCTTAACTGGTCCCAGAGTGCTGCAGGGGTTTTGGGACAATGTTATTCCAGGGAATCCATGGAACAGTCCAGACTTGTAAAGGTGGCTTAAAATCTTGGTAGCATTCCTCCTCTTTTGAGAGATCTTTAAGCAGGATCCTTTCCTCTTGTAAAAATATGAAGTACAGATTCTTGCACTGTGAGAGCTCCAACCAGGACAGCTTTCTTCTTGTATGAATCTATAGTATAACTAATCTTTACCACAGAAGTGCAGCCACATTTAATCAATCTTCTGAGATGCATAACACTACACATTCCAAAATGATGGTTAAGTTCAAATGTAGCCTGGAAGGACAAAACATACTTTTTTTTTTTTCCAATTTGTTCAGTACACTGCTTTCCCTTGGTTTAGCAATGCCCTCTTTTTGAGTCAAGGTCCCAAACCTTGAGACAGATTGCCCAATTCCAAAATGAGTTCCCTGCTAACCCAAACAGCAGATGGCCACACCACAGAGATGCACGATGATGTTCCGGCTTGCAGCACGAAGCTAAAGCAAAACATCAGTCTCTGGAACCAGAAACTCTGGAACTTTGTATTCCTTCCCCTGGCAGGGTAACTACTGATAACACTATTTGAAACACACGTGGCTGCAAACTTGGAAGCCAATTTCCTAGAAATCATTAAGAATGTCAGGACATTCAGCAAGTTTACTTGCACTGTAATTATTTCTTTCTCAAGCACTGGCAAGTGTACAGCGGCAGAAGAGTAACACTAAAACTCAGGAATCAAAGTGGCCTTCAGGCAGTACAATACCTATCACTCACCAATTCTATGTAATGAATGTGCATGGAAACATGGCTTAATGAATAACAACTAATGTGGTACATCATCTGAAGAGAAAGCAGGCTGGAGTTTTCTCTCTATTATTCAGCAGCTGCCAGGAGCTGATTCACTAAGCATGATGGACTGGATCTTTTCTGACATCATTAAAATTAAAAGCGAAATTGTTTTCCATTTTTAATTATAGAAATGTCCCTCTTCTTTTCAGAGCTCTCAGAAATGGTGAAACAGCATCTGGTAGCAGTACACTGTAGACATATAAACATCAGCAGACAATAGGATGCTTGGAAGAGTTTGCCTCAGACTGAACAAAATGTCAAGTTTACTTTCCATCTGACAGAGCAAACCCATTTTTATTGGAAGCCACTACAGAAATAGCACCAAATAGCTGCCAGCCTTAATGTGACACAGGTGTACGCACACAGGCATTCACCCTCTATCATTACCTTTTAACTCTCGTTTTGAAATAACTTGAAGATGTGGCAACAGTTACCATTTCTATCCACTAGAAAAATCCTGGAGACCAGTGAAGTTACTGTCAGGACAAATCAGGGAGGAATCAAGTCCTTTCTCACTTCCACAGGTTTTAGCTGGTAACATGTAGATGTTATACAGTTCACAGTGGAAGAGGAAACAATTTACAGATAAAGAGAGATTAATTTATAATAAATTAACCAATTTTTGGTTAGTAGCTTCATTAAACTGCACTTTAAAGGCATCAGATTTTGTTTCATACTTATAAATAATACTCACAGTTTCTGGGGTTCACAATACCAGAACGACAATATTATAGCACAGAAGCTTGTAAAATTACCTTACTATTATGTTTTCTGTTACTGCTTCCCCCTCTCTGTCCTTTCACCTCTCATTCTGCAAAACGCAACACATCACTAAGGACATGGGACTTGTGACCCACTTCCCCAGAAAAGCCTCCCACCTCATCCCCAGGAACAGCACAGACTCTCCATTTGCCTCACTCCAAAAGACTCGTATTTCAAACACTTATGAAGCAAGGCACAAGTCCAGGAACCAGCCCATTTAGTCTGAAGAGCCTTTCCAGTTCAAATACATTGATCAGTATTTTTCTCAATCTTCTAAAAGTGCAAATAGGATACAAACTGGGTCTTCCAGATTTCTATCCTGAGACTTGAAAAATTCCATTTCAACCATTCACTTTATTAAATCAAACCAACAAAAAACCAACCAACCAAACAAGCAAGCAAGCACAAACCACCAGGTAAATTGCATTAACATGTTTCTGCATAGTAAGCAAACTATAAACCAGCAAAGTCTGTAGACAAGAGTTTCTGTGGAATTTTCTTGAGTCTGAGCAAACTCTCAAAAAGTACTGTTACTGCTTCACAGATTCCAGGAAGTTTCTGAATTCTATATAGCAAAGTTGTAATTCTATAATATAGTGAATACAATCCCATAATATGATAACTATATCCAAAAGTTCCATTGTAGTTATCTTATTATAGGATTGCATTCACTGTATTATAGAATTACAAAACTGCCAATGGACCATAGCAGAAGCTTATGGTGAAATCCTACTTTCTGTCACGTCAACCTTTCAGTGAGTCAGAGTATGCCATGAAAACCCTAAAACCCAGAGGCAATGTTTTGAAAGTTCAAAAAATTCAGAAACATCAGAGGAAAAAGCAAAGCATTCTATATTGGCAGCAAGAGAACCCTGCAGAGCCTGGTCAAGTCTGGAGGTTCTTGGTAAGGTTCAAAATGTTCAGAAGTTCACAGGCATGGTCACTCCAGGATAAACACTTCCACAGACTCTCACTGTGACCTACCTACTAACAATCCTTACTTATCTCTCACCAGGAAAATGTTTCCTTTGCTTATTTATAGGCTTCTTTCTCACTCGTCTTATAGATGATACATCTTTTCCTTATCTATGGACTTCTCTGGGGTAGGGAACTTTCTTTTTTGATCACACTTTCAAATTCTCAAGATATCTCAGGATTAGGGATTTCACACAGCCTTGTACCATGAGAAATATTTTGGTGAAGTAGTATGTATACCAGGCTGTTTAGTCAGCATCATACCCATAGGGAAATAGAGAAGGGAAAAAAAAAAAAAAAAGGAAGAAAAAAAGAAAGCTTTCTTGCTCTAAAAACCAGTAACTTGCTCACTCTATTGTAAATATTTTTAAAGTATTCCTGTGACATACAGAAAGTCACCTGGCAAGCTAAATTATACTTGAGTTCTGCTATCTTTTGAGACTGTTATGCTGCTTATAATTACTCTCACTTGTAAAAAAAACCCCAAACAGTTAATGTTGGTAGTGATACTGGTAATGACAGAGAAAGTTATAGACACTAAAATTAATTATATTCAAACTAAAGCAAATTTGGGAAAGGTATTGGGATGCACTCAGCATTTGGCCACTTTTCAAGTTACAATCCACCATTTTTATAGGCTTGTGGTAGAGAGATTAGTTTTGTGAACACGAAGTTTCCTGTGTGAGGACCAAATGGAAAGAAGTGAGTGGGCATTAAACACCTTCACCTACAGAGCACATCCCTGCAGCAGCAGCCGCCGGGTGAGTGCCAGAGCCGCTTCATCTGCCTCCAGCTCTCACATGTGAGACAGGGGCTGGATATACTGCACCCCATCAGGATTTTCTCTCACAGCTACAAGACAGGTGATTTAACACAGAAACGACCTTCATCTGCACTCTTTAGCACTTTACAAAATTTTACCCAGGTATCCATACAAACTGTTAGCATTCTTAAAACTGGAAATATGCCACAGGCTCCTCAGCCACATCTAACTAACTCCTATTATAAACCTCCAAAATAAATACACAGAGAGTGAAAAAAAACCCCTCATCTTGTACTAATTTCTTAGCAATAAAAGTAAATACAACTGTTAATTTACAATAATAAATATGAATTATATAAATCCATGATTACCAACCATAAAAAATTAATATAAAAAAAGGACTCCATCCAGTATCTTCCCCCTCATACTTCTTGCAATCTCTAAGTCTTCCAGACAAAGCCATTTATCCTGTGCTGCTGAACCCCAAACTGGAAGTGAGGAAACATATTTGAAAGGCAAACCAGCTTTTAGTGGCATATCAAAAGCAGCTGAAAATACACAGCAGTTCATCGAAAAGGACAATTCTTCAGGAAATTATTAGTGGCTATTTTCAGAATCACAATAATATGCATAGAGCTGCACAGAACAAAAGACATATACAGTCTTTGTCACATGAAGTTTATTGTAACAGACACTTGAAAGACAAAATGAGAAGGATCCAATTCTATTCTCATTTGCCCTTATTTTAAATAAACCAAAATTCCACTGACTCCAGTGCTTCCAGTCACCTCACTGAAATTACTAGTTAGCAATGCTTGAATCAAACCCACTTTGTCTCCTTCTGCTTCTATACTTTAATTTATACTCAATTTCTTTAATATAAACTCATTTGTTGAGACTACTAAGAAGTTATAAAACCTAAAGAATGAAGATCACCTCAGCATTAAGTGCCACCTTTGACACCAGCTTCCAGCAGATTGCAGAAGGATGAGAAAGTAGGGCAGCCCTGCTACTATTGCCAATTAGCAAATAACACTCATTAAGCCACAAGACTTCCCAAGTCCCCACTAAATTCCAGCTTTATCAATGAATACTTTCCTAAAACTGTTTAATGCCAAAATCTTCCTTTTCAATCCACAGCTTGAGCAAGCCCCTCTCCTTGCTGTAAACTGCAAACTCGCTTGAGGTGCCAACCAATTGCCAAGTTTTAGCATTGAAACAGCTGAATTTCAGTGTTAGCAGGTGGGAAAAAAAATCCCTGAGCTATTTTTCAACTCAATAAAGTGGGTTATGGGATCTTTAAGGGAGGAAGAGAGTTATACAATTCTATGAGTGCTTTCCATGACAACCAAAGATCCTTTGGAATATTTACTTATAGCATCACTTGAGATTACGGCAAGAGATGGATCCGAATGGTCACAGAATGGTCAAGGTTGGAAGGGGCCACAGGAAGTCTCTGGTCCAACCTCCCTGCTTAAGCAGGTTCCCCTAGAGCACATTAATTGGAGATGTGACCAGATGCTTCTTGAGTATCTCCAGTGAAGGAGACTCCACACTCTCTCTAGGCAGCCTGTTCCAGTGCATGGTCATCACACAGCAAAGTTCTCATATTCAGGTGGAACTTTCTGCATATCAGTTTCTGGTTGTTGTCTTTTGTGCTATGCCTGACTCTCATTTTATTAGACAACCAAAATAGCTATTAAGTTGCAAAATCCTTTGCCTGAAAAAAGCAGTTTCACTGGCAGAACTGACAGCCCAGAGGCACCTTTTCCCTGTCAGTAAATTAGCTGGTTTTTACACAGCAGTAACATTCACCTGAGCTGTGAGAATTTCCCATTTCAGTCATCACCCAGATCTCTCTACGGACAGCATCCTCTCCCTTTACTGTGTAAATCCACTGTGCTTTTCATGCCTTAACTCATTTTTCATGAGAGCTGCCTGCTAGACTGGAAATGTCATCTTTCTCAAAGCAGAGGTTGGGTTTGCTCTCTCCTCCTCCTGTCTGCAGCCTGTTTGCTGCCTTGGGAGGTTTCCCTACCTGCACAACCTGAAATTGTGCCAGTTAAAACTCTCTCCTTCCCACTTCACATAGTCTTTTGTTCCACTTTTCAATTCAGTCCAAGACATGCTTCTTAATTTATACAAAAACTGGGGGAAAGTCACTAAACATTTTTAGGCAGCCACCCTGGAACTCATATTCCTCACACATCTCCTTAACTGGATGTATCAGCATTCACCTTAGAAATGAAAATTATTAGAATATTGTTCCTATTAAGATCACATTTCAGATTTCAGTCAGGATTCAAAATTTCATCCTTTAAAATAACTTCACAGAATTCTATTAAGCCCTTTCACAGAGGTAAGAAGCACTCTGCACTTGAGACACTAACTTCAGATAGATTTGCTCCTCATTTGCCCTAAGATAAGTAGGTGTCATGGCTGCATATGTCTTATGGCTACAGCAGAAATTCCTTCTTTGCATGGGAGAGTCTGCCACCCTCCCTATCCTGATTTGCTTCTTATGCTGGAATAACCCCTTGGATTCTCATGGCTGCTTTGCTGTGTAAGAAACTACCAAAATGAGCAAGACAAAAAAAAATATAGCTCTAAAATAAGGTGCACGACAAAGCTGTTATGCTTTGAAGATGTCAAGCATTTCTCACATTTTGGAGAACTCATTTATACAAATATTTAAGCCCTCAAAGCCAAAACATTTACCAATCATTTAGACATAATCATCTTGTCACTTACATAGAGCTCAACAAACATGTCATTGGGGAAACCCCTCAGTGTAATTAACATTGTATTGAATGACAACTAAAGAAAAACATTATAAGCAATCTCATTCAAACCTGAAAGGCAGTCTCTACTATGTCAACACTCACTTCACCACGAAGATTGATTTTCCCCATTATTATTCTTAATTGTACACATGTAGTTTTCAGTTTGATTTCACTGACTATTTTAATCATAGCCTGACTTTGAGGTTTTCTGTTTGGCAGTGTAGTCCAAAGTTTTATTCTCAGGAAAGCAAGAGATCAAGCCACATTGCCTGTTAGCACAGTTAAGAGATCTGATTGTCAGAATGGAGTGGAAAGAAAGGAGAACTTATTGTAATTTTTATTAACTTTCAATTTTGTAGGTAAAATTTCCAAAATTTTCAGTAACCTACTGTAAATAAACCAAACAAAATAGTAAATGCTGGTTCCACTCCAATAATCATTATATTTTTCTAAATGTACTGTCCAGTCTTCTGAAGGAACTGTAGCCCCCAAAGCTCTTATTTTTCTGTCAGTGTTGTCAAATTTTACAGAGAGAAGCAAACTGCAGTCATATTTACCTAGGTTATAATACATTTCCTCTACATTGACTGCAGAGATGCAAGGAGAGCTATCTGTCAATATATCATTTTAAAATATGGACACAACTGTTCTCTAAGCAGCACAACTCTAAGCTCTGAGATGCAGCAAGGTCTCACCAGCACATCTGAATTCTGCATAAAGTACTATTAGTGTCTGATTAAATATTAATTACAAGAATGTAGTTGAACAGCATTTAACTGGGGAAGGCCATCAGCAAATCACAATTTTTCTGCCAAAAAATACCTAGCACAGCACTATGTTACTTTCTGCCCCATTTAATGTGGATCACAAGGAGGCAGTAAGTGGTCTGAAAGCATCCATCCCACCCAGTGGCAAAGGCTGTGGTCCATAGTCCTCTCCAATTTAGTCAGACAGAATCCTGCCTAAAAAGTATGCCTGGGAGATGTGAATATTATTTATTCCAACAAGAGCAAGAGGAAAATGTTCAGTTCCAAAGAGAAGTTCTGCCTGTACTGAAAGCAAACAGCACAGATGTTCCTGACCTCCCCTCCTGCCTGAGGGAGGGTTTGGGCGCCTGCCCTCACACCCAGCTGCCTCTTCAGGGTCCCTGCTGACTGCACAGGGACCACAGCCATCCTTCTCCAGGAGGAAAGCACCATCTCTCCAGCTATCCACACACATTTCCTGCAGTCATCCTAATCAGCAGATCAAACTGAAGACCCTTTCCACACCTCCTGTTGTGCTCAATTGCCTCATGTCATATTCCATGGATGTGCACCAGATCTGCCCGTGAGTGCTGATGGCAGCAATGCAGCTGTGACACCAGTTTTTCCCAAACAAACCTATGTAATGTGAGGGATGTATCACAAACACCTGAATTCTACCCACTGAGGAGAGCAGAACCAGGGCCTCCATTGAAAAATGGGGGCCATTCCTGTTTAGCTAACGTACAGCTATGAGATATGAGCTGAAGGAAAGCTCTAGCACTACCTTAGGTTAGGGCTGAGCAAAAACTTTTCAACAGTTATTTGCAAAATAAGGATTGTCTGGGTCATGTTTAAATTATTTAACTGTCTGAATTCACTCCAGTGAAAAAATACTGCTGAGGAAAGGGAGAGCTTAAATTTTGTATGATTAAAACACCGATTCAATAATGGCTGCAGAACTGGTAGTTTCCAACTGGGCACTGAAAAACCAGGAGAACCTTCACCTACCATTGAACTGTGGGAATCACAGGTGCAGGTCCTTCTCTTGTGTTGAAGGACCCAAACTTGCATCTCCCAACCTCAGAGACTGCTCCAGCACTCAGAATTATTCTGGGAGTAGTTTGTCTCAGATTCAATGAAGCAATGTAAAATAATGATCTCTGGTCATTTTAGCTCATCTGGATGTGCCTTAGAAAAAGCATCTCATCTCTCAAACACACCCTTTAGCTACCAGGCAGCTAATCCATTCACACCTCCTTGGTGCTTCCATGCTTCATGGCAGCACTCTAAGCAATTTACTAAGTGACACGTAGTAGGATATAGTAGAAGTGTCCCATTTCCTCACACCAAAAAACCCTGTTACATTTTTTAATCACACACTTTCCTCCTCAAGGTGCACTCTCAGTTTTCATGTTTCACCAGAGCACTGAAATATTTTATAGCAACCACAAGAGCACTGGATGGCAGAGACACATGATCCCTGCCCAAGGAACTGACAGCCTGGAGAAACAAGCAGGGATAAGGATAGCAGAAGCAGTCAGTGTCAGAATTTCTGAGCTCTGGGATACACCCTTCCCAGGCTTTTGCCTTGGAATTCACTTAGTGCTGCATCTTCCCCTGACTGCCTTCTAGAGCACTTGCCTTTCAGAAAGATGCATTTTGCAGTCCTGAACTGCATCTGCCAAAATTACTCTGCTAATCTTTTTCTTCCATTTTTTAATTTCCTTCAGAATCTTTTTCTGCTTCTGACTTTTCCCTTCTTTTCAATTCTATTATTAGATCAGTTTGATATGATTACCACTTTTGATTAATGAATGAAGGACAAACTCAAACACACTGTTCCTCCCAATAACACAGGTCACATGAATTGCTTAAGAGTTAAGAAGTCATCAAGCAGAGGTTTATCTGCGCTATTTTGCGAAGAAACTACACAATCTGACAAGAACAGCAACTCAGAAGGCATCTTTACATTGGCTGGAAAAGTTCGGCACCCTCAGGCAGGATGAACCAGCTCCCCACAACGCCTAACAACTTCTGTCCTCTTCCCCAGGCACTTTGTCTCCAGAGATCAGTATCACACTTACACCATTTTGGTGTCATCAGAACAGTTGCTAATGGAGAGCTGGTAAGCTCCAAGGGAAATAGAAACAAGGCATGCAGGCTGCTAGAGCACCACCACACTAAGTGGTCCCAAGGGCTCTGTGGGAAGTGCTTCTCCCACCTGGGCTCTCTAAGAAACAGTGCTGCAAATAGCACCACATGCAGAAGTATGAAACAACACCTGGGAACAGAATTTGAGAATGTTTTTTCAGTCCACTCATTCTTTGCTTGCAGCTGCTGTAAATACATGTGAAATTGCTCCATGTGATCCAACTTCTTCAGTTTCTACATTAGCTTTTAGAGCAACAGACCAGCTGAGTGTGATATTTTTTATTTTAGCCATTGCCTCTACATTAAATAGGTTATGTTGAATGCTGAGGGCAAATGAACAAACAAGATTTCTTCTTAAAAGCTAAGTGTAGGATTAGCCTACTAGGAGATGAATGCCAAGGAATCTCACACAGGGCAGCCTGGATTCAGGCACTCCGGAAATGCAGACACCCTGGGAGAGCACAGGCTTTTAATTGCAGATACACTGGTTCCTAGCTTACACTTGTAATTATTTGTTACTGCTCATCTTCATAGAAATGAAAGGATTTACATCTTTTTAAATAACTGCTTTAGAATTCTCAAACATATCTTACAAAGACAATTTAAAGCATTCAGGTTGTGTTATCTAAGCTGCTAGAGCAGAGAAGCAAACAAACCAGTATGATTCCTCCTTCTTTTCCTAATGCATTTTTATGTTCCGCATACTTCAATTTTTAGCAATACACATTTTAAACTGATAAATGGAGATCTGCAAGAACTATTTGAACATTACATCTAAGACTACTGTGCCATTTCTCAGGAGTCACAGGGAAAAGTTTAAATTTTCTTCGGTAGTGTTGCCCTCTTTTCCTTTCCTATGTTTTTCAACTTTTTACTGTGGTACTTGAAAACAAAACTGACCAAGAAAGCCCAACAATTGATTCCAGAAGCAGTGATTGCAACAGAAAGTTGGTCTAATAGATTTAAAATAGACTAGTGCTCGAATG
Organism: Illadopsis cleaveri; assembly: GCA_013399915.1. NCBI lineage: Eukaryota > Metazoa > Chordata > Aves > Passeriformes > Timaliidae > Illadopsis > Illadopsis cleaveri. Next base: position 60,696 of record VXBB01000844.1, on the reverse strand, counting down.
TCCCTGCCTCACACAGTCAAGTCATAAATTCTAACTCATTCTTTGAAATCAGAAGCAGGTTGCTGATGCAGACAGATCCAGTTTCACCTGCGAGGTAATGAGGTGAAGTCATTGCATGGGAGAGAAGAAAAATACATCCAGCTGACTATGCAGCATTTAACTCAATGGCTCCCTAGAGGGAAGCATCAACAGCAGGGGTGCAGCTGACAAGTGAAATGCTGCTTTGTGTAACACTTTACTACCCGTTTGTGTGCTATAGAACAGCAAATCGTCAAAAGGCCACAGAGGAACAGAGCTCCATCAAAGCAATCTGCAGAGGTGCCATTTGTAGTTAGCAGGCAAGAATTCAGTAAGCTCATGGGCTGGCACAAAACTTTGTCCCTTGAATTTTGTTAGACATTAGTTTTCTGAAAAACACCTGTCCAGGCTGTACAGTGCTTCATAGTATTGACAGAATATAAAGTCCCTGCTTTTAGACCTTAGACTACATAAAGGGTGCTTGGCAATAGGATTTAACATCTCTCCTGCTACTCTGGATGCCATCGTTACCATCTAAAAAAAATCTCCATAGTCAGTACAATGAAGGAAGTCTGGTTTCTTAACAGATGTACCTCATCTTTGACTGTGAGCTCTACTTCAATCATCTCACGTGGCTGTGACTCTGCCAACATCTCCTGCCTGAAACACATGAAGTCACCCCACATCTTTCACCTCATGGAGAGCTTCCCCTTTCCTTCACTCCTTTCTCTTCATAAAACACACAAGACCAGAACATATTTGTGACTTCACTGTCATATTGACAAACGGCTCAAAATTTTCTGTGAGATGACCTGACAGTCACACAACATGGTTGAAGAATACATCTTTTCCATGGGAATCCAGGCTAAAATTACAATAGAAATACATCCAACAGTAACACAGTCTCCCCCAGCTCCTGTCACTCACAGACCTAGGCTGTTGTGCTTATTACTCACTGAGCTATGAGACTGTCCCAACTCAACCTGGATGGCTGACCTCCGAAAAACTTCCAAGCAGACTTCCAGTTTAGTAAAATTGTGATACTGGAACGTGTTGACAAATTTTTGACAAATTTGAGAAGGTCTGATTCTCTTTATCCCCAGACTGCACTGAACACTACTACAAAGGGCTCTATTTCAGCATCTCTTTACTGCTGAGCTTGTAGATTTCTGCAATCACTTCAACTGTGTGACCTGGACAGAAAAGTGATTGCAGAAATATGGACGTTTCCTATATGTTTGACATTTTAAAAGAAATCATCAGGAAAAGAAATCCATTCTTTTTCTTAAAATTATCTCTACCATAGCCTCCACATTTTGTAGAAGCACTGCCCTGCTGTAGATTGGGTCATGTCACTGCAGCTAATGAAGAGCATGTCTCCTGCATTCAGCACCACCATTTGAGTGAAGTACATCAGATAAAAGCACACTAATAGCTGCTGCAAGTACCCAACAACAGAAAGAAGATGGGCACCTACTGATTGGTGGTATCTTGAGAAGACAGAGAACTGCCCAAAGCTTGCTTTCTGAACAAGGGGATTATAATATAATTTCCAACTATTTCCAAAGTAGCAATGAAGTAAGGATCATTATACAATACAAATTGCTTATCAATCGTTAATTAATTTGATTATCAGCAGCAGAAACCAGCTTCCTGAGCAAAATTTATCCAAAAGCCTCACCATCAGATACTCTATCCTTCCCTCCTAAAGAAAAAAAAAAAAAAAATTAAATTGCCATAATTGTTTCTTCATGAACCCTTCCCAACCAGGGAGGTCATGCATCTGCAGTATAAAAGAATCTGTCCTAAAATCCAAGTGTCCAAAGATAATACAAAGCAGCCTAAACAGCTTGGTAAGTACCACTGCCCTACTCCCAGCCAAAAAACACATTAGCATTTGATCCATCATCAGCCACTTTTGTAGCCTTGACAGCAAGCTGAGCAGCTTTGACCTGCATCATACCAATCTGAGAATCACTGGAAATTTCCTCACAGCTGGGGGACTGCGGCACCTTGTTGAGACAGACATTGTTAATCAGACTGTCCTCAATCTTACCAAGGCTGCAGATGCAACTTTACAGATATAATAGGAGAATGGCCTACAGAGAAACGCTTATGAACAAAAAAATGTACTTTCTAGGCTCATTTTCCTGATTCAATTCAAGACCTTCTGGTTTGCTATGTATAAAAGCAAGCACACAGCAAGAAACCTATATTCTTTCTCCCACATATGAGGAACGCTGCTTTGCTGTTCCCTAAGCACTGCAACAATGGTGTCAAAAGATTTCTAGGAGAAATAGAAGTCAGAGTCTAGGACACAGCAACATCTATTTTCTTTTTACTCTTAGTAAGTCTCCAGGGTTTTAACAATTATTAGATGCCTTCACTAAGGAAGAGTTTCAATGTCAGAACAGAAACACATGAATAGCAAGAAAGCACAGGAGTTGAAGTGTCAATTCACTATGGTAATTTTATAATTTAAAAAAAAAAATAAAGTTCAAGGTTGATTAAAATGACTATTGGGTTTTGCCATTATCCTTACTGACAGATAAAAATGTCTTTGATTTGTGTGCTGCTACTCCTTTCAGTGAAGATTCGGGTAATGCATTTGCGCTTAGCTTTCTGTTTGAGCTTAAGATTTGCTTTTTGGTGTATTGGGAAATTTTAATAACACTCTAATAAGATTTCTAATTAGCAGACATGTATTTACTCTTTCAGCTAAATTGAGGAACTTTTTTGGTCTGGGAATGACATGATTTTTCATTTAATTTCTCAGAGGATGCAGACTGCAAGCACACAGTGCTGATATTTCTCTAGAAGTGACTGTTTAAGAGGATTTAAATTTTACATACCTTCTTCATTTTTGGCTGTGCAGTTCAAAAAAAGCACTTATTTAGAATAAAGTTCTTATATTAGGACCATTGTATTGCTCTCATAAATAATAAGTCATGCTTTCTTTAACTCTCTACCAATATAAATAGCTACCATTCCAAATATATATTATCTTTATCATTCATAAGAATGGTTATAAATCATTAAATGGAAATTTAATATATTTTCATAATATTTTTCACATAATACTGTGAAATGAATAAAAGTCTCAATGAATCTTCCATTATTTAAACTCCCACATATAAACAGCTAAACAGTTTACCAAAAGAAATAACGGTGCCAGCAATGAAAACCAAATGACAAATGCCTAATAGCTGGAGATAAATAAGAGTACAGAATATATAAGACAAACATGTTCCAAGAAAACCAACAGAGATTGCTTGAATTTGAAATATTACATTGTGGATAAAACCAAGAAAAAAACCATATCTACAAGGTCAATTCCTAAAACAAACCTGTACATTTTTTCAGGTTTTTTTCAGTTTGCATAAAATATAAGAAGAAAAAAAATATTGTGCAATAAAGAATTTAAGTCAAATACAGGCAAAGTTAGTAGTAAAACCCCTCGCCTTATTACAGTCTTTGAAACAAGCTTTAAATTGATATCAACATGAAGACACTACAGATTTCTGCAAAAAAATAGCTCATAGTATCCTGTTTTCTTTTTGCCTTACTAGACAATTGGTTGCATAACATCTTTGTGTTTGTTGTTTACTCCTTTCTCATTTCATCACTCCTTTAGACTGCTAGACTAAGGTTACTCTAGCAGTGGTAGTTTCCTTCTTTTATTTTTCTTTTTTCCTTCCCTCACAAGATTAATTGCATATTTATAGATACCACAAATCTTTCCCAGACCATATGGGAATAATTTCAATCTGCCTCGGGATCATTTCTGTCATTATTGGCTACTCATTCCCATTAGAAGCTATTACTCATCCTGTTATTCACCAAAATTGAAATCCAGTATTACCTATTCAATCCTTCACAGTTATGCTGGGGTTTGTCTCCTGCCATTTGAGCAATTTGTGGCAGCAACAAGACCACCACCTTAGAAAGTTTTCAGAGAAACTCTGCTCATTCAAATGATGCAAAGCAAGTCATCTTATTCACAGATGTATGACACATAATTCTACCAACTTTTACTGATCTATTAGACTGCCAGGAGTAGCATTATGTATATAAACCAGTGATCCTGGAGCATGGCAACTAGGCCACAGAAACAGGAGATATCATTGGTCTCTCTGCCATCTTCTAGGCTATAAAAATCATCTTCCCATACTTAGAATGCTTTACTTGCAGAAGGCATGAGTTTGTCTCAAACACAATATATACCTGACACTTCAAGGGATTACAGTGTGAACTGTGAACAGTCTGCCCCCAGTTCTGACCACCTCTGTTACAGCTTCTGACTGATGGGAAGGAGCAACTACTCACCTGGTGTTTTTATTCCCAGCCCTGCCCCGTACCATGGCTCCGAGGAGCCCCCTTGCTCAGTCACAGTTCCTTCCTATGGGGGACATCAGTCAGAAAGGCTGCTCCCAGGAAAGCTGCAGAAAGCAAACTGCAGCCTCACTTCCCTCTTCTGATTCCCTTTGTTTTCTGATTTTTCCAACACAGCTCACCAAGATGTACACCATGCCAGCAGGTGAGGACCATTCCTGATGACCATCCTGTGACACTCCTGGGGACATGCCAGCCTTGGTCTCCATTGCAGACTCCCTGGACTGTCCTTTAATGGTGCTGCCATTAGCTGCATTTCTGAATGCCCTGCACTGGCTCCTTTTCCTACCATTTTATCAAGTTATCTAACAAAAATATTACACATCAACTTGCTTTGAATTCTGTGACTGATTGTTCCATTACAAATCACATTCAGCAGTACCCTGTTGCCATTTCCAACTAAATTATCTAGACTTCTTTTAATTTATTTATTTACATAGCAATAGACTTTCTAGGATGGCTTGTCTGATCACATCTTCTACCTCCACCCCAGGGTCCTAAAATTCATACTTCTGCTACTCTTATAGGACTGCTTTATCTCACAGCAGAAGCAAGGGGAGAAATTTAGGATGGCTCAGCAAGCACTGAGACAAGCAAAAGAATCACACAATAGTTTCTGTAATTGTCCAAGGCTGTTGCCTCTTCTTCATTCAGGACACAGGTTAGACCTGGATTTGGGACAAATCTCAGTGCTGACAGGGCTTGCTTTCTGACTAACCTTTTTTTCATTTGCTGCTGTAGTTGAGCAGGACACTGAAAATGAGGCAAACATTAGAGGGTTTGCAGGATGATTTCATGACTCAGATGACTATGAAGAACAAGGTCCTGTTCCAGCCCATGCTGCAAAGGGCACTGCAGTTGATCTGGCAGACTCAAGCTCACCCTGCCAGTGAGCTGATCCAAGACTCTGCACATCCAGAGCACAAAGCCCAGGCTCACATGCCCTGTGCAGGAAGTCAGGCTCTTGGCTGCATGTAAGGTGTCTGAAGTCAGACTAGTGAGGTATTAAGAATGTGACTTCTTCTACTGAGGTCTGTTTGGTTGAACCCCATGATAGTAAGGGATAGTTCATGCCCTGTCTCAACAGCTGCTGCAAGGAAGATGTGCAGCTCAGGGCACTCCTCCTGACAGCTATCCTATCAAGATGTGGAAAATAAGAGTTTTCCAAGAGGCAGAGATCTGCTAAAGCCTGGGCACAAAGGATTTTGCTTAAACCAAGTAGCAGAGTTCAGAAGAAAGAAACCAGTACCCAGCAGGTGCCATTGGAATCACATTTTTTTGCTGCTGTGAGGGAAGCCAGCTGAAACAGTCTGATAGTCACACATGGTATGATCAGCCAGACAGGAGCACGAACAAGAGAAGATGGCATACAAACAAAGCCAAAGAAACAAAAACAGAAAATAATTCCAGGGAGAGCTATCTTATTAGTGCCTCTAAAACTTCTCTGTAAATAGTCCTTCAAAGGTCATCTCATGAGAAATCTGAAATAAATGTTAGGCACGAGTGCTCAGCAGCCTGCAGCTTTTCACAGACCAGGAGCATCCTGCACATGGAGTACCATCCATGGACTCACCAGGTGCTCATTCCCCCTTCCAGCCACACAAGTCACACAGACCCTGATGTCACTCAGCCCTGGCAGCAGAACAAGCTCTGCTGGCTTCCCTGCACAGCCAGCCAGTCCCAAAGCACTCTGCACACCAGCTACATCTTGTGTGGAGGTCACCCCTGTCCCTGGCTGCCGCCTTTGCCAACAGATAAAAACAGCTGCAGTTCTTCCTACATGTTTATATGCAAAATTACTGCTTCACATATTTCTGCATGGCCTAGCAAACACAAGGTGTGTTGCACATTTAGTTTTACTTGTGCAATGCTAGATCTAAGCTACCATTCCCAACGGTGTTTTATAGTTGAATTAACCTGTAAATATTCTAGGAGGCACACTGTGCTGGTTTATTTTAAAACAGGCAACTACTGCATTTCATTCTAGCAAGCCTTTCCCTTCATTCTCATTAAAGGGAAAAGCTGTTTTCACTGGGATTCATAGAAACTGAGTAAAGGATGCTATACATATCTTATGAATCCTGTGTGGTTCCCAGCTGTCATAAGCCTTCAGAATTAACAAAAAAGAGGAAACACCCAGCCAACATTTCAAACCATTTAGGGAAAAAAAACCCAAAACCCAGAAACAAGTGTTAGGTGTTAATATGCTCTTAATGACTCCAACAATAACCTTTGAATAAAGCTCTGAACAGTTTGATGATCAGATAGCATGCACCAAGGTGACAAGAAGAAAGTGCCCTCAGACACAAGCCATTGTTTTCCTTTCACTTCTTATGATCTCTGACCCTGCTCTGCAGTGATCATACACTGCAGTTTTCCTTTTACGTAAAAAAAAACCTTGAGAAGGTTAGAATAGGTGAAGTGATAGTGCTGTAGACATAGCCTACTTCTCTTTTTGTGTGGCAGCTCTCTGAAATACTCATAAAATATGCATGTTTTAAGCTTCTTCATGGCACTATTGTGCTAGTTAGCTTGATGAACACTCTGCAGTAAATTTAAACAGACACTGTCAACTGGTTTGACTCGAATTCAGCATGTTTGGAAGTGTTGGATGTTAAGTCTAAAAGCTACAAAAATGCATGTTGCAACAAATAACAAACTTTAATTCAGAATAAACTGAATTCCTTCAAATTATCTTCCATAAAGTTGTGAAGACCCTTTGACATGACCATGACAAAACAATACATAGTAGAAAGAACTATGCAAACTCTTACATAATCAAAATGACGTAATTTTTGAAATTACTTTAAATGTTTTGCTATTTTTGCACAAAAATTCCCAAGCAAAGATCTCTCTTTGTTCCATTGTTGCTATCTTCTGAAGAGATTGCTCTAAAGAAAAGATAATACTCTAGGGCATCTTGTTTAAGTCTGAAAACTTTTTGATCTCAGTGACAATAACCTTCCCCAGCCTTCAGCTCTGAGTATCCATTACCTCAGTCCACTCAGGATGACATCCAAAAACGGCAGGTGGACTTCAGTCTTATCACTCACTCCATTACTAACCTTAATGACCCACCCATCCCCTGCAAATTAAATCAGAACTTGGGTCATAGAGTACTGAAGGCCCTTGGTCTGTTGACAGTGTCCCTTAAGAAGAGCTCACCAGGCTTTTACACTCTGAACAGATGCTGACACCTGAGGAAGGTGCAGAACTCAAGTACTCCTGACCTTACAGTGGCTGTACCTGGCAGGCACGTGGGAGCTGACAGGAGCAGGTCCCTGCCCAAGGCAGCTGCTGCACTTACCTAGTTGAGCATCCTGCCATCCTCCATCATTTCCCTAGTTGTTTTTGGAATAGAACAGTTGCACAGGACACAGAAAGACAAAGATTTAGGTCCTTCTTGTCTGAACATGGTTCAACCCTCACAATGTAAATCCCAAGAAAAAGCATTAAACACCAGACTCTGCACATGTGTCAGGAGGTGAAGGGCAGGAGGAGGTAAGAGTGCTCCTCAGCCATGTAACCGTGTAGCTGAAGTATTACTAAACACTACTAAAGAATCATTGTACAAGACCCAGAAATTACATATGCAGGAGGAAGAGGACAAATTTTCTCCAGATCTAGTGAGGTCTCTGACCATCTGGCTCCAGAACAGAGCTTTCCACAACCCTTTTCTCCCATCTGATTCATCATGGTTCCTTGGTTACACAAGTCCACAAGAAGGTTAGTGTTCCACCTAAGAACAGCACTAGCCAGGTGGCATACTACTCCTCTGATCTAGTGGTTTTATATTAACACAGAAAGAATAATATTGGAATCTGGCCTCCTTCTTGTCCAACAGCTTTAATTACTGAGCTATTGCAGCACGAGGAATCTAGCTGGAACTGCTCCTCTAGAAAAGAATGGGGCATGGTGAGGTTCCACGAGACAACATAAAAAAAGGCTGCCCATAATGTTGAGGGGACTCAGCATGACAGAAAGAAACCTCTTTGCTGCCTTCAGTGACTTGCCAGAAGTCATACAACAGGGAACTGAATCTAAATCTGCCTCCTAACCCAGAGCCCTTTCTGCTGCATCTTATGACTTCCCAGCTTCCAGTGCTGAAGTAGAGCTCAGCCACCCAAGATCTCTCAGCTTTACTTCAGTTTGCCTTGCAGACTCCTGAAGCTCTTCAGCACATTCAAGAGAAGGACAGAGGAGAGAAAAAGCCAAGTAGGGGAAGACTCAAAAGGACAACCTGCCCAGCATCTGGAGAGCCTTTTCAGAGTGCATATCTGTGGACACATGACGAAAGCAAAACCCATTTTTGCTGTTACCACTCTCCTCTAGGTCGTTTGAAGAGAAGAAATACCATCTCACAAAAAAGGTAACTATTTACTCTTGTAGTTTATACAGCACATGATCATTATCCCACTTTGGCTTTTGCTCTACCTGCTCATATGCTTCCTACAGCTATTGGAAAGTAGAAAGGCTTCTTATTTTCAGACATCAGCTATTTCAGCCTCTTAAAGATTTTTCTATCTCTTCCTCATAGATAACTTGCAAAGAATTTCTCTTTAACAGTCTCCTGAACTGTTGACCATGGAACTTGGCAGTCCAAGGAAGAATATCAGCTAATGTCACCAGAATAATCTATACTTTATCGCCATCATCTTCCTCTACTTCCTGTCTCCCTCAAAAAGATAAATCAAACTATCACTTGAAGATTTTCCCTCTCATTTGTTACCCTTCACTATTGCTTACTTCAAATTCTGTGCTTCAGAACATTTCCAGTGTACAGCAGATAACACACTGATAGAGAGTAGGACAGTCTTAATGCCAGAAAACTTGGAGTGACTCATCTTCATGAAAGCAAACCATGTGAGTCACAGCCATGATGACTCAGAAGCCTGAGAAGAAGGCACCTTTCTGGGAGAAAGAATTGAAATCGTCCTACTTTTCCAAACATGTAACTTAGAGAGGAGCTTCCCATAGGGGCAGATTTGAATTGGGGAGGAGCAAGGAGTGATGTGGAATTATATCATCAAAAAGTGAAGAGACAACATGTATATGTATTTATGGAAGAAAAGAAACCCACCAGTTACATGGTGACTTGCCATATTTAATAGAGCTTCCATTTAACACATAGCTTCCTCCTTTTCTTGTTATGGGAAATTAAATGGAGTTAGGTTTTCTGTTGCAGTACTTGGTTGTTTGACTCCATTGGCCCTTCAATAACGATTTCATGAGTGACCACAGGGAAAATTAAACTTCTAACACCTGCAGTACATTAAAGCTGTCAGCAGAAGTGGATAAATATGACAGATTGATTAACAAATTTCAGTGTTTTTAGATGTCAGCATGGTTCGGCATTTATTCACTGTGCTTCACATGATGGTAGTAAAAGTATAATAAGACAGGATAATCTGAAACAGCATGAACTTACAAGTCTGCTTATCATAATTTACATATAAACTAGAAATTATAAGTCTACTTATCAGAAACTGTGCAAAGATCTAAAGTCACAAACCAAATGTGATGGCAGAAGTCCTGCTAATTCCCATCTATGGACCATATGTGGTCCAGACTATGTGTACCACAATGTGCAAAAGTTTCCTTTTCTAAACAATGTGAAGACTGTCTCATTCAATTTTTTACTGCTGCCCACAGGGACTGCCACTGCTGTTGATTAAACTGCCCTTTGAGTGCTTCCAGTGTCAGAATTACTCCATTCTTCAAGATTCAGCCCTTGCTGCCAGATTTGGCACTAGAAATCTGATTTTTCTTTCTTCAAATTGACCATCTTACCCATGGCTGTTCTGGCAATGTCCTTTAAGCACATTGAATCATGGCCTAGACTAATTAATGGCTGTCTCTAAATACCTTCTCTTCAACCTGCATCCCATTCCCCTAAATTTCTTTTTATGTTTCAATTTCCCACATCTGACTTAAAGTTATGAAGCAATGCAGCTTCACTTAAAACCTCAGCAAAAAGGTTAAAGCTAATACACTTTACTTGGGAAGACTAAGAACATCTAAATGAACTTCCGAGGGCCTTCCAGTGTGAATCACTCTGGGAGTCTATCAGGTTGATAGTCACAGAGCCTCAAATAAAAAGCAGCAGTCTGTTACCCCAACATAATTTTGCCATTTGTCTGAGACCACATCAACATCTGAAGGCACAGCTAACAGCACATGCCTAAAGCATGGGCAGTCACACAGAGGGCTGTGCAAAAGGCTGCCAGTGTTCAGATACTTCATAAAGAAAGGAGGCACACAAACATACTAAACAGACAGGTTTTGCAGATGTTCCCTGGAGAACCTACCAGTTGTCAATTATCTTGAATATTTAGCCTGACAGTCAGCAGGGTTGGCTCCAGCTGCCACTGCTGAGGACATTCTGCCCTGGCTGTTTATTCTGCCTCAGACACAGGTGAATTGCTGATGGCCTTATCATCATCAGCTGGTAAAGGTGGGTTTGCATTAAAGCTCAGGATGATGCAGGTAATGTACCTGCCCACAATCTCTTGGCAGCACCCTGTGGCAGGAGTGTGTCTCTGACAGCAGGGACATACAGAAGGCAGGGGGTAGTAGTGCTTCAGTCTACCATACATACGTTCGCTAGGAAATATCTGCCAATTCCCTGGACTTAATTTCAGATAATTGTTTGTCTTCCTATGGATGCAGGGGGAGTAATGCTCCCCTCTGACACTTCTATTGCTACCTCAAAGGTATTTGTAGATCTTGGTAACATTTTCTCCAGCAGCCTGCTCTTGTGTGTGTTCTGATTCCGGGGTGCCTCAGCTTGATACACTTGAAAAGGCCCTGTTAACAAACAACCAAGTGCCAGCTCTCTCCAGAAGCAGGTCATGTGGAAGAAGCTGAGCCCCCTGATCCCTCTGCAAAGCCAAAACATTCAGTCTTTCTCCTTGACTCTTCTTCATTAGGAGATCTGTGGCAGGCATGAATCAGCAAAATTTTCACTGGTTAATAGAAATTTTCAGACCATCTTCTTGCAGATTTTCTACTTCAGTTGACACAGACATGTTGCCCTTCAGTTCTCTCAGTTTTCCATATTTTTTGGTTACCTCTTAGAAACAAGCTTGAGGTCACACCACAGAGCATTTATCTTGAGGCAGCAACTAAAGGTAGTGTAGAAGAAAAAAAATAAAACAGAAGCACAAAATAAGCCGAAGTGACTTGCTAATCTAACTTGCTGATGTGTATATATGTGACTGCATGATACTGCTAATTGTTCTGATATACATTACTAGAATCAGTGGCTTGAGGGCTGTCTGCAGAAAGAGAAACAATTGATTAGAGATGCACAAAATCCTCTTGGACACAAGTGTGTTTATATTTATAAAAGCCCCATTTCCTTGAGCACAGGAGGACTCGAACAGCAGGAGACAGTGGGTGTGCTGATGCTGCAGGACGCAGTGCAGCACACAGATACCATCTTTAGGCAGGCTGGCTGGGAAACCACGGTGCCGCAGCAGTGCACAGCGCCAGTCTGGACCAGCACATCCACCCAGGTGTGCAAGCTAACCCCTTAAGACATTGAAAGACTTCTTTTCATTAATCCCTGGCTCTCTGACTAGTGCTAAAGTCAAAGTCAGTGTGATGAGGGCATGCTGAAGCCGGTTGCAATGGTGCTGTTCTCAGCCAGTGTGCAAACCATGTGGAGAAGGTTCAAGCAGAGGCAGAGCCACCTGCCCATGTTCTCTGCAGAGCAGTCAGGCAGCACAGCCAGGAGAGAACTCCAGGCTGTTCCAAGAAAGCACAAGTCTCCTGAGCCAGAGTGGCTCTTCTGTAATTTGGGTGCTCTTTTAAATCTAAGCATCTTCAGTGTCACTGCATATCCCCCTGCAATTATGTCTCCCACTAGCCAGAACACCTTCTATAAGACTTCAGGAGCTATTGTAAAGTAAAGCTGGGATGGAGAACAATGGAGCCACTGTAGCTTAGAAAATGCACCTTGGCAAGTACCCACATATTCTTAAGGAGAACTGATAAACAGAACTTCAGCAGCTTCAGGAGCTAAAACCTGGATTAGGCTCAGGCTTGTCCGTACTCTTGGCTCAATCTGTGTGCCCTCCAGTCTCCCAGTGAAAGAAACTTTACTCTTTTCCTTAGCTCGTGTCCTTCCCTCTGCAAAAACTCACTCAAAGATGCCAAGTGAACAGTGAGGACACTTATTATCCCCTGCATCACACCCCACCTTTACAAGCTGCTTCTGCAGGCAATTGATAAGATCCTGAGCTACATCAACAACAGAAATAGGAGCTGTTGCACAGCAGTGCTAATGCCTCTATTAATCCACAACCTCCATAAAACCAAGGCCAAAATTCAGGTCCTCACTTACAGGAGACTCCAGGCACAGCCCAAATCAGACATAATTAGCAGACCGTGTGTCTAATGATAAGGCATCAATACTACTCAACACCAAAATTACTTCAGAACCTCAACTCACAAAGGCTGTACGTTTTAATTATAAAGCTATTTATAGCCTTGATAAGAGGATAAAACTAAGTCCCTTCTGCCTATCCCTGGCTGCTGAGCACACGGATGTTAAAGATCCCCCTGGCATTCAGGGATCAGGATAACCCATCTAAATTCTCCAAAACAACACTGCTGACAAAACTAAACTCACAGCTGTTGGCATCATGTTTGAATACAAATAAATAAATACTGCTAGAGACATCTGTCTACATCTTCAGGTACTAGACCAGTGTCTTGTTAAATTGAAAATAAAAGGAAATTGTAAATGGTTTTCACTGCTTAAGAACACAGCTCAGAATACAATAGTATGTACAGCAGTTGTATACATAATACATAGATAATTGCAAACATGTTCTGAAGAAAATTAAAAGTAATATTTTTATACAATGTTCCTTACTACAAAAATATGCAGAATTAGATTATATTGTGATTTTTCTTGTTTACACAGCCAGCTGAAAATAATGTAAAGTTATGTGGTAAAGGAGTATATTTGAATATATCTTTCGACATCCTAGATGTTGGGCACTGCAACTGGAAGAATCTATGGAAACCTGCAGTATGTCATATTCAGAAGTTATCTCTATAAAACCACTTTACAGTTTTTCAATTCTGACAAAGTAGTTGGCTATACCAAAAATGGTGTCACCATATTGCAGGCTGGAATTACAGCACAATCATTCATTTGTAATCAGATTTTCAGAGAGAGAAAAGTGTAAGAGAGATGGGTGACATTAGGAAAAACAACCCATCCCAAAGTATTTTCTATTGCAAAACATTCTCAAGCTCAGTATCCAGAAATTAACAGTTTGTTAATAGAAGAGTTACCAAAAGGTCAAGTGAGAATTAGTGAGAAAGTAAAAATAACTAAGCACAGCAGACAAGGAAGAGTCTTGCTAAATTCAAAAGTCAGAGATGTGTCTTTCAAAATCCTGCCTTGCTAAGCCTTCCTGAATCAATAAAGAGATAAGCGAGATAACTTCCTATCACCTTGTCCACAATTCCCAGTTCAAAATACAGCTTGGTTGTGCAGTCTTAAATTCACATTTGCATTGCAAGACCTAACAACCTTCTCCCTATCCAAGAGTTTTGCAATTAGAGCTTCAAGAAATACCCTGCATGATGAGCAGAAGTTCCAGAACATTTGGATGGGACTGCTCAAATAAACATTAGGACATCTGTTCAGAAAACTAAACCCATCTTTATGGCTTTATATGAGTAGTATGCTAAAAATAGATTGCAAGCGGCCAAATTCTGTTCTCAATCAAACTTAAACAACTTTGGTGATTTCAACACCACTACGTAATTATCTCAGTTGATACGCACCACTTCTGCCCATTGGCAAAGAAGTTGCAATATTCATTCTATTACAGGATGAGGTGCTTTCCATGGGTGATATTCTCTCCTTTCTTTGTCTTTTCTCTGGTAATTTTATTTCCTGCTAGTCTTCAGTCTACTATAATTTAGCCATTTCACATCACTGTGCACATTTTTCACCAAGTTGGGAATTACAGTTTGAAAAAACTGCACCAGGAGAAAGGCAGAAATGGACAAAGGACAACATTAGCACACATTTAATCCACTCAAAAAACTCCTTCATTCAGCCCAACAGTAGAGTATGAGCTACTCATAGCCATGAGTAACAAAGTGATTACCAAAGGAACTGAGGAATTTCTCAATGGTTAGGCATTAATTTCAGATGGTAGGTTTGTCTCAAAGATACTGAGTTCAGTTACAATTTATCAGACTTGACAGCTTTTACTTACATCTTAGAATAGATGAATTTCCTCCACAGCAGGAATTACAGAGTGACATTTTGTGCTTTGAATTATGCAAGTGATCAGACCAGTTATTTGTATTTTCTCTTTGTGGCCTTGAAACTGGTGAGCCACACCTGAGGCCATGATATCTGAGTTGATGTGGCCTAGACTTTCCAAATTAATTTTTCACTTTACAGACTGGTCTTCATCCAGAACAATTTTAAGGTAGCACACTTCATCAAGTTACCAGATCCTGACTGATTCCAACTCCCAGTGTTTTTGGATAGGAACATGTTTCTCAGTTTTGGTTTAATCCAAGTCCAAAATCAGGAAACATTTCACATATGCACAAGCCATAGCCCTAAAGTAAATTAACAGTCAGGTTTAGATTGTATAGGGGAAAGAAAACAAAACCCACCAATAATTTCTTTCAATAACATCAATATATTCATTTTTGTAACTATTAACCTGTAATTATTTTGAGACAGAGGAATACTAAGTGATTTTGTAATCTTTAGCATATTACTTTTATGTCTTTGAAGAACTCAAAGATTAAATGTTACACTGCAAGATTTGGTAAACTCAAATTTCCACAGCTCCCCACAGAAAATTGTTCAAGGCTGGGAAAGTTATTATCTCATGGGCCAGCAGCAGCAGAACACTGGCTGTGCTAATGGAACACAGCAATTCTCAATTACCAAATGGTAGAAAGCATTTTATTCTATTCCTGGCAAGCGGCACAATAGCAGACATTAAAATCACATAACTTCATTTTTATAGCATTTTTACTTTCCTTTCCCCTTATTTCAATTTGGATGCAATATTAGCAACCAATAATTCAAGTGCAGCCAGAAATAGAAATCAGATCCTTGTACTAGCCAAGAATAGCTTAAAAACATTTCAGAGGCTATGAAGCATTAACCTTCTCCTTTAATTTTTTAGAAAAAATGTTATATATTGGATCCTTAAGTTATATTTGAACTGGGAGTAGGCAAGACTAGAAGCAGATATCAAAGGGTCACATCTCACAATTCACGGTAAATAAATACTCTGGCAAAGGCATAAATGATACAAGGTTACATAAGAATTTCCAAGTACACCCTAAAAGCTCTTTCTGTAGCAGCACCATGAAGCACTTTGTAACCAACTGCAATACACTCCTTGTCTCATTGCTTTTTACACTGCAGTAACCACGGTGATGAAAAAAATATCATTAAGGCTAAATTTGACCAAGGCAAGTAAACAGGGACCACACTCAGTCCTTCTGTGATATCACACTCCAGTGGCAGCAAAAGGGGATAAATATAAAGCTCTATTAAGGCCTAATCTAGAGGAAATTTAAATCAGTGGAGTTAAATAGAATTGTTCTACTTTGTCTCACTCTAAAGGATTCTCAAAATTGACCAAAAAAGAGATTAGAATCCTTTTAAAGATTCACAGAAACAATACAGAAGTTGTAGCAATCATCCAGTGATGCCACTCCACATGAAATTTGAAGTCTCTACGTTTTCATTATCTACATAGAGATTAAAAAAAACAAAACAACACACCCAAGAATTTTTTATTTAACATTTTGATCTTAACAATTTTACCTTGTTCCAATGGTGGTGTAGAATGATTTTCTGAATTTTGTAGTGTTACTGTCCAATCCAAGCCTCTGTGTGAAACCATGTCCAAGTCTACTTTCAAACACAGTGCAAACCCAAGATCATAGGAGAACACAGAGTATCTCTCCACACCAGTGAAGGGATTCGTCACCACTTTGCCATTACTGCAAGGATCATCAAAGGTCTTATGATCTCTTGACCATTTTCACCCAAAGAAACCACTTCAAGTGGCAGAGGGATGTTGCCAGCTGAGCATATGGATATCAGACAGTGGGATTTTTGGCTGTGTCTGCAAGGTCTCAGACAGTTTGATATTTCATACATTGAAATAACATATAGTGCACATGCCAACAGGCAAAACTGCTTTACACTGAGGAGAGACCGTGGTAATTCAACAAACCCATAGATGAGTTAAAATAATAATGGTGATCCCAGTAGTACAGGCAAAGTTGAGTAAGCAGGTAGATCAAGCAAAGCTAACAAAAAATAGAATGTTTTCAATTAAATTGCTGTACTTGCTGCTTTAACTGAAAATAACTAGATCTGGAATGACAGTATTTATATATTTACATACCATAATAATTTGAAACAGCTACAGACTTTAGGTGTACACAACATAAAGGAATAAAAGGAGGAAATTTGCCATATTTTTGCACTAGGCACAAATATGCACATGGAGCATGAAAAATAGAAATTGCCTGACATGATACACTGGGAGATGTACTGGTAAGAAAAGTGCTATAGACCAAGATGCTGGATAGCAAAGCTGATCCTCTGTGGGCTCCTGGAGGTGCTGTGTATGTGGGGGAATTCTGCTGTTGGATCATGTTCATGGCTTAATGGCCCTGAAATCCTGGAGGCTAAAAGGCAAGAGCAAGCTCACAGCTCACCATGGAAAGCTGCATCATGCAGAGGTGCTGCTCAGCTCCAGAAAAAGAGTACCTGCATACAGTGAGAGTGGCAGACAAGTTAGAAAGGCCCCTCATTGGTAGGAGTTACCATCTCAGGACAGGCAGCTCCAAAAAACTGCAGAGAAAAGAAGAAATGGTCATCTACTCCTTTTTTCATCCTGAAAACCCAGGGTTGTACAGAAGAGCCTGTATCATCTGCAGCACAGCCCCAGATGAGCAGATCACGGGGCCAGCCATGCATTAGGAACTACTCCTGGCTTGAGGGGCAGCACAGGTTGACTTTAGCAGAACTCAAGAAGCTATTAGCCACTAACAATCAAAAGATAACCATGCACGCAGCAGACTTAGCTGAAAAATAAAATGCAACCGTACTCAGCAGAAGGATAAAATTTCTTACTCTATTTCCATGTATTTTTGTGCGATTTGTAGTGTAGATTTTCAATTTTAACATGAATTTTTATGTTTTCACCTCTAAGAAATCCCTGTACAGTTGTGTGTCCTGTCCAAAATTTGCTTTTAAGAGGATCTCTTAAAAAAAAAAAAAGGATAGGTTTAGGATTCAATAAGGTATGGTGATAGAGAACAAGGGAAGACTTCAAAAAATTAAGCAAAGGAGAGAAATTCACTACTGTTTTTAATCCTTCTCATTCTCCATAAAGCCAGAAAGCTACACTGTGCCAACAATTCTCCTACTTTCTGCTCCATACAGCCAGAGACCTCATCTGGTGTTATTATGAGCATCCTTTAAAGAAAATTGTCAAGAGGAGAGGACAGTCACATTAAATCAGACCAACATGACACTCAGCATCCATTCTGGTACCATGGCTAGGAGGAAATGTAGGAAAGCCCATATGGGCTGGAATGATATACAGTGATACTCCTCTACAACATTCTCCCAACCTCCAGCTCAGGGGGAAGAGGCCGTATTGCTGAATTTCATAATCACCATTTGATTTGGCTTCCCTTCATGTGTCCAGACAAGCTTTGAACACACATGAACTTTTAGCCTCCACAGTGCTTCTTCTCAAGGAATTTCAGTGCAGAATTATTCAGGAAACAAAGGAATCCTCTCTTTTTGTCACCTGCTTGATACCTTTGGTATCTTCCTTCCCAGACTACCACCATTATGGAAAGTATCTCTGGTACTTACTCTCCACTTGTGGGGGAAGGACTAAAAAAAATAAAACAGATCTTACTGTATACAATAATAAACCAGTGCTGGAAGAGAAGGACAATGAAGAATGGTGTTCTCCCAACAACCTGAAAAAATAGACCTCTCTTCCTCGGGACAAAGCTATACCCAAAAAGCTACACAAACAATTCAAGCTGCTGGTTGTGATTAGTCAGTAGCAGAGATTGCAGGGCTTTGCCTGCCTGGGCTCCTGTAAGGAAGTCAAGTCATTGCCACAAGTGTCACAGCCAGAGAGGAATCTGAATTGTTTCTGGGACTCTCAGCCTCTTTGGGAGTGATGGGAGGCAACATTATATATACTTAACAGATTAATCAATAAAATTAGTACATTCAAAGGAGTTATGTGTATGCTCCAGTATGTATTTATATCCAGCCACTTAACAAGAATTTTACATAAATGCTGAAAGAATATTCCCAGGAGAAACAGAAATGCTCAACATATTTTCACAAGAAAAAATTCCTTCCAACTGCATTTCTCAGGTGAACATGGCAGGCAATTAAATAAATATGTGAGGGTCAATAAGCATGGACTAGGAAAATTTAACTAATATAGAGCTAATCCCAAGGAAGAGAGCTGACAGTAATGAGAAAATAACCAGCCTACAACAAGAAGAAAAATTGTAGAGCTTTTGTCACCACAGGCATCCACTAATGTCATATCATCCTGGGAGACAGACAGTAGATCCTGCTTAAAAGGAACCACTGCTATGAATACACAGGGAGCAGAGCTGACCTGTACCTGAGAGCCCAGGAAAGGCACAGTCTGTCTGATGGCACACTTTGGGAACAGCACACTTT
This sequence comes from Illadopsis cleaveri, assembly GCA_013399915.1. NCBI lineage: Eukaryota > Metazoa > Chordata > Aves > Passeriformes > Timaliidae > Illadopsis > Illadopsis cleaveri. The sequence continues at coordinate 41,537 of VXBB01000844.1, read as the reverse complement.
GGGCTTGGAGGCAGATGTCAGCCACCACGAGCATTCCTCCCCCATTCCAATGAGGAGTGCAGCCCTGCACTTCTTACACACTATACATAAAAAACCCTGTAGACACCTAGTCCATACAGTACAGAACTGTTTTTAAAAAATCTCTGAACTTGAGAGATATTCACCTATTTTAAAAACAAAACTCCCCTTTGATTTTGCTGCATATCATGCTTTAAATTTTAATGTTTTTGCATTTGTCTGTTTTATTATTTGGAGAAAGGAATAAATATCCTTTTCTGTTAACCTTCCTTCAAACAACTGTTTCTCCAAAATAAAATGCACATCTTCAACATCTATGTTATGTACACACATACACACACAGAGATATGCTTTTTCACATCCACTGTTTTAAAGACAGCCCTCAGTCAAAATCAGGCACATTCCCAAGACAATTTTCAACACTCGATCCATCTAATCAAAAATCGTGTTGTTTTCACTAAAACAAAACAAGAACAAAGATATGTTCACCAGGGAATCCAAGATCTCTTCCCTTTCCTATTTACTCACCATCTCACTTGGCTGTTCATTTCATGAGCATCTCACACTATGTGTTTCATCAACATGAAATTCAATTTAATGCTTAAGTAGTAAAAATAACAAGACATTCATAACAACAAGTAAGCACAACTTCAGATTTTTTATTCTGATTTTACTCCCATTTGATTTAGTTTCGATTACAGTTTGTTTACTTTTTCAGTAGCAGATTAAATTTGGGAATGATGCTTGATGACAAATTGTGCATTCTGCTTTTCAAGCATTATCCAGTGGGTTCTGCCGGTGTTTACCATACCAGACATGTATTCCAAGTAGTGTTTTCACTGACTCTCCAGCTTGGCAAAGTCCTGCTTCACTAGAGGTATTATTGATGTTTTCAAAATGATAGACACCAAGCAAGTGAGCCGGAAGGGACAACTCACAATTTTTTATAACACAGCTGGAGGCAGAAGAAAACTACTTTTTCCCCACAAGATGTACTATACCAAGCAGGGATAAGGAACTGAGGTTTTTTATCCCAGTCAAGTCAGCACTGAACTCTGATCAGCCTTGAAGGATTTTGTGTGTGTCAATTTTAACAGAGAAATCACAGACATAGATACTAATAAATAAAGTTAGTGGTTTTGCTGTTCTCAGCACAGCAGAGTATCAGTTCTAAGAAAAATTCTCCAGAAGAGCAGAAACAAAATTTCATAAGACCAAAGGCCTTTCATTTGTTCTACAAAATTATCTTCCTTCTGTTACATTACAGACAGCCTAAGTAGATCATATTTGCTTTCCTGAAGTTTTGACATGTGTGTATCAAAAGCCATTACTACAGCAGCAGCCATTTGTACTAGAAGCCACTAGCCAGCAGGAAATAACAAAACTGTTCAGACACAGGCAAGAAAACAGAGCAAAAATTAGAAACGTGCAGAGACAAGAAAAGGCTAAAAATATCAATGAGCAAGTTTCCAGATATAACCAAAAAATACAGTCATAGAAAATATCCATTTTTCAGCAAATGCTGGTTCTACATAGGCAGTGGTCACTAATTAAAAGCAAAATATATTACAGCATACATGAACAGAGTAAACTCTTAGAACTTGGTTGAAAAACCTGAGAATACTTTTGAAGATCTATCCTTTCTGTGCTAAGAAAGGCAGATCTGCTTCTCCCAGGCCAACAGTTACATCAGGATGAAGAACTGTCCTAATTCTACAGACTGTAAAGGATTGACCATTTTTCAATTTATGTTTATGACAAGATTTATTTTGAGCTGCCATGTTAGCCTTTTGGAAATATTTAACTGTATCACAGAGAAGAGAGAGAAGCATTTGGATGCCAAGAGCAGCCCAGAGCAGAAGCAGGTCAGCATCTTCAGGATAATGGAGACCCAACTACTCTGTTCGGAGTGTGGGCCAAGATATCTAGACAAGTAATTAGAAAAGATTTTGTCCTAATTAGCCTGTGAATTGTTCCCACTGCTGATCTTAAACTGTTCAAGATGATGGGAGCTTCAGCAACTGACTGTGATCTCAATGCTCCAAATTACTGACCGAAGAAGAGGTGCCCATGGGTGTCTCTGACACACAAGAAAAGGGTGATGATAAAGTGGAGAAAAGGCTACAGAGCAGACAGGAACAGGACAGTTCCATCTCTTTAATGACTCATTCATTGTAATGATTCACTCATTGTAGGTCTTCAAAATTAAATGTTGTCAATTTTAAAAGGCCACAGAACATGCAATAATCAGTTTTATTGAGGAAGGTTTATAATGAACAGCAACAGCTAATATTCAGAGGCAATGCAAGCATTCAATGAACAGCCTTAGAAATACAAAGTCATTTCTTCTGTTACTAAACACACATGCTTTTTCTTTTCCTGTTTGCAATTGTTGTAGATTTTTTCCCTATATTCCTTATGGCCACTTAGTAGCTGTGACAGGGACCTGTTCTGTGTCAGGTTCCATTACCCAGTGCAGTGATTACATTTCACATTCGAGCTCCAGAAACCACTTAATTCCTACAGCTGCAGCTGAAGGGGAGGCAGGAGAGGAAGGGAGTAGTTTGCAGAAAGAAAATCCCATGCAAAAAGAAAATCATAACACAAAACCATCCTGACCATTTCCATCAGGATGCCAGGATATTCTGTTTTCAGAACTGTCCTAGCTAGACAGGGATGTCTAGGCCTGTTACGTAGCTACTACAGTCATGAAGCTTCATCTGTGCCCTGGTTGCTGGTGCTGCCAGGCTACTGCTGAAACTACAAAGGAAAGAGTATATGTCCAATAGGATACACTGCCCTCCTGCTACTTTTTCCACCTTTACAAGCAGGACAAAATTTTACCCAAAATGATGATTCAAAATTCTTCAGTTCTCAAGAACAACATGCATTAACTCCTAGAAACAAGAAATCCAGAGCCAGTGTTATTCAAGTCTTCTGATATTCAAATGAAAACTGGGCTTGGATAGGTAACTCAGCCATATATTGAGGGTACCTAATTTGAATGAATAAATTCAGTCACCTTCTTCCCCTAGCAGCAAATGCATAAGTAGTTAATATAAAAAGCCTTCACAAAAGAGGAATATATGGGACACTCCTCCTGATGTTTAGGCAATGTAGAGTCAAACTTGGAAAACCACTGTTTAAAAGGAAGGCACAATCAAGAAAAATTGCTACTAAGACTACATAGGAAAAATAGGAATTTCATAGCCAGTTAAGGAGGTTCACAGAGCATGCAATCTGAATTTTACACCTAAAGGAGCAAGGAGCTAAAACAGATGGAAGAGTGTCAGAGAAACAGTCACACAGAACATGACTGAAGTTCAGATCTTCAGAAAATCCACAGGAATTTGCTACCTGCTGAATTTGAAATCAGCAAAATGAAACTCTGAAGGACCTTTGAATGATTAGAAATCAGTGATCAAAAATCATCACCAATTACTTTTGTCTGCTATGACAGCAGAGTTAATCCTTACATATAACAAGATGGGAATATTGCAAGAGTGAAGAGACAACATTAATATCATATTGTGGCATTCATAATTAAAAGGTAGCATATTGTCTTAGCATCCAAATATCAGATAAGATAAGGACAAATAAGTCAAAAACTGCTACAGGAATGAGTTAAGGGTTGGGAGATAATGAAGTCTTATTTATTAAAAAAAAATAATGATTGTTTTCAAAAATACTTTCCTGCCAGACAGACTTCTATTACTGGTTGCCTTCATCCAACAAAATGTCCTAAGTCATTTCAATTACTAGAAATTGAAGTTACAAAAGTTCAAAATGTAAATAAGTTTATTACTTTTGCCAGTTAAAGAATTTTGAAACAACCTGTTGCCTGCTGTGGTAAGAGATGACTCTAAGAAATTCAACCATGACTAAATACCTTTATAGAAACCTTATTGAAACTGAATGAGTAATTACAAACATGCCATGGAGACAAATGAAATTTTTTAACTGAAGTGATACAAAACCAGTGGTTCCTCTCCCTCCCAAGTTTCAAAATTCAGTGCATCAAGGCAACATCATTGATTTCAGGTAATTTATCCAAGATTCACCTGAATACACCTGACATGTAGCACTGGCACAGTGACTCTGAGTAACACATCACAGCTGACAACATCCAGTTCAATCTGAAGTAAATATATTTGGGAATTTTCAAGGAAAAGTGATACCTAGGTGACTTATATTGTTGAATATTACCTCAGAAGGGTCTTAAGCAAAGCCATTTGGTATTATGCCACCTGCTATTTTCAATGATACCTTTTAAGTACTGCAAGATGTAATAGACGTATCAGTGACAGGTCAATCAAAAAATAATCACAGCTGGTTCAAGCAGGTTGCACCTGCTTAGGGAAGCATCCTAGCTAAATACCGGAGCATTATGGATCTGAAAGTGCAGTTCACTTCAAATTTCCATTTCTTTTACTTTTTCATATCAGTTACAGATATACGAACACAATACTTTCATGTAATTCACATTCTAATTTCTCAAGAGCAGCAAAAAGCCCTTCATTATTATATTATTCATTAAAATATCAATGCATAGAGAACTTATGAAAACCACTTTCTATTTCACTAAAGTCTCCATTCAAGGATACCAATCAATTTTTAAATTTTTTTCTTTCATAAGTTTTGATCTACTTAGAAGTCAAAATGTGTAAAAAATCCAAAAGGCAAATGTTTCAGTCACCTGAAATACTAATAGATAACATAATCTTTTACTATAATGCCACAAAAAATATCAAAAAGTGAAGTAAGGATATTTCATCATCTCTGAATTCAGCCATGGTGAAGCATATTCTGGAATGTGTGCCCATTCTTGGTGTATACATTTTGTGATGATCAGTGGTACACTAGAGTAAATCCAGAGAAAGACCCATAAAAATGAGCTGAACACCAGAAAATGGGCTTTTCAAGAAGACTTACTTCATGACAAAAAAGGCTGAATAGTTTCGATTGAAACACATTTTCACAAACAAGCCAAAATTCATTTGATTACCAAGTATCTATAGCATGCTAGCCAACAGTAAAGGAGATACTGAATAAGAGACTTATTTTTGCTGAAAAATGTACCATGCCACCAAACAGTTCATTTTCCATTTGAAATCTAAAAACAAAAGGAGATCTCCCTCTTAGGAACATGGTGGGACTCTTTGGTCCTTTTATTCAATGTGAAATTATTGAAAGCTATTTTAAAGCTTTTTTTTTTTTTTTCTTGTATCCTTCCACCTTCAGTCTCACATCTTGGCAGTCTGCCGGTTCCTTAAAATATAGAAACATTTTAGGCTGAATAGTACTTTTTGCAAGGTCTGGTATTAGCTGATTCCAAGGGATTCCTTGCTGAAAAAGTCGGACTCAATGATCCTTGTGGGCCTCTTCCAACTCAGCATGTTCTGTGATTCTGTGAACCTGTGCTGCAGAAGTGTGTCTTGGGTTTTGGCTTCTTTTCTCAGGAAATTACTGCACAAAACTGTTTCACAAAAGATGTAACCAAAAAAGCCTGGGGTACTCTCAGTAATAACATGAGAATGCTTCTTGTTCAGTCCCTATGCCTGCTACCACTCCATGATTTTTAATTCTCTCAGTAATTCAGCTGGTGCCTTTGATTTCTGTTTGCTTCACCTTGAAATACTTACAGTCTTTGTGTCCTGCAAAAATAGGAGACAGTGAAAGAGCAGCTCCAGTCTATTACAGTAACACAGTGAACACAATCATGGAAACTTTCCTGAGAGCAAGAGAAAAACAATCTGAAATAAAAGTAACAGCAGACTGATGGAATATGGCTATTCCTACTGTAAAAATGGATAACAGAATCCCTTAGGGGTTTTTGACTTAAAAATCTAAGTCTGTTTTTAATGTTCATGATAGGTAAGGCTAGTTGTAACTAGGGTGACAATAAGAATAATTCCTCCTAAGAAATAAATCAGCATCGCTATTTATTAAAATAAAAAAGATATATATAAATTATTTTAGAAGCCATAAAGACACACTAAACTAGATCTTTTTCTTGCCCTTATGAAGCCTTAATGAAAAATGAATATTTATCCAATGGCAAGCCAACTGATCTTAATGAGAACAAGCTGTGGACACGGGGCGGGGCAATAGATTTTATCTGTGTTAACCACCCAGTAAATATCCTTCTCTTGTTTTTCAGCAAGGAATCCCTTTGAAACAGCCAATACCAGACCTTTCAAAAAGTCCTATTCAGCCTGAAATGTTTCTATATTTTAAGGAACCAGCAGACTGCCAAGACGCAAGACTAAAGGTGGAAGGATAAAAGGAAAAAAAAAACAACTTGAAAATAGCTTTCAATAATTTCTCATTAAATAAAATTTGATGTTTTAAAATATACTCTATCTTGTGTAACAAAGAAAACAAGACTCCTAGGTTCTGTAAATCTTATATTAAAAAGCACTTTTTTTCTAATATCACCTGGCTATACCCATTAGCCTGTGAATTGAGGTGTAACTAACGTAGAGAAGGGCAATAAGCATCTTTCTCAGAAAATGCAAAGGAAATTGTCCTGTATTTCATTAAATTTATATTCATCATGCTTCTAACAACGAAGCTGTGATACAATTTACACATCATTCTGAATAAATAAAAATCTTTCCCTAATTCTACCAAGCAATGCTCGAGAGACAGTGACCCACATCAGTAAGAAAATTCTAGTATTTCTTTCTGGTTTATTAAAACTAATAATCAGTTTTACTAGTGTGACAATGCTGACAAGTCAAAAAATGTGACTTTTACTCAGTACAGAAGATACCATTTTTGCCAGAGAAGAGAGACTGAAAAGATTCTCAGTAGATAACAAATGAGAGCCACAGGGCTCAACCCATCTCTGATTTCCACAAACCTCCCTTATTGTCCTCACTATGAAACAAACTCTAAAAACATGGTTTTCCTTTCCTTTCCTGAGGAGACTCATCTCACTAGATGATATATAAGCACTCTCAGCATTCTTTATATGCCTTTATCAGTCTTCAAATAAAAATGGCTTGGTTGTGTCTGTCAAACATAATTAAATTACTTAGTGTTCAATTACTGAGACAAATGCTGACAAATCCATTTGATTACCACAGACAAGGATATGCCGTCCATTGTTGTATTTTCCTCAGTTTTTTTCCTCTTGATAGTGTTCATACTTTTCGGACATTACTTAGGAGGTGTGGTGTACTGTACATATTTATACAACATTCAGGAAATCCTATGCTGAGCATGACCAGGAAAAACTCAGGTGCCTATACCCAACCAGGCAGCATAAAGACCTGCATGAATTGGTGTAAACTGCCCCAAATCCTATCTTTCTTCACTACCACTGCTAACTGGCCTAGGCAGATGAAAGTTCACACACAGACCCACACAGAATCGCTAGGTTGGAAGAGACCTTCAAGATCATTGAGTCCAACCCATGCCCTAACACCTCAACTAAACCATGGCACCAAGTGCCACATCCAGTCTTTGTTTAAACACATCCAGGGATGGTGACTCCACCACCTCCCTGGGCAGATCATTCCAGTACTTTATCACACTTTCTGTAAAAAACTTTTTCCCACTATCCAACCTATATTTCCCTTGGCGCAGCTTGAGACTGTGTCCTCTCATTTTGTCAGTTGCTGCCTGGAGAAAGAGACCATCACCCACCTGGCTACAACTACCCTTCAGGAAGTTATAGAGAGCGATAAGGTCACCTCTGAGTCTCCTTTTCTCCAGGCTAAACACCCCCAGCTACCTCAGTCATTCCTCATAGGACTTGTGTTCCAAGCCCCTCACCAGCCTCGTTGCCTCCTCTGGATGCATTCAAGCATCTCCATGTCCCTTCTGAACTGAGGGGCCCAGAACTGGACACAGTACTCAAGGTGTGGCCTCACCAGTGCTGAGTACAGGGGAAGAATGACCTCCCTGCTCCTGCTGGCCACACCTTTCCTGATACAGGCCAGGATGCCATTGGCCCTCTTGGCCACCAGGGCACACTGTTGGCTCATGTTCAGCTGGCTGCTGACCAGAACCCCCCCGGTCCCTTTCCTCCTGGGCACTGTCCAGCCACACCGTCCCCAGCCTATAATGCTGCAGGGGGTTATTGTGGCCAAAACGCAGGACATGACACTTGGACTTATTAAAGGTCATCCTATTGGACTCTGCCCATCCATCTAACCATTCCAGATCTCTCTGCAGAGCCATCCTACCCTTCCCACANCTTGCTGAAGTCCAAATAGACAACATCCACAGCCCTTCCTGCATCCACCAGGTGGGCCACCTGGTCATAAAAGGAGATCAGGTTGGTCAAACACAACCTACCCCTCCTAAAGGGTCTGATACCCTGGCCATCCTGTAAGTGCTGGGTGATGAGACTCAGCATAAACTGCTCCATTACCCTTCTGGGTACTGAGGTCAGACTGACTGGCCTATAATTACCAGGATTCTCCTTCCAACCCTTTTTGTGAATGGGAGTCACACTGACCAGCTTCGAGTCATCTGGAACCTCACCAGTGAGCCAGGACTGTTGGTAAATGATGGAGAGTGGCCTTGCAACCTCATCTGCCAGCTCCCTCGTCACCCTGGGATGGATCCCATCTGGGCCCATAGATTTATGAATATCCAAGTGTCTCAGCAGTTCTCTGACTGCCTCTTCCTGGATAACAGGGGGACCATTCTGCTCCCTGACACCATCTACGAACCCAAGAGGACAATTGTCCTGAGGACAAGCCATTTTCCCACTAAAGAATGAGGCAAAGAAGGTGTTAAGCACTTCCACCTTCTTCTCATCTGCAGCTACTGAGTTCCCTAAGTTGTCTTATGGATGAATTTTTGTCACTTTTATCCTTATTAAAGTGTGAAAATACCTTTGCCTATCACACAATCCTTTTCAGTATTACAAGTCTCCTCCTGAAGGCGTATAAAAAATTCACTGCAAAGATGGGTAGCCCACAAATCCAAAGAGATGCTCTTACACACTTTTCTGATTGAAGTCAAGTTTTACAGTGTGCTGACCTCATTTCTTCAGTCACTCCCAAGCCAGACTTCATATCAGGAATGCACTTAAGCTTGTGCTGAAAATTAAGGTAGCATTTCAATATCATTGAGGTTTAAGTCCTTCTATACTGTTCCTGATGTGTTCCTGATCATGGAATCATAGAACAGCTTTGGGCTGAAAGGAACATTAAAGATCATTTTGTTCCACCCTCGCTGCCATAGGCAGGGACACCTTTCACTAGACCAGGTTGCTCAGAACCTCATTCAACCTGGCCTTGAAAATTTCCAGGGATGGGACATCCACAATGTCTCTAGGCAGAAGAGGCCCGGCCTTGAACCAGTTGGATAAAAGATTCAAGGTCAGAGTCTTCATTTGAGGGTGAATGCCAACCTCAGTGTTGGCTCCTTTATTTCTGGTTCCCATATTATTGTTAGCACTGTTACACTGAAACAAGGCTTTCAAGCCTTGCTTCCACGTGGGATCTTTTAAAATAAGGTCAAGGTCTTACTCCCTTACAGCCACTAAAGACAACACAGATAATTGTAACTAAATCCCCAAGAAAAACAATTCCTTCATTTTTCACTACACTCTTTGAAATAGAATATTTAGACTGCTCAGCACTATCTGCCATAAAGGAACTGAACTTTCAAAGTCCCTAAGAGGTGAGCTCTGCTTCTGATAACTGTTTGTGTATTTATAGTCATGTTTTCTGACCTCCTTTTCTCATTTTCTGGTGGGAATACACAAACTTTAAAAAAAAAAAGAGAAGGAATTTAATTATAGTAATGGTTCATGAATAAAAACTCCATCTTGGTACAGTCAAGCATACCAGTAAGCCCTGGTGGCCTCTTCACAGACTACATGTACATAATAGTTTGCTTACCTTTCTTTACTGGTGTTGCTACCTAATGATTAATTGACAAACACTGTAGGCAAAGTGCATAAAAATAGTTGGGAAAAGCAAGTTCAAAATAACACCTGGAATATTAAAACACTGAACTGGAAAGTGTAAAGATACAGACCTGCAGTTAATACTCAGTGTTAAACAATACTGAGTTGTTCAAATTATTCATAAGTTTGGTCCTGCATAGACCTGGATACGAAGAAAGTTCAGGAAATCTTTCCCCTTAATTTTAGCAGTAACACATACAACCTCAGAGAAAGATGCTCCTCGAGTTTCTTGAAGACAAAGTAACTTAGTTTCAGATGGATAAATGAATTTAATTCTTATTTCTGAATTCAATCCTTGGTATCTCTACAATACACTAATATGGTTGGACAAACATAAACCCAACTTTGTCTCATATAAAGAAGCCAGTGCACAGATTAATTTTGAGATCTTGAGTTTGGATGGGTAAAAGAGTGTAGAAAATATGTGAACACAGAAATTAGGTAGCAGGCACAAATATAAAACAGCAAGGAAGGGAAGGAGCAATGATTTTAAAAACCTGACTCATGTTTTGAAACTTTTGGTGGAACTAAACACCTTACATATGCCAGTTGCTAGAACAATGCCTCAGGTTGAAATTGCTCAGAAACACAAAACTTGGTGATGAATTCACAGCCTAACTCAGACGCAGTTCTTTGGAATCTGGGCAGTCACATTCAAGTGAATCCTGTAAGCAAGGGGAAAATGTAACCTTTTATTAGCCTATCAGTATTAACCTTCAAGTATACCGTAATTCCTCCTATCAAGGTATGGGTGAAGCACGAAACAAACTGCAAGATATGCTCACTGCCACACAGCAATTTAGTTGGGTTCTTTCTTAGAATGCCTAATTCTCAAATCAAGTGTTTCTCATTCCATCCAGGCATGCAATTATGTATCCACTACCAACTGTTGCAGTAAAACAAATCTCAACTATTGTGTTCACTGCTGGAGTTCTGAATTAAAAGTATGTCCAGCTTTTTCACTTCGGGTAAACTGGACACCCTGACCCTGATCTGACTTCTCACCAGACAGCAAAGACAAGAACATTGTAAAAATAAAAATGGGGGAAAAAAGGAAAAAAAAAAGAGCTACTTAGTGCAGGACCAAGGGGGTTTTATCTTCTTCAGTAAATGGAAGGAAATAGATCATATACAAAATGCATGAAGTGGCAGCGACAGAGATGAATAATGCATCCGTTACTCGTTTGCATAATGGAGTTATTTGATCTACTTTGACTTCTCAGGCAGAGCAAAACCAAAACATAATGGTTTTCCCACCTTCTTCCAAGAAAGTCCTCAGAAACTCCTGTCCTTTGAAAGGCCACAGGATGCTATAGAATACTAATGAGCTTCCAGCTGATGTAGGTACCCCTGTTAAATAGCAGGGGCAATTTTGCCCCCCGGAAGACACCAATCACTGGGTACCTCTGCCTGATTCAACGAGTGAAGCTCAAGCACTCCTGCAGGAGGTGGCAGACAAGTGTCCATTTGTGGACACTTCTCAGATGGCAGAGAAAATTTGCACTGGGAAAAGAAGAACAAAAGTATTTCAGAGGGGTTGTTTTAACAGGTTTAGGGTCTTTTTACCCATAAACAAAAAATACTTTTGTGAACTTTTAGTACAGCAATTTCTCTCCAAATAAGCATTTTAGAAAGCTCTGGAAACTCCCAAATGCTTTCAAATGTCTTTGTCACTATGAATTCAAAGGCTGTTTGATAATGTTCAACCATTTGAACAGCAAAGTTCTGTAGTGAAAGGTTCAGTCCTAAACTGAAGTCAAGAGCAGCACCCTCCAATGAGGGGAACTTAAACACCTGACCAGATCAGCTTCTGTTGACTTTACATGTAGTAACCCCACTTGTCCTGTGCAGGTACACAGGGTACTGCCCACTTTTTTTTTTTCTTTTTTTCCTTTTTTAATAATTTAAACTACCCTTGAAAGGATGACCTTCACCTCAAAACCAAAACATACTTCCTCTGGGGCTCTTCTGTGCTAATTTTCTGCTAGAACATGTTGCAGTAGGAAAAGAATTTTTCTGCTTCACAACTGAATCTACTCTGCTATCATAAAAATACAGCCAAACATCAGTGAAAAAGAGGCAAATCAAGACATAACTCTTCAACCTCATTTCATCCTAAAACATAAGTTATCTTATAAGTTGCCAAATGTCTGTGGTCCTACAAATAGTGCTTAAAGTCAGTACACCGGAACTCAGAAGGTTTGGTCCAGCAGGGCTCCCTGGACTGCCCAGACTGTTACAATGACTCTCATGTAGGATTTTACGGTGTGGGCACACAGTATAGTTGAAAACCCTGAGATCATGTGTGGACAAGCCTAACTTTACAGGTGCTCATCAGCATTGCAATGGGAACAACTTCTTTTTCTGAAAATTGCTGAGGAATCCTGGTCTTCTGTAATGGCAGAACTATATCTATTGGGCAAAAAAAGTCTTATTATAGGACAATTTCAGCATTACTTTCATTCTAGCTAATCTCAAACTAACATTAAACCCAGGGATTTACCAATAAAAAATACTGTCTGATAGAGATTTATATATGAGTCTAAATTTAGAGTCTAAAATATAAGTTAGAACTAACTTGCATATAACAACTTTCTACAGAGTGCTCTACTGAATAAAAATAGTTCACTGGTCTTAATAAAAACAATCACATTAACAGGACTGCATTTTTATCAGTTTACATATTTGAAACTTAATAAAATGGCTTTTTCCCCATCTGATTTATTTAGTTGATAACACCACTATGCTCTCTCAAATAATTACATCTAGAAGTAAGAGGCTCCTGTTATTTATCTTTCATCGTACTAATTTTTTTTTTAGCTAATCTCTTTCTCTCATTACTTCTTAGATATGAAAGCACCTTTTACTTACTATTGTAAATTTTGAATTCTAGGAGTTCTTTTCCTTAAGAAAGGATCTTCTCATTGTGACCTAAAAGATGCTGAGTCGTGTTGTACAAAGCAACAGTACACAGCCTCTCCGTCAGAATTTACTTGGGTGTATTGACAAACTGGGCATCAGTCCTTTCAATGTACATTCAAAGCTGAGTATTTTTTTCAGCACTCCTTCAAAATAGTTTTTATCTATTCCTCTTTCTCCCACAGAATTGTTTGTCTCTGTCAGAACACCATTAACTCAGATTTCAGTTCTGATGGTCCTGAATGTTGAGGCACAATCTAATCTTCATAGGAAGGGCCCCTGACACTGTTTCTTCAGGAGAAATGATAATGGGAATATATTTTGTAATGTGCCAGACTTGTTCTAGATCTATGAGGCTGTGGAAACAAATGTTAAGAACTCTTGCCTAAAAAGACCACTTTTACTGGGAAAAAGTGTGATGAGTTTTACATCACAGACATAAGGAATACAGACATTTATTGTCATGAAAGTAAGTGTTCCTAAAAGCAATTGTAAATCAGACTAGTAAAGGTAACCAAGTATACTGTACTCAAGCCAAGGAAAAGCGATAGGAAGCTTGGAAAGTAACTGCTCTTTCTTGTGACTTCAGTGAAAATATTTATCATTACATTTAACAGTAAGTTGAACTACCCTGTCATCCTCTGTCCCTGAAAGGTATGTCATTAACTTAATTCTTGTATAAGGACAGTAATTTAAAAATGAGATTGTACTTGGCAGTCACTTTTGAAGCAATTAAAATCTCTTTAGGTGTTCTGACAACCCACCAACCTTCCAATACATAACCTTTTCCTGTCAGTCAGAGTATAGTTTCCTGAGTCAACTCTCACAAGATCAGTACTAACAGTTTAAGGCAGAACCTACTTCCTACAAGTAGAGAAAAATAGCAAAAAAAAAAAAAATTAAGTCTAATGCTCATTGTTCTGACTCTGAACTTTTTTCTTACAGATGGCCACGGTGATTTGAGGTGAATGAGCAAATTGTACAAGCTGCTTTTAAAAAGCTGAGATGTTTCTTTTATCTATCCCAAAGAAGATTCACTCAGTTCTCATCTGTAGAATTTCCTCTGTAAAAGCCAAACTGCCAGTCTCAGGCAAGCATCCAAAATCTAGTTGCTGTTTTTCTTCTTACAGACTATTTTCAGGATGAGATGTGACCAGTCCAGTGGTGCTCCCCAGGACCAAAGATACATATGATGAAATGATTCATCACTTCTGAGACTTCACTGTATATTTTAAGACAAAAGCAAGTGTTAGATGATATGACCACCTACAATAACAGACCACACAAATTCAAAAAAAAATATCTCTCTCTGGATTCCAAAAGCATGGGAAAGGCTAATAAGGGTTTTCCAGGAAGGTATCTGGTATGCATTTAAACACCAGAGAGAAGTTAGGCCATATTTGTACTTGATTTTCCTGGTTAACAATGTAAATATCCCCAGCATTGCTATGCATTTGCCCTCAAGAGTCATCAGGGCAAAATAAATCATCTTAGAAAACAACTTCTTTCAGCGGGTAGTCAATCTAGAAAGGAGAAAAGCAAAACCAGATTTAAGGCAGAGTTGCACACAGGTAGCAGCATTTACATCTGCATACTTCCCAAAACAAGGAACACAGTCCAAACCCAAGGCCAGACCCAAGTCTCTACCTAAGTAGAGACTCCAATTTAAAATAAGACTGCAGATTCAATAAAAATTTATACAGTTGTTTGGGGGTTTTTTTCCAAAAATGCAACATGTGGTGGGATTTGGTAGGGGGAGAAGGTAAAAAGAAAAAGGTCTGACTGTCCCAGTTATGACACTGTATCAAAAAGGCAAAAATAATAACATCCTTTTAAAAAGAGGAGGAAAAGACTCCTTTTAACCTGCACAAAGGTACTCCAGAAGTCAGAATGCAGGCCTGCCAGAAACCAGACTGATCTTAACGATTTGGATCATGTCCACAAAACTGTATTTACTAAGAGCTTGTACTGATGGTTAAATTGAACATAAAGATCAATAGTACCTGGAAAGGTGATAGAGAGAATGATCTCCTGAATGGTGATCTGATTAGCCTTTGCTGCAGGAGGGAAGAACATACCCCACTTGCCTTCATTTTCCCTCCAGGATCTAAAATGTCTCTCTACAGAGGATGCATCAGAAATGCTGGTACTAGAACAAAACACAACTGGAGTTCTGAGGGCCAAAACAACAGGTCAGCAGCTTCACTCCTCCCTGCCAAGATCACAGATTACTGCCTCTGTTCTTCAGGATCAACAAGGATTCAAACTATTTGAATATCAGAACTGTCTGCATGCTACAGACTGAAAGACCAATTCCTAATGTAAAGCTATTGCTATAAAGTGATACAGCTCTGGATGACGTGAGTGGATAATTACAAACATTCTCACACTTGTAAACCAAAATTATCTGGGACGTAACCAAAGCAAAAAAAAATAGAGGGAAAAAACCCTCACAGAACACAAAGGCCATTCTTTGTAACAGTGTTTATATCTTTGGAGAAAGCAAATGGAGTGGAACAAGAGCACAGTCAAATGCTTTCATGTAACTCTTACTAAAAAGGTAAGTGTACAGCTGTTGTACAGAATTCAGGCTTTTCAAGCCCTCCTCTTCTTCCATCACTCTTTCCTGGAGGGGGCTTTGAAGGTTGTGGCCCTAGTTTATGGGGACAGCTTCTGTGGCCCCAGTGACACACACAGTGCTTCTCATCCACACCAACTTCCCTTTCTTTCCCACATCTGCGACCCATGGCAGTCATGTCTTGTGTTACACACACACAAATTTGAACACAGAATTAATGTAAAGCCTATGGAAAATTCAGTGAGAAGTAAGGACCTCAAAGTTGGTGCATCTCAATTCAATTATTACAGTTATTTCAACATTTTCACCATTTAGCAGTGTTACAACAAAGATACACAAATGGGGGAAACACTTAAATTTGCTGCAGTACAACACAATGACAAAGACGCAAAATGTCTCTCCATGTAATCACCGAAGAAAATATGCTTAGGTTACATTTGTAATGAAAATGACTGCTATAATGTACCATTTTGTAAAAACAATGTTAGAAAGCAGTTAGAATAATCCACTTATGCATAATTAAAAGCAACTCTCAATCACCTATGGAAATGAAACATAACTGAGATGTGCATTAAACATGCAAAAATATTTCTTCCTTAAGTAGCTTACTGAATAATACTTCATGAGAATTGCTTTTTATAATTCACAGTCTATGTAGCAATAAAGTGGTTCCTTAAAAAGCAATCATTACAGAGAAAACTCAAATTTAAAAATTAAAATTCATTCTAATACCATGGAAAAAAAAATTAGTCTTGCCATTTTTTCACAAAAATATTCCTGAATATTCATATCAAGATGAGAGCAGCATTTTGTTTAGACATTTATTTCAAAGAAGCATCATATATTAGTTATCCATATAAAAATCCATATAACTAAGCTACCAAGAAATGCCTCCTTCAGCCAGTGTAACGCAGTATTTGCTTTGAAGAGCAATGGAACAAGAGTTACAGAGTTTAAGCTTTACAGAGCAAATATTTGCTCTCACGTGCTTAAAACCAATTTGTACCATGTCTTGTACATATTGGAATGTAATGATGCTTTATCACATCTGGTAAAAATCTGCAAGTTCTGGAGTGCTGTTTTCCTTGACATCCTCTCTTGGAAGAGAGATAAGATGCTTTAGCTGAGCTAAAATAGCACAATGAATATCCAACAGTATAAGATAGATATGATTAGTGATGGAACTGGACAAATGGTATCAAAAGCTTCTAAACTTTTCAAGAGGAAAAAAGACATGCATTTGGGGGGGCTTTGACTGGTAGACAGGCTTCTAGAAATGCTCAAAATGTATCACAAAGCCATCTGCCATTATCATACGGCAGGACTCTCTAAGTGTCTTTTTAAAATTTTCTCCCCATAAGAAAGGATTATGATTAATGCACATTTTTAATCAAGTTTTATCAGTCTTTCAAATTATACAGTTTCCAAGAGAAGCTACCTGAAATACATGTTTTCATATTTCAAAATTACACTTTTTTAAAATGTTAATTCAGGAAAATCCACTGCTGGCATTGCTTCACTGCATTTCAGGATAAAAACAAGTATCAGAATGTCTTAATTTCAAAAGAACCTATAACAATTTACTAAACAACCCTAGCAATCCTCTAACTCTAGAACAATATTCTATACCTTGTAGT
Organism: Illadopsis cleaveri; assembly: GCA_013399915.1. Lineage (NCBI taxonomy): Eukaryota > Metazoa > Chordata > Aves > Passeriformes > Timaliidae > Illadopsis > Illadopsis cleaveri. The sequence continues at coordinate 24,451 of VXBB01000844.1, read as the reverse complement.
CTCTTTGGAAAAATCCGAATTTATAATGCAGCATGTTGTCCAATTAAATGCACCACCAAACCTATATTTTAGATCTTCCCTCCACTCCAAGATTTAACCATTAAATACCTAGATAATATATATGAAGGGATAAAAATATTTCAAATCTTGCGCAAGCAGCAAGCCAGTATAATTCAACATTTAGTGTTATCTCTACTAAATCAACTTTCAGGGAAGCTTTGAAAGTAAGTAAGTTGAGATGCTTACAGATATTATCTAAAAAAATAAGAATCTGGATATACTGATTCTCTTTCTTCTGTTTGTAGTAGAAGAAAAGTGTTGAGCTTCTTATAGAAAAAGTATCTAAAGCAAATGATTTCTCAAAAAACTTACATGCAATTCTTCACACACTTATTAGAAGTCTAAAAGAAAAAAGTGATGAGCAAAAGCAGCTGGCAATGGAAGAGAGTTGACACAAGGATAAATAAAGTACAGTAGAAATGCAAAGCTCAGAAGGGATGCCATGTTTCCTGAACATAAATCAGACAGGAAAAATGAATCATGTGAAGGATGAAAGAGCAGCTGACCACAGAATCACACAGCAGCTGAGACTGGAAGGCACCTCTGAAAATCATCCAATCCCAAGCTCTACTCAGAGCAGGCTCAGCTAAACCAGGTTGCCTGGGCCACATACATTCAGGTTCTGAACATCACCAGTGGTGGTCACTCCATCACATCTATGGACAGCTTGCTCTGGTGCCTGACCACCCTCACAGTGTAATCAAATAAAAAGGGGTTTTTTACTGCTTCAGTCTGAAGCCCTACCTCTTGCCCTGTCACTGACTGCCTCCAAGAGGAGTCTGTCTGTCTCCGTTACATAGAGAAAATGCCCAAAACCTTCTCTTCTCTGCACTGTACAGTCCCAGCTTGACCAGCCTCTCCTCATTCAACAGGTACTCCAAACGCTTGATGATTGTGGCGGCCCTTGGCTGGACTCCCTGCAGAGCATCCATGTCTCAAATGGAGGAGGCCAGAAATGGACACAGCCCTGCAGGGGAAGACTCGACCAGCTGGCAAAGCTCTGCCTGGAGTAGCTCCTGACGCTGTTGGCAGCAAGAGCACACTGCTGGCTCATAGTCAACGTGGTGCCCACCAGGACCCCCTGAACCTTTTGCACAAAGCTGCTTCCCAGTGGCTCGGCCCTGCAGCCTCAGGTCAAGCCAACTGAGTTAGTTTTATTTTAAAATGTAACATTAAGACTATTAGTGGTTAAGATGAAAGATACAGGATTCAGCTTAAATTAGAATGCATGGTTATACCACTTCACAAATACTTTTTTCCCCAGCCATCTATATTTGAAAGAGGAAAAATTATTAGAATGTTTAGGTGGAATTGGCGGTGAAAAAAAAGTAGCTATTACATTCTGACAAAAAGAGTAGAGCTCAGTAAGCAAATCCTACTCCCTATTTCATGCAAGTAAATGAAAACTGATTGCCTTGAGAATAGTTGTGGTAAATCTGGGGACCAAATTTAACTTCAGAGGGATTCTGATCCTGCAGCAAGAAGAAAACCATGCAGTATAACAAATATTGTCTGATTGGCCTCCAAACAACATCTACTTTCCCTCACCATATTTTATAAATTAAGGAATAATCAAAGACAACAAACATCTTATTTATCTTAGGAAATTCATACACATAAGATGTTGGGAAGAAGTGTATTTCCTTTCAGTGATAGAAAAAAGAATAAAATCCTTATAGATTAACAATTAAAAAAAAGCAGTAGGATGAAACTCAGTAATAGCTTACAAAATAGTCAAAAACACAAAAAGGTAGTAATACTCAAAATTCTGAAGACCAAAAGTCGAATGGNTTTATCTTAGGAAATTCATACACATAAGATGTTGGGAAGAAGTGTATTTCCTTTCAGTGATAGAAAAAAGAATAAAATCCTTATAGATTAACAATTAAAAAAAAGCAGTAGGATGAAACTCAGTAATAGCTTACAAAATAGTCAAAAACAAAAAGGTAGTAATACTCAAAATTCTGAAGACCAAAAGTCGAATGGCCTGCATTCCCATATTAGTACTGTTAGTATATTCATGATCTCAAACAGTAAGAGTCATGGAAGTATTACAGAAACACAAAATACGATTCTAAGTAGGTTAGTAAAGACTAAGAAAATTCCAGGAGACCAGTCCATGATAGCCATCAGTTTACAGTACTCACAAACACAAATCAGAAGAAAAAATGATACAAATTACTGAGATTTAAACAAAAGCATAGATAACCCCAAAGCAGTAATTTTTCAATTTGCAAAAAAGCTTTTACCTCCTACCAGAAGTCATCAACAAAAATGTGAATTTGAATGTCTAATGTCATAAAATTGTGCTTAAAAATTAAGCTAACTTTTTTTTCCATTAAGCTTATTACTAGGATTCAGTACATTGTTTCAAATATAAAGATTCAGCAGCTATTGTCTCCAGGTTTTTTTATGAGATCTTTAATATGTTTTGAAGCTAATTTCAATTTGTTACAGAAAAAAAAATAACTTTCTTCTCTAGGTTAAATTAAACTCGCCTCTTGTGTAGGTATGACGAAGTATGAAAAAAGCAGGAAAAACAGTTACTATAGCTGATAAAAGCTTTTTTAAAGTAAGATAGACAATTTTTTCTATTGGCTAACTGTTTCTCAAGTCTTGAAAAAAAACCAAGTTTTTTTCCAAATAAAAAAGTTAAATGCAGTATATATGCATGAGCAGAATTTTCCTATTTTAACAATGAAAGAAACTGCAGTATATTACCTGACTAAACTGATAGTTAACTCAAGAACAGAGTCTGCACAGTTGATGGGAAGCTGTGTCCTTTGCAATGACAGCAACAGTATGTTTATCTAAGAGGAGTTTGGCTGACTATTTTTGACCAAAATTCTATCACAAGTCAAGATCACTAAGAAAACTATGAAGCTCCTCAGATACAGGTTTCAAAAATATATCAGGATGCTAAAGTCTTGCTGGAAGTATCTGCAGCATGGTGTGGGTACATGCTGTGATGCACCCCAAAACCCCATTGTGAAGATGATCCAGCCTGAGCCCTGGCTAGAGCACATCAGGACTCTCAGCTCACATGCTTGGCACACCTCTCTGCAGAAATCAAACTCTGGAGAAGGTAACACTCACACCTGGAGATCACTCTTCAATTCTAGTCTATCAATTTAGAGGTAATACTTTGCCCGTGGGCCAGCAGGGGGTAAAATGGGGGTAACAGTCTTTGTATTACCTCCCAAGACCCAGGAGTACTTGCACACCTTCCAAGATAAGCCTGTCAAATCTCCTACAGAACAGACCAGATGCTTTGAAACCAAAATGCTGTATATTTATCTAATTGCATATACCTAATTATGCTTAATGCTACTAGAGGCATTTTTCAGACATTTTACACACCTCTGAATGTAGCGATAACAAATGAGAACTCTGAATGGAGCTGTGTTCTGTTTATGCCTGGATTTGCTACAGCTTCTGCATTTCACATCTGGGAAAGGCAATTCACAGTCAGTCTGCCATGAGAATGCTGCAGCCTGGCTACAGTCCCCATGCTCCTCACTGCAAGGTTTTCTGTGCCTCCCAACACATCCTGATTTTCTTTCTCTTGCCCCAGCCACAGTTCCACAATCTCTGTCCTGGGAAGAGCACTTCCCTGCACCCATCCCCCTCTCTGTAACTTCTTTGCTCCCACCAGGTATATTTTGTTCGTGTGCCACCAGCCAACTAAACTTCTGAGCCTCACCTCTTCCCTTCCCAAACACCAGGAAGAAGCACCAGTTCAACTAAACAGCACTGCCTGACAGGATCATCTGAATATCTCTGTTCAGCACAGAAAGATCCAAAAATTGCAGTCATAGATCTGAAAGAACTGGAAAGGGATGTAATGCTACCATCACCTGTCATATACACGATAAATCAAAAATCTCCCAGCTATTTTAATTTGACAGACAACATCATTCAGCCAACCATCTACCCCTTTTCATGTTTTAGCTCTGGGGGAAGGGAAAACAGAAGCAAATAGACCTGACCCAGATGAATTTAAATGCTCAAGACTGCTAACTAGGATAAAAAGAATTTTTGCAAAGGTTTTCTTCTTTGAAGAAAACATTGATAACCAAGAATAGCTCCTGCAAAACACAGACTCATTTAAATTTTTTGTCTTTAAAGCAAAGATGCTGTAGCTAAGCAACCTGGCTCTTCCTTAAACTGAAAGCACCTTGCTTATCACTGAGAACTCTGACAAACCTCCACCTTATTTTATGTAACTGTCTGGGGGAGTGCCAGATTAGATCTGGTTTACTGACATAAGGGGACTTTTCCCATGAACGCAGATGATGCAAAAGTTATTTTTAAAATAGCATCCAAAATGTTCTTTGTGTCTACTGTGTGCTTTTCAAATACCCTGAGCTGTTGGAGAGAACAGATACACCTGTCTGCTTCTGAATCCAAGAAGTGCTGGCCATGTTTTCTTTATCTGCATACTGAAATGAATCACTGCCCCTTCTGCCTTAGATTCCCCTTTCAGCCCAGGATTTGATATAGCATTTAATATTTCTTTTCACCCACTAAAGATGTTGTTTTAATACAAAATACATCCTGACATGCTCTCTGCTCTGGTTGGGTACTGCTCTTATCCTATGTTGGATGCAATCCGTAGCTTCAAGAATGATTATTATTTCCAAATTAGAAGCTAACTATAGTCCATAAACCCATTCACTCAGACTGAATCACCAAACAGCTTTGCTTTCAAAATCTTCTAATTCTGACTACACTTTTCCTAATGGCTAGGACAACAAAAATACATGCAAATAATAAGTAAAATCAATGACACTGAGTATGACCCAGTGGGTTATGACTTCAGAGGCTAATCTCTTGCCATCGTTCCCCTCCCACAGATTGTGCACATTAATAGCCTTTTCCCAGGCTGACAAGGGCACTGAAAAGCATTTGCTTGAAAAACCTGGAAAGCATTGGGTTTTTTCCCCTCCCTCTCTCCCAACTCAGTCCCCATTACAATTCTATTTTTAATCAGCCTCCGCCTCCTCCCCCTTGTTCAGTTGCTTGTAACCTTGCATACAGTATAATAAAATATGATGGTTCCAAATGTTATGCTAAACAATGGAAAAAAGATTTTGGCTGCACTGCTCATTTGTTTTCCCTTCTCAATCAGTTTTGTGTACAATAAATAAACACACAGCAGGCCTATGCATCCTTCTGCAAACACAGATATGCAGCCACTGTGTACAGACAGCAATGCAGCTTTCTTGTTTACTCTGCTTCCCTCATTTCCTGTAGATATTTTTGCACGCTGTCATTTGTGGAATACTGTTGAAACCCAAAGGAATGTCAGCTGAGCCTGCCTCACACTGCAAGCTGTTGGCAGGCTCATTAAGGCAAGGGGAGCAGTGTGGAGTCTGCTGCCACTGCTCACAGACTGCTGCTGCTGGCTGGAAGGATCCGGCCGAGCTCAAGGGGCCACACCAGCTGATCTCTTCAGATGCTCCTCAGCCTTGACATTATTGCTGGTGTCTCCACAAGGACTATAAAGTTGTTTCTAAAAGTGCCAACAGCTGCTGTCAGCACTTACAGAGAAGAAATGCAATATAATAAAAGTCTTCAAGGGTTTCAAACAGCGTAAAAGTGCATGTTTTCTTACTCCCATAACCAGCCTTGACTGTACATTGTACAGCACGGCCTGTACAATGAAATTACTTTGCATTTGTTATTGGGTACTACACTTTTTCTGTTTGTTAATTTCAGACTTGTCTGCATCGTTTTATGATCTACCCAACTTAATTATTTCTAACTCTGCAGATATTACCTGTCATATTTGTTGCAGCCCCAGAGAATCCAAACCTCTTGCCCAACAGCTTTTGGGGAAGGTGTTGCCTATTTGGGAGTCAAGGTAGAAGGTAGGAAGCAGAATGTAGCTCTCTCTCACAAAAATAACACCTGGCCATCAGCCTCTCTTTGACTGATCCAGTTATTTTTTTAAAAAAAGCAGAAAAACATAACTGAAATAGACTTTAGCCATGGCTGAAATTTGGCTTTCCTGCGTTAAGCATCACCTAACTTCCTGCCTAATTAGGCTGAGCAGTGTCCAGTTACCCTGAGGTTAAAGGAGGGCACTCTTGTTTATCTAGGCCACTATGAAATCAGGGATGTATGTGTACTGTCCACAGAAGAGAATAAATCAGGAAAAAAATTTCACTACATATTAGGAATTTAAGTAGTAGAATTAAAAATAGGGAATCCAAAGTTCTCAGTGCTTGTTTTTGTTTTGTACTCGAGGGCACTATACATAAAGCAAGTTATTTAAGAGCCACCAATCCTAAGGATCACCTAAATCTAAGGACAGATGGAAGTATAAGGAAGATTAGTATGTCTCAGCATTTGGCATATTTGAGTCATAATACTCCTAAATCACACAACCTGACACTATTTTTTTCCAAGCAAGGACTAGCACTAAACTATTCCATCACAATCAGGTTGTTCTTGATGACTTTCCAAAGACCAATCCCAGTGCCACTGTTAGCATCATCTCCTAATCCTGCTGTGCCAGACTATGTGAAGGAAATTACAGTACTTTCAACAACAGTCTCTGTCTTCTGGTAGAAGTTGGATCCCATCCATGCCTTTCCTTTTTTCTGTCTAGCACATACAGACCACTGGCTTACCATATGTTTCCATTCACTGTCATGCACCTCCGTCTCCCTCATTTCAACTGATTTTTATTTAGAAACTAAACACTTGAGAACAGCACAGAAAGCAGGAGAATTTGTCTGCCATGTGTCTAGTAGATTTTAGCCACTATAAAAGCATTTTGATTAATCCATAACATTGGTCTTCTCCTCTATCTCTTGAATAAAGTCACACTCTATGTTTTCATAGCATAAGGGAAGAAGGGAGTTGTATTTCTGAAATTTTTAAATATTCTGAAACATTGAGCTTTATGCCTTCAGTTTAATGGTATTGGCACCCTGGCCACATGGCATGGGCTATACAGTAAACACTTTCAGAGCCAAATCAGAAATTCACTATGGTAAAGGCTTATCAAACAGTCTGCACAGAGGCTATGCTGCAGTAAATACTCAAGTCACCTAACAAAACTAAAGTGAGCAAGGAGGGTCTAGCTAAAGCAGAACTGGAAATCCAGAGATCTCCATTCTCTTCCTACTCTGCTGGAGACTTTGTAAATAGGGACAGGGCATTCAACCATCAGCAGGTATTTGTTTAACTGCTCCTAGGCAGATAAGAGAGAGCACAGGGAAAAGGATTTCATTAGCATTTATAAGCAAAATATTGTTGCACATCTATGTAAGTTACCCTTATTCCACACAGTGGGCCAATGAAACAAGTAATGAAAAGCAGCACATGAGACCTTCTCCTGGGTTCTGCTGTGGTAGTTTCTTCTCAGTAGGTGGTACAGTGCTGTGTTTTGGAATCTCTGGGAGAGTAATGTTGATAACAGTCAAAACACCAGTGTGGTAAGCAAGGCTTATATTGAGTCAAGGACTTTCCAGTTTCCCCTGCTCTGCCAGTGAGGAGGTACACAAGAAGCAAGCAGAGGCACCACAGCTGACCTGACCTGGCCAAAGGGATATCCCACACCATGGAACATCATGCTAAGTACATAAGCTGGGAAGAGTTGGGCAGGAGGGGTCACTTGCTGCTGCAGGACAGGCATCGGTCAGCAGGTGATATTGTGCAACACTGGTTGTTCTTGGGTTTCATTTTCCTTTTATTTCCATCATTTTAGTAGTAGTATACTTTATTATCATTAGTATTGTTATATTTTACTTTGTTTCCATTATTAAACTGTTCTTATATCAACCCACCAGTTTTACCTTTTTTCCCAAATTGTCCTCCCCATGGCATTGGGGGCAGGGGAAATGCGTGAACGACTGTGTAGTACTTAGTTGCCAGCTAGGGCTAAACCACAAGAGATCTAGGACTGGGGTTCTTCCCTTTTTTTCTCAGTTGCAGAGATGCAACTTACAATCCCACCCCTCTGTGACATATTTCACTCATAAAGCATTAGGAGAAGGAGGAGCACTTGCCGAAGTATATAATCACATAGAATATATTAAAAAACAAGGTTTACCAGATCACATGGGAAACCATATTTTCTTCTAGGAAGAAACAGGAGTGATTCTGAAAGCATTCCCTTGAATTCAGAAGCCAAAAAGTACTTGTCAAAGAAAAACATTTTTCCACTTGAAGAAATATTTAGCCTTAAATCAGTCTTTATCAAAGACCTCGTTTTGCATTTCAAGTTTATGAAAAAAATCAAAGACAAAAATACCAATAAAAAAAAGATGTTTACAAAAACTCTTGAGTTCTTCTTGCTCAAATATGTGAGTAGCTGAATTCATCAAAACCAACTGTTTTTCTACATTTAGACTTGGCTTTGATAAATTGGCATTTTACAGAAAATTAGGCAAACATCTCCTGACTTCTGGTAGACAAATGTCAACTTCCTCTGCATTTTAATTGTCCTTTCCAAAAGTACAGAAGTGCACAAGGTACCTGCTCTCACAGAAAACAAATGGGTGCCTTTGAAATCACCTTTACACAGCAGAATTAAGAGAATCAAAATTAATTTTCTTTACAAGTTCAATTGAACACATATGACTGGCCACTCTGAATATCTATGATTTGCTGACAGATGGAACCAGACACAGACCTTCAGAAGAAAGGGGAAGCAGGAAGGAGCTGAGCACAAACATTTTAGTCAGCTCTGTCAAAATGTTGGCATTCCTACTAAGAAGGAATTACAGTATCCAATTCTGCCTGTTATTCTGTATCACTCTATCAAATGACCATGTTTTTCTGAATAATTACCAATAGCATTTCAGCTACTTCTACTATATTTTGCAAAGCTGTCCAAGCAAAAGTGACACTGACATTAAAATCCTATTTTGATTTTGAGCACACAATAATTGTTTGACTTGCAAAGCAGAACCTCATAAATTATTTCATTGGTAATCTTTTTCCCTGTAACTTATACCTCTTCACAATAACTTTGCTTCTGTTTCAACATCAATAATTCTGAAATGCAGGCACTCCTGAAACTCATACATTCCGGAATACCTCACACAAAGATTTCTCCAGCACTACAAATCACATTTAATGTCTATAAAATAAATAACATTTATAGTACAGAACACTACTCTGTAAAGATTTGTTACTGAAGTGAGGTCCCTTGAGGACAGACATACCTCAGAATTGTTGAGATGACACCTGTGTGTCCCTGAGAACCATCCCTCGCTCGAACATTGGTCAATGTCCACCTTCTGCAGATTGATGTCGACTTTGACAACACCTCTGAAAACAGAGAGAAACAGCCTTGAACACAACTACAAAAATAGGTTAAACTTTTTTATGGTGTTGCAGCCTGAAAAGAAGAACTACACTTTTCTTCTAAAAATGGAATTTGATAAAATGTCTAAAACCAGAGAAGTTTTGTGCTCCCAGAGCCATGGTCACAGAAACATATTCTTATTTTAGACTTTACTGGGAGGTACTATGACAAGAGCTCAGTAAATCTAACATATTAAGGTGGCAGTCAAGAACAACTTGCATGTTTAAACAATGTAATGCCCTTCACATTTTACCATGCAGCAAAGACCCAACATAAATACAGTTAAAGACCGGCACTACTTTTTCTGAAGCCAGCAACCTTCCCAGCCAGTTCTGAGTGCAAGGCACCAGACACTGCACCTCACCCCATAACCAGAAAAAACTACATTCTTCCCTCTGCTCCAGGGAATCCTATTTGCCAAAACAACTGGCAAAAGCCCTTTTTTTTTGTACTCTTCCCAGAGACATTCAAGCCTCTGCAGCTCAACATCCTCCTCCAGCAGCCATCCAAGCCCTCTCCCCACACTTCCACCAGCTGCCCCTGCAATAAAACCTGATACAACATCAGAAAGCTGCACAAGCCAGCAATAGATCACTGATGTCTGTGAAGCAAAAAAAAAAGTTTCCTACACACATGTCCTGAAGGACCATCTGAATTGTGTAAGTGCAAGAAGCCCCCACGTTTCACCATCAACAGTTTGCCTCAAAAATTCTTTTGAAAGAAAAGCTAACAAGCCAATTTCAAAGCTGATACTATTTTATAAAAAACTTGAAAATCATCAGAAGAAAAAAGGTACAAGACTGTAGCTCTATATCTTAAAAAAAAAAAAAAAGCCTTCAAAGATTCACATTCTTCAGAATGACCTAGGACATTTATAGCACCATTTTGCCTGAGCATGTCATCTATGACTGCTTTGCTGCAGTCCAGACTGGACAAAGATGTCAATATGCAATTTCTAGTTGCTAAATCATTACACAATCTCATTCATAGTGGATGAATGCTCTGTGCTAATTTCTTAAATCTAGAAAACCATTCCTTTCAAATCAATTTCACCCACTTGGGACAGATGTTTTCATTACCACAGTCTGGACTTCCACAACTACAAACACCATCATCTCCCTTCTTTTAAGCTGTGAACTAACAAGGGCATGGCCCAGCCTCTATCTCAGAAGCACTTCATTCATCTCAAAGTGTGTTCCCTCTTTTAATTAATGTCCATAACACAGTAATAGTAACAAGATAGCTAGAGAGCCATATATTTGAGAGGATATGTACAAACAAAATCGGAACAAACATAAGAGTGAACTTGATCAAAACCAAGACAATACTGTTCCCTCATATCTGACCCAATACAACAAGAGTCCACAACAGCTAAATTTGGATATTCATCTTCAGACATGCTACACAGTAAATGGAGAAACACAACGACATCATGTCAGAAGAATGCATTAGAAAATTATATAAAACAGACGGTAGGAAGTTAGACAGTACAGGAGCATTTAATCCCACTCAGTTTCCTCATTAGAATCTAAACAATCTAACGCTGGCCACATATAGAAATTACTTGAAATATTTAAGTGCTGCTTCTAGCAAGGTAAATTCAAAATAGCAAACACCATACTTCTGGAATATTCTAATATTTTTAATTTACAGCTTTGTGCCTTTGTACACTTGTTTTGACCAGCAGTTTCATGAGGGACTACTCAAACCATACCTCTATCCCAAGGAAGAGTTTTTCCCACGTTCCGGGTGAGCAATAACCTCAAGAGGAAAAACTGCCATACTGCACAGATTATCTCTTTAAAATGCTGTTATCAGTGGATTACAAATTTAACCTGGCAAGAATGTACCTGATTCAGATGCCCATAACAGTAGAGATAACAGAACACTCACTTAGACACATGTAGATCCCATCCAGAAGGTTTCTGTCATTTTCTGGACCTCAATTATTAGTGTGAGGGCTGAGGACAGGACCTGTTCTGCAAGTGAATAATCTCATGGCTGCATACAGGCACAAAGCAGGCAGCAGGACAGGGCCAACATTACTCCTTGGTCTCCTAATTCATATTATACATCAGTCACATTGGCAGTGCTGTCAAGGATTAGCATCATTCTGACTACTCCAAAGATATCATTTTATAATCTAGGAAAAGCAGTGATGATTCAGCTTTAATAGAAATGCAACCCATTTACCTGGGAGACTTGAAGCACCTGAGGGAAGAAGTTTTATTTCCTTTACATGGTAAGTTTTTCCCTTGTGTACATTTTGTTTTTAACTGGTAGCAGAGGAAATTCACCTTTCCCTCCTCAAACACTTCTGTAAAGGGAAGTACAGATTGCAAATAAAGGACAAACTAATCACTGCCAGAAGAGAAGAAACACCTTTAAGAGTTTGCTGTGTGGTATCACAAGCAAGCCCTACAGAAGCAGAGTGCCAGTAAAAAAAGCCTATAAATATTTTCAAAAGAAAACTTACCTAGAGGTTACTTGTGAGAAAGATAACACACACAAGCCAGAGAAATTAGGGTCAGTAAGCACACTGAGAAAGCATTTCAGTGCGGCCTTGTACCAGAAGTGCTGCAATTTGGAGAATTCATGGCATGTTCTAAAGGGACAAGCATCAGAAAGCAGAACATCATAACACTCAGAGACACGTACTGGAAAGAAAAGAATATACTTCTGGACTTTTCACATCAGAATTGATCAAAGAACTTACATCCTTTGAAACTTCTTTAATATAATTACTTTGTTAAAAATAGATGTGAAAATCAGATTCGTAGAGCAACTATTGCTGGAAGAAGCCTCTTATGATCAATCCAATCAGCTCAAAGCAGGCTCAGTTAAGTTGGGGGTTTTTTATACCTTCAATAATGAAGACTTCATCTCTGGGAAACCTGATCTAGTGACTGACTAAACTCAGTGTATCCAAAAAAAACACTTCTGATGCTTAAATGAAATTTCTTGTGTTTCAGTTTGCACCTGCTTGGGCTTCCCATCCTTTCATTGAATAAGGCTGAGAAAGGTCTGTCTCTCTCTCTCCTTTACACTTTTTCACTGGGTACTTAGACATAAAATGCCCTTGGAGCCCTTTCTCCTCCAGGCTGAACAGTACCAGCTCACTCAGTCCTTCTTGTGTGTCAGATGCTCCAACCTTTAACTATCTGTGTGGCCCTTCACTAAATTTGCTTCAGAATATACTTGTCTCCTGTGCTGAGGAGCCCAGAAATGGACATAGCACTCTTGATGGAGCCCCACCAGGCTGGGTAAAGAGGAAGGATCACTTCCCTCAACCCACTGGCAAAACTTCCTCTCACTGACCAAGAGGCTGTTTGCTTTCTGTGCCACAAGCACACATTGGTGATTCACGTCAAACTGGTGCCCACCAGGAGTGTATCAATAGTGACTGACTTCCAATTGGACACCAGTCATCTGGAAGGCTGCTGAGTTGGTTAAACACTATTTCCCCCTCAGAAAGCCATGCTGACTACTCCCAATCACATTCCTCTTCCTGTGTTCCAGAAGGGGTTTTCACAACAATTTGCTCCATCACCTTTCCAGGGACTTAGGTGAGACTGATCAGCCTGTAGTTCTTGGGAGACATCAAGCACTTTGAACTCTACAACATCCTTCATCACAAAGTACACTTTTCCATTCAGCACCAAAGACCTTGGAAAAGACCTTGGGATCATTGAGTCCCAACCATTAACAAAGCACTGCCAAAGTCACCATTGAACCATGTCCTTAAGTGCCACATCTTTTAAATACCTCCAGGGATGGTTACTCAACCCTGGCAGCCTGTTCCAATGCTTGACAATCCTTTCAGTGAACCGAGTTTTCCTAATATCCACTGAAAAATTCCTCTGGCACAACCTGAAGACGTTTCCTCTTGTCCTATCAATTGTCACCTGGGAGAAAAGACCAACCCCTGCCTTGCCCCAAACTCCTGTCATGTAGCTGTAGAGAGCAGTAAGGTTTCCTTTTCTCCAGCAAAAACACCCCCAGCTCCCTCAGCTGCTCCTCACAGGACTTGTGCTCCAGACCCTCCACCAGCTCCACTGCCCTTCTCTGGACTTGCTCCAGCCCCTTTAATATCTTTCCTGCAGTGAGGGGTCCAAAATTGAATACAGGATTTGAGGTACAACCTCACCAGTGATGAGTACAGGGAATGATCACTTCCCTGGTCCTGCTGGCCACACTATTGCTGATACAAGATACTCATGATCAGTCACGCTCAGACAGTGTCTCCATATTCCTCCCAGGTTACCTGGCCCCACTTCCACCCGCACTTTCAATCAACCCGCTTAAGTTTTGTCAGGATCTTGCCATTAAGCCATGTAAGCTTGAAAAGATTTTCATAATACTTCTTCCAGGAACACTATAAAATTCTTTCATTTCCAACTAAATCCATGTTCCTTTTATTTCTCTTGTACTAAAACTTCTCTTACAATAACGTTTGTCTTTCCCAAAATTCAATCTTCATGAACTCAATGCAAACTTTTTAATCTACACTCTCCTCCCACCTGCAGCTCTTTTGTAGCACAACCTGAACTTTTGATATGGTTAAGTTGTTCTGGTCTTCCTTTTTCTCAGAGCTTTGTGAGTTCCTGGGGTGAAAATCTACAGGAAGAAGAAACAGGACAGTGCAGAAGCAGGAAGAGGAAAGCAATCTCTCCTAACAGTTACAAGCTGCCATAGGATTTGAACTGTTTCTCCCCATGGTGCATATTATTATTCCTTTTTCACCACACCTCTGCAATACGTGTTTCATAGTAACACCACAATTCGGAAGTAGTACCAGGGTCTGAGGATTCAGTGCTTTCAAAAGCAAAGTTTCTTTAAGTGTATATGTAGCGTTTACAGAAAGTGTCATGATGGTACAAGACTCCTACTGTGTTCATTTGAGATCCTTTGCCATTTTAAAACACCATCTCAGATTTGCACCCCACTGCTGTTACACAGAGTACACTAATATGTACATGATATATTTCTGAAGTTCATCTGTGATTAATACAGTAGCTGGCACAGCCTGTTTAGCCACCCACATTTCCAGTTATTTTTGATTCAGCATTCAGAAAATGGAGCATATGGAAGAACACATCCTCCTAGAATGTATACGGACCAACTCCCCATGTTATATTTATCGAACTAATTGGGAATAATTGCAGTGTTGCTATCTTGGTGGAAGCAATCAAGACAAATATCAAGGGTGTAAGAGTAGACTCAGCCTGTCAGCGTAACACATTCATCCACACTGGCAATGCTGCCTGGCTGAACCCAAGCCACAGCCCTAAGTTAATAACAGTATTACTGGTAATTGCGGACCATCTGGCAGGTAAGTGTATTTTGTTAATCTCCTTGTAACAATAGATATTTGTTTCCTGCCCCAATTTTACAGTCCTTACAAGCACATATCTAAGGATTGCACGTCCATGTTAAACATGCAGTTAAGAAAGAATTAGTTGAATTATACATAAGAAAATCATTGAAGAATGATGTCATCAAGGATTTTCTGTCAGGTCAGAGGTTTTATTTAAGAAGCTTTAATGTCTGTCTGTATTTCCAGTACTATTGTTTGTTGGCATGCTGCTTGCCTTGAAATCTGTGCCAGAAATTGATTTAAGCTTATTTTCCCAACCTACTAGATATCTTGATAGTTTCAGTAGTTATAATATTTCATCGTAACATGTTGTAAAACCTATCTACAGAATAATTTTTTTGCCTCTACTGTTACATCATAAAAAAGCAGAAGGAGCATGTTCTTTTTCTCCTAGTCAGCTTAAACCAGAGCTGTACAAAATAATAGCCTGCCAACATTTAAATGGTGATAAACAGTATCCTTGTGCTCTAGATCTTCAAAAGCTTTTTTGGCACAGAGGTCATCACAGCTCAGCTAAACACACAGTTTGCCTTCTAAGTTTGTAGATTTACTTTTGTGCCCATAACCATTGTGAGCACTCATAACTAAGGTACAAGGCATGGCTGTCACACACTGAGGTGAGCATCATCCCCCACATCTAAACACCTGCTTAGATTCTTGCTGTCATATTCATTCAGCATTCCATGCTGTCCTTCACAAGTCCTCTTTACCACAAAACAAGGAGATAAGAAAAATAACCTCTCTACAGCCATCAGAAATCTGCAAATGCCCCCTCCTCTAGACAAACACACTGTATTCAGCATAGCCAATGTTTTCAGGGCAGATGCCTTTTCTGACCACTCTCATTTTGGACGTTGCCACTTTCAAGAACATTAATCTTCAAATATTGCCTATCGCCTGCCATCTGAGGCTCCCTCCCATGTACCATCAACTGAGCACCCAAAAATAATCCTGGTGTCAAATTTGCAAATGAATTTCACCTATAAGTCTTACTGACAAACAGCAGCTACTGCAGGTTCAGCTTGCCTTTGAAAGTTAAGATATAGGATTCTGCATCACTTGGACATTGTTAAAGTTGTTACCATGCATAATCAGCCAGATTCAGAAAAGGCTACTGGGACACGACACACAATTTTAGCCTGGTCACAGAGTTACCACCAATTCCTTACTAATAGGACAGACTTTCCTAATTCCTCAGCCCTAGCATGACTGCTGCTTTTCAGCTCACATTTTCATAGGGAAACCAGCTTTCACTAAAAATAAACTTAAACTGAGGAGCAAGGTATAGCAGTGTGGGCCCATAAACTAGGATTCACCTGCAAAAAAAATCCCTTTAGGCCATTTGAAACAGTACTACAAGAGCAGAACACTGAAAGCAGAATTCTCTATTGTCTGAAGAATTATTTCAAATTTAAATCTGCCTTCAGATTTATGGCATGCAGTGCTGCCTCCTTGGGGATTCCCTTGCAGTTTAGTCAGAGAGCTCCTTAGATACTCTGAGGGGCAGGGTTGGTGTGGGGGATTTTTGTTTGAGGATGCTCAAGTCACTGCCAGCATCTTAACTGTCACAAAGCATCACCTTATATAGGAATGCCAGGCATCAGTGATGGTAGAGTACCACTTAAATTAGATTATCCTTATGAAAAGAGGTCTTGGAGCCAAATTCAGCTTACTTTTTTTTTTAAAGTTTCCATTACCACCCATTGGGTCAAAGAGGCAGGTGGAAAGAAAGGGTCCCAAGGAACAGATCATGATAGAAGAAAATATGTTAGGAATACAAAGAGCTTTTGAAATAGAAGAATCCTACTACACAGGAGGGATGGTCTCAGCCTAACTATACCAAATCCTGTGACCCTGAAGATTTATTTAAAGGTAACAAGGTCATTTTAAAACTCAAAAGTAAGTGGAAGACAACCTACCAAAAAAAAAAGGCATAAACCTGGGCAAGGAGGAACATACAAATCACAAGAATGAAAGACAAAACCAAGATATTTTTAGAAACAGTATGTTAAAAGGATAGGCTCTACTAATTAAAACCATTTCAAATACCTCAGAAAGTGGAAGGCTGAAGCATAATCTCTAACACAATACACAACCAAATTACAAAAATAGCTCCGAATAAAGACAGTTTTTGACAAAAATTAGTTATTTTCATCACTCTTGAAAGAATCAATAAACAAAAGTCAGCTTTCACATGCAGGGAAGTTGACAAGCTGGAATCCATAACTATCTCTTCTGGACTTCACAAATGAGTGGCCAGTGACAAAGTTTGCAAGTGATAAAAATGCTTCATATAACCCACAGAACAGGCTAACAGAGAAAAAATGCAATACAACACTTTGGAAAATATTCATTCAAGAATCTGGGATCTCCCAATGTATTTAGATTCATAAAGTGAATTGAAAAACAAAGTTATGGAACCCATAATAGATGAATATTATGGAATATATAAATATATTATAGAATGCAATGTCAAACTACATTGCAGAAGACAAAAATACGTTAAAACATGGAT
The DNA here is from genome assembly GCA_013399915.1 of Illadopsis cleaveri. NCBI lineage: Eukaryota > Metazoa > Chordata > Aves > Passeriformes > Timaliidae > Illadopsis > Illadopsis cleaveri. The sequence goes on along the minus strand of VXBB01000844.1, from coordinate 7,174 downwards.
AAAAAATATGAAGGTCAGTTTAATATGTACTTACTATCCAGTCATTCAGAGAAAGTCTGAAAAACAATTTATTTTTATTGCTTATCACTTGTAAATTTGATATAACCAGGATAGGAGAACTTGACATTTTTCCTTCAGTACCTGCCAGAAGCTGCTTTTGGAGCAAGGGCTATGGAAACCTTTTATTTGACCTAACACAGCAGTACATTTTCTCTTACCTTTAGGAAGATTTCTATCTCAGCCCACACTCACAAATAGAATAGATGACAGTCCTGGAGCTGAATCTCAGTAAGGACTGCCACATGTCCATCCCCTTCAAAAGAGCTTTGATAACCTGCTGTGCTGCAAGTCTAGCCCAGGGGGGACAGGGGTAGAGAATAAAGGAGTTGGAAACAGAAGTCTGACCCAAAAAAAAATAGTTCCTTTTATTGGAAATTAGCATGTGCTACATAATTGTGGACATGAATGAAGTAAGTGTTTCAATCCTTTCATGGCCATATTTAACTTCTTTCTTCAAAGACCCACTTCTGTTTCTCCAATACTGGAGAAAGCTGAATCATGGTTCTAAAAGAGAAATCCCTATTTATTGTTCCTTTCCTATGTTCCATCAACACCCAGTTTTCTATCCCGATCCATGACCTCATATGAAAAATGCTGGCAGGGACACAATTGATTGTCTAGAGAATACTTAAAATATCCCGAGGGTTTCCACAAACAGGATAATAAGAGGTTTCTTGGTTTTAACTTCTTTTCAGGAACAAAAATCCAAGACTTTTAGAAATTCTAGAAAATAAATTATTTCTTTTCATTTTTGAAACCTGTTCTAAATCCATCCACACCTTCAATCATGGTAAGGGCTAGGACATAGTATAAAAAAAGTCAACTTCACCAATTTAAAATATTTTCTGTATTATACAACTAATGTCCCATCATAATGGCACAAGAAATTAAAGTCTCCTTAAACAATTAAAATTAATTTTCTCTTAGCTCAGTACTCAGACTAAATAGACATTGGGGGGAAAATAAAAATGGGGGCTAAAGGAAGAAATTAAACCACATCCAAAGGAAAAAAATTACCCATTTTTAAAATTCCTTTTTTGCATGTCTACATTTGTTTGGGGTTTTTTACCAAGCAATTTAATAGCTCTGAAATATTTAGCAGAATAATAAGTCATATAATATATATAATCCCTAAGAAATTACCTATTTGTCATAAATACTTCTACCTCCACGGTTGAATCTGCCTTTAGTAACGTTTCCTTAACTACAAGTCCCATCACAGTCTAACACTGGAGTGGTCCAAGTAATTGTTAATGGTAAAGTGCAAATCACTACATTACACTGCCTTTAAGGAAGAAACAGCTCAATTTAAATGTGCAGTAAAGATTGTCTTTGCATCAAGGGATATCTTTCCAATAACTGAGAGAAGCAGCAAACCTCTGGAAGACAGAAAATATTAATCTGGCCAAACCTCAGAATGAAGTTACCTGTAAATGATCCAGAACAAGACACCATTTGAAATAAAATAAAATTAAAAAACAAAACCCGAAACAAACAAACAAGCTACCCCAAACTTATTCAGCTTGCTGATTAAGTACCTTTCTGCCAAAACAGGCATTATTCCATTGGATTCTCCCTAAAAACCTTAAAAAAAGATGGCAAATGCTGTGCTGGATTTGGCAAAAAACTTGCTGGAATATGGTGGGAGGGGGAAAGAAAGTCAATGCTTTGTATCCTGAAGACAATCTGACCTCCACAATGAGAAATCATGTGAGACCAAAGACCAGTTCCCAAAATGTAGACATATTACAATACAACGTTAAGGAAAATGAGAACAGCACACAAGGGAACATTTTGAACTGCAAAAGCAGCAACTCGTTCATCAGAGTTTGGGGATAATTGATGTCATTGCACAAGGCTGAAACAGTGCACATGAATCTGACTAACAATGTTCAGGAAATACTGGAACAGGACTTGAGAAGAGGGACCATGGCAACAGAGAGCTTATGACACAGACCAAAGAAAGTCAGTTTGTGTAGCCTAGTAAACAAAGGTGGAGAAGGGGCCACTGCCTATAAATAAGTCAGGGCAGTAAACACCAGCTAAGATGCTAAGTCAGATGGAAGACAGTTCTGGACTAGAATAAATGCAATAAATGCATGAGAACTGACTGTGAACAAATTCAGATCAGAAATAAGAAGTTATCCAACCCATAGGTGCAGCATGCCAGTGAACTGAAGAGTCAAGAGGGAAACCCACCTACTTAAAGATGGAGATTTGTCAACTGATGACATTAAGTGGGCTTGTGACAGCAGAAAGCTGACTCAGTGACCTAGGAGGACTTTTTTTTCACTTGTGTGTTCCTATTAGCTGACTACTTAGTCACCTTTCTTCTAGTTGAAGTGACCGCTCCCACTCGTCTCCTGGACTGCTAAAGCAACAAAGCTAAAGCAACATTTCTTCCCCAGACACCAAGAAAATACTTTTAGAAAAGGAATCATATTTACAACATGCAACCTCTCACAATTTTCCACTTTCTCAGTAGGGCTGCAATGAGGACAGTTGGGTCATCACGTGCCATAAAATATGGTTCATTCTGACCATGCGGTAGACAGTAGCAGGGAAGGGGTAAAGATCTGAGACAGATGCTACTGTGCTCTACGCCCCGCAGCACTACAGTAGTAGAATGATTAGGCACATTAAGTGGTGAATTTAAGCTGCAAATGGCACCAGTTTAGACAGAAGGGATGGTTAACATCAAGTGATTACTTCAAGTCTCTAGATCCTGATTTCTGAACAGGAGCCTACACTGCATCTTATAAGCTGGTAATAGTAATGTTCTCTCCATGCATTTTGGGTGGAAAGACCAGCAAATGCAGACAACAAAATACCAGCAAGCACTGCTAAGAAGCTGCAGACAGCTAGCACTGCTAGTTTAGCATTGTACTAGGCTAATGTGGTCCCACTGGGACTGAACAGCTTCCGGTACATTTATCAGCACAATCAAGTTGCCTTTAGCTTCTCCACTTTATCTCAGTATTTGTCTACAGTGTTAGCCATAGCAAGACAACCACATTCTCCTTGACCTTCACTTGGGGCAGTTTGGCAGTAATCTCTTGGGAAGGAGAGAGGTGAAACTGAAGACAGATGAGCTGCTTGCAAAAGCTCCCTGGCCTGTAACACTCACATCCTCAGGCCAAAAGCACTGTAACTCTGCACAGTGTTAAGAACAAAGTTTGCTGCTTTTTGCTGCACTTCCAGAACGTCATTGACAACAGCACTGCAGCAGCAGCATGCACTGAACACAGCGTAGTACTTATCAGTATTGCCTTCACTGAACTCTTTCCATTGCCGCACCACATGAACAAACCCATCTGTTACTGCCACAGAAGAGATACCAAAAAGGAGCAATGGCTTTTCCTTCTGTAATGTGTAAGAACTCTTTCATGGATATAGCATGCTCCTGAATGTATCTTACCCTATTGTATCGTGCCTTAAACCTAATGTAAGCAAACAAAGTACATAAACTGTTAGAGTAGTATTAAAGAGGCATACAATAACTTACCATTAATGATATCATGCAAGACTATTAAATGGGAGGAGCATGGTAAGTGATTTATTAAAATGTTTCTAACAGACAGTTCAAAGATACATTTTTGGGAGAAACAACACAGCTGTCCCAAAAGATGGAGGTTAATGAAGACTGATTTTTCATATGGGCCTTAAATAAGAATTTGAAGTCAAAGTATTATGTCACTCAAAGACTGATGTTGAGGGGAAGTAAAGCTTACTTCAAGAGGCATCTTATAGTAATTCACACTAATTTTCCAGTAACCACACTAGATTTTACATTCTTCTATTATGTGCTCATGCTTTAAACCATTTTTTTCTCTTAAAAATCCACATTGAGGCCATGCACCTACTAAGTATTGAAAACACTGTAAATATTGAGACAAACTACAAGTCTTGGAAGCATATTTTGTGTATGCTATTTTCTGTATAGCAGAGAAGTTACTTTCTCAATATCCCAAGTAATAATGTTATATTAAGGCCCATCTTTCATCTAGCATACCTCAAATCAGGAACACAGGAACTATCCTTTAGCCTTGCCAGAATGTATATGTATTCATAATTTTACTTCTTCCACCTGCTTTTGTAATAGTTTGGCAAAAAAACATAACCCATTTTTTAGAAATGCTTACAAACTCATCTCTGTTGATACAACAAATCTTTGTTAGTTTTGTCCTAACTGTTCAGCAACACAGCACTTTGAACTTGCACAGCATACTCCATCTCAAGATCTTCTAAACAAGAAGTGGTTCTTCAAGCTTAGATGAGCTCCGTGAATGCCCTTTGAAGTATCAGAGTTATAACAGGCTATTCTATTTCTTCAACGGAAGAGACCCCCACATGGCAAACAGAGGCTGGGAAGATGAGGCAGGCAAGGCAGAGCTCTGTACTGCATCACGAGGACATCTACTGGCTGCCGTGGTTGGCCAGGGTTATGCCAAAACAAACCTGGTGTGTTCTGCACACCAAAGCTACCAGAGCAGAAATCTACACCACTGAAATCCTTCCTGGCATCACAGAATCTTGGCACAAAGCTGGGATTGTAGCTTTAGACTCTTTTGCTTAAAACATGGGTTTATTTCCTCTTCCATCATGTCAAGATTGAAGTGTCTTTTAGTTAAGCTTTATATGAAAATTTATATTCTCAGAGAGCTGGTTTGTGGCTGCCACCACACCTCCAGCCTAGTGGTTCTGCAAAACTCTATCCCCAACAAGAGAATATCAGCCTACATTAACCATTAACTTTCATCCACATCCCAAAGTTCATCAAGTGTTGAACATTGCATTTCAATGATCTCTGACAAGCTTCCCGACTTCTCTGGACTCCCTAGGGTCCAGAAGAGCTCTACAGTTGACTTATTCCGGGGTTTTGGTCTCAAGAGGAATTCAGCAACAAATAGCCTACAGATGAGCTCATTTTACCTTAACCCTACCATCCCCATAAGTGTGAAAATTTCAGGGCAAAAAGTAATTCAACAGAGAAATAAGCAGCCATTATCCATTCAACAAATTTCATGGTTTTTTAAGGATTTATGACTACACTCGTATCTCTTTGATCTCACTGGATTTCAGACTAAGCCAAGAGAAACAGCATTTGCAGACACTATTGCCTTGCCACCTAGGTGTGGCAAAATCTCTTTGGTGTCTGCTACGTTCTTACCAATCTTTACCTACTACTAATTCATAGCACAAAAGAAATCCTGTGCTCCTCTCCCATCCTGAGAAATGCCAGCTGCTTGTGGGGCAGTGGGCATTCCCCACTGGGCAGAGCTACCTGTGACCCCTTGCAGAACTGCTGAAGGAAAAACTGGCATCTCACTCTACAGGTTGCTCCCATTCTTTGAGCAAATCTCTCTTTGGTGTCAAAATACAAAGGCACATAGAGTCTTTTTCTATCTTCCTCTCTGTTAGTTGCAGTTCAGTGGCAAAGCAACAAAAAGTATATAAGACAATAAAAAATAAGCAAACCTTTACATATGCCAGGTATCAAATATGAAGCTGGTGGTGTAAAAGGAACGCTTTCCTACTGCCAGTTCAGGTTATAGCCACAGGAACTATGACAGAACTGCAGTCACCAACACTTATTTACCGACAAGTGTACTGACCGCTGACCAGGCTCGAGCACCCCACAGTGGATGTGCTCTGGAGACCAGAAACAGCAGTTTACCAGCACAACAACGTTATTTCCCAGCCGGTTAAGGCATATCTGGGGTCCAGCTAGGTGCAATTTTGCAGTATAGTAAGAAATGAGGCCTCACTGAGCATTTTCCTCTTGCAGACACAAACTTCAACTGGCAACTGCTGCTCTGGTCTCCCCACCACAGGCACATCAGGAACGTAACCCACATGCACGCCTGCTCCAGTGAGGCCAGGTAAAGCAAACGCTGCCTTACAGACGGAGACGACAGCGATTCTCTCACGGAGCAACAGCTCCGAAGGCACGAGGGTGCAGCTCAACAGGAAGGCCTGAGGTCGCTCTGCGGACTGACTGAGAAGCCCGCGCGGCAGGGGATGATCAGGTCACCCAGAGACCAGAATGCCTTTCCCTAGGAGGGGAGGCAAAACCAGATCCCCATCCTGCTTTCCCCGCTCCCCTTCTCGACAGAAAGCAAGCAGAACACTCCTCTTACCTGAACTCGGGCAGGAGGTTTGGCCGCAGCCCATAGAAAGCCGCCGAGAGAGTCACTAGCCAGCCGGGTTTGTAATTCCCATTCTCACACTCCAGGTATGGTGAGGACCACCTGATGTGGTTCTTATCAGCAGTGAAGCTCTCCCGCCTCTTCCAACTGTTTTCCAAAGTTTTGGGGCCCGTGTTTAAGACCTTCCTGTGCAGATGTGGCCTCCACTTGCGCTTCAAGCTGTGGAACCACTCTGTTTCCACGGAGGCATTGGCCAGGCGGTGAGCCGTGGAGGACAAGTCCTGCAGAAGGACCTGGCTCTCGTGCCTGCTGGCCTGCAGGAAAACCTGGGGAGTGGAGGAGAAAGGCTCCGTGCTGAAAGTGATAGCGGCCCTGGAGATGTTGGGGTCCTCCTCCAGCAGGCTCCTGATCAAGGCGCGGTACCACTCCAGGTCCTCCTGCAAATTCAGCTCCCGCGACTTATTGCTCTGGAGGATCATGTTGAGTAAGTTGGTGGCGTGGGTGAGGGTGCCCAGGGCGCCGTGCAGGGACGGGTGCGAGGTGAAGCGCGACTTGCCGGCGAGGCTGGCCAGCTCGTACCGCCCGGAGCAATTGGCTCGCCGCACCTCCCGGGAGTCGCCCGTGTAGAGGAACGAGGCCACGTCCTGGGGCACCTCCTCGGCGAGCCGCTGCGCCAAGATGGTGCTCTCCGTAGAGCGGCTCCGCGGGGCCGGCAGAGGCTCCCGGCTCTTGATATGGTTGTAAATAGGCTGCTTCCCTCCGACCGCCCGCTCCCGGCCGCGCACCGCCTGCCCTTGGTCGGCGGCAGCCCCCAGCCCGCGCTGGGCGAGGAGCAGAAGGAGAAGGAGCCAGAGCAAAGCCATGTCCCCCGGCGCTGCCGGTCGCGCCGGCACGGGGAGGCGACTGAAGATGGGCTTCGCGCAGGCGGCCGCGGCGAAGGGGTGCGAACGCGCAGAGGCGGCCGA
>VXBB01000842.1:337382-412409 GCA_013399915.1 Illadopsis cleaveri | reverse complement strand
CAGATTCTTTCTGCACATGTTTATACAAAATTCTGCCTGATGGAGGCAGCTGCCTTGTCTGTCCCTACAACTCCCTCACCAGACAACACAGAGTTGCTCCAGAGCACAGAGAGACACTCCTCCCACAAGCAGCAGTGAGGAGTGGGAGGGAACTGTGCAGCACATGGCAGCCAATGGCACGGCCATCAGTGTGGCTATGGGAGGGCAGGGCACTGGGTCCTGCCAGCCAAGGTCACAGCAGGTGGTAGCAGGTAGCACACTGGATGCCCAGTGTGGTGGGCACACCCTGGATGAGAAAGCTGTGGCAGTTTGTATGGAGGAAGCTGATGGGCTGTCCCAAGGGAAGAACTGTTCCTTGCATGCTGTTTGNACCAGGGGGACATGCGAAGCAACAGACATCCATTGGAAGTCAGCTGTTGGGCTCTAGGGGTCTGCAAACAGCCCTGGGAAACAGTCTGAGCTCTGACTGTCTTGTTTTGCTTTTCTAATGTTTTCTTTTGGCATTATCCAGTTTTTACCAAACCTAAGTGGTTTTTATGAGCACAGTTTTATATTATTAAGAAATGTGTTCCTTCTTAATAAAAAGAAATAAAAAATTCAAAACTAAAATTAATTGTTCTTATTTTTCATGACAGGTCTTTCCATAGGCAACAATGCCTTCTATTTGAATGCTGTAAGATAATTCTAATTAAAAGGGTAATAAAAGATGTGAAATATATGTCCATGAAAAAGAGTAGACCAATAGCTTGAAAAGGAGGATTTTGTTTCTAGGTGTAACATAACAAAAAGACTAGCAGAAGAAAGAGCATTATTATAATCCTCTTTGTTCCTGAGTCCATGCAAACTGCAGGGGATGCATTAGACATAGAAATACATGGAGACAAAAGCTCAATCACCAGGAGTGCATGCTTGTGAACATATTAAAAGTTTTTATTATCTATCTCCCTGCCTTTAAAAACTAAAACTTACAATTGTGTAGCTCTCAAAAATTTTTAAATTTGCAGGCCTCCATTGTGAAGCTGATGCAGCTGGTATTCACTGGAGTAGAGAAAATCAGTAGGGAGTGGCAAGAGTTAATGAAGCTTGCCTGTCAACTGGGTTTCAGACCTTCCTGTGTACCTGCTTACTATTACAGCTGAATCTCCAACCTTTTAACATTCAGACATTAATATGAACTCTAGTAAGCACAAAAAACATGGAGGGCTGGATGTACACAGGGGAGCAAGCTAAAGCTGAAAGGATTTTACAGGCCAAAGGGCTTGTCTTTTTCTTAGGAAAGCAAGTGTTAGGCATTCTTAGAGAAAGATAAGATACCGTTTCAATTTTTCTCTTCTTTCTTCTAAAGGCTTAGGGGACAAGTCCTCTCTGTTAGGAAGCAGTCTAGGAAGCCAACTCCACAGGTCAAATGAAAAAATTGCATCTAAGTGCAATAGAAGGATTATAAGCAAAGCTTATGTTCTATAAAAAGAAATTGTGTACTGTTACAAACAATGTGAGAATCTTAATAGGTAAAACCACACAAGTGATTTATGTTAATAGCTGCTGTGGGAAGTTATGTAGACTGTTTGTTATTGAAGTAACATATTTTTATGGATTTTGCAGAGACCTGGAGCCTGCTAAATATTCTTCAATGCTTTCTCCCATTAACTCTTTCCATATTTGTGGACACAGAACAGTTGCAGGAATTTTACTGCAGATGATTTGTTTACAAAGTTTTCTGTTTAGCAGCATGAATGTGTTTCCCAGAAGAAGCCAAACTGGCCTCAAATCCATGGACTAGTGAAGTGTATTGTCTTGCAAGGCATCATCACTTGTTGCAGTATGAAGATAAAAAGAAATGGATGTTGGTCAGAATAAAGTAACAAGTTTTGTCTACAGTGCTCTGTGTGCTTGCTACAGTTACGTGTAGAAAGCTAAAAGTAGATGCCACTAGCTTGTGCTGGTTTGGTTTTCCTTGAATTTTAGTAGATAATTCACTCTGGCCTCCGTTATCAGAGTTAAATTATAGTTTCAGGAATCGTGAACAAATGTTTCCACACCTACCTTTTTATTTTTTCTCCACATGATTAGAGATTTTACTCTTCTGTGAGATCTAGGGTCTCAAATGGCTTGTGTTAGCAAATCTCTGAAGAGCTGAGATAGTTTTGGCCTATTCTCACGTGTCAACTTTATCATACGCTGAACAATGTGGGAAAGAAAAACTACCCAACAATAAAAACAACCCAACTCCAAAATATTGGGAAGGTAGCAGAAGGATTTAGGAATGCAGGAAGGGGATGTTGTGTGCAACTTTGCTGTCTTTTAGACAAGCTGATCTCCTAAATGGATCAAGAAAAAGAGATGGTTAGATATCAGGTTTTCAGGAGTGTGGGGATAACTGAGGGGTTCCTTGGGATAAACAAAACCTATTCAGGGACAGTTCAGGGCAACAGAATGAGAGAAAGATTTAGAGCTCAGTGGCTAGCTCAGGAAGGAAAACAAACAAGGGTAAGGGATTGACAATAATTCTATAAAGCCTTTTCTTGAGAAATTGTCCTGTCTATAAAATGTAAAAAGCTTTCTGTGATTTTTTTTTTTTAATTAAATTTTCTGAAATTTACACCTACAGGCTTACAGTTCAAAAAAGAGTTTTTTAGATTAGATACATTTAAAATTTTAAAATCTCTTTTATTGCAGCACTGGTTGTTGACTGGTATTGCTTGAAATTTTTGGTCTATTTTGCTGCATGTTGGATATATGCATATGGTTCTTATATAATACTGAGAATTTAAGAGCTTTGTTTGAGATTTGACCACAGTGACTCTGACTTTGTAAATAGGTTTATGCAAAGTTGCAAAAGGATAAAATTCAGCATACTCTGGCAGTGATATACAAAATTTCAACATCAACCGTTTTTGTTTTATCCCAGTATCACTTTTGTTCAGAATTTAAGCATATATAGTGAGATATTTGCTAGTGGAGTTGTTGTCACAACAGATTAAAATTTTACATATTTTGGAAAATAAAAAGAGATCTATGACCTTCAAAGATACTCTAAACCCCTGTAGAGATGATTGAGTGAAATTTGATCAAAGTGAAATGGAATAATTCACTTATGTTATGTGTATCATATATAGATTCATATTGTTACACCAACATTTTTCATGAGAGGGGTGGATTGTTAATATTTGTTTACATTTTTATCAGTCTCATGAAGCTGATCAAACAGTTGTATGCCATGAGACTAAAGCATATACCTGCTTCTACAAAAATCAAAATACTTAACTCCTCATATTACATGTATGGAAGAGGACCCATATTTTTAAGTCTTTATGAGCAGACACATGTAGTGATCTCAAGTACAAGTACAAAAATCAAAGTGCAAGACTGCAGCTGTATATGAATAGGTACCTACATGCATGTCTCTTCCCTTGTAAAAGCACAATAAGTCAAAGAGAAAGAAAATGATGGGAAGGGGGAAAAAAGGGGAAAAAATGAACAATAAATGGAGAGGATAGAAAAAGGAGGAAAAGAAAAGAAAAGGAAAAGAGGGAAGGGAAGGGAAAGGAAGGGAAGGGGAAAAAGTAGAGGAAAGGAGTAGGGAAATGAAAGGCAAGAAAAAAGAAGGGGACAGGAAGAAATAATTAAAAAAAATCCCCTTTTAAGTGTAGTCATATGTCATCTGATGGGCTTGAAGCCATTTATTCGCATACCTTTTCTATTTAAACAAGAGTTGCAGCTACCCTTGCCAGGTATTGCACAGGGTGCTGAATGTTAAGAGGTTTATAGATAAATCAGACAAGCTAGATGTAGACCCAAGGGAAATTTTCAGCTTTTACCCTAGCACCACAAAATAGTTGATATACTATTAAGATACCAACTTCATAATTAGGTCGTAGAATGTCTTCCTTCCTTTCCATACTCTGTAGTTTCTGTAAAGACTTCAAACCCATTCATTCTTGCATCTAGGTTTGATGAAAACACCTAACTTTGAAAAAAATGTTGATCCAAAGCTGCTAGATATGCACCAAGTCTTTCATGTTTGTAGCCCAAGCTTTCAGGGATTGATCTATATTCTTGCTTAATATAATTTGACCAAAATCTTTATGTCTGGTTTTATAAACTCTCAGTTTTAACCTTTGACAGAAGAAAATTAATATCATGTTTCAGATTCATATCTGGCTCCTTGAAAGATGTAAAAAGTTATCCTATATCTTTACTACCACTACCAGAATAAGAAAACAGTGTGTGAAGAAGAAAAATGTCTTTATATCCTTACATATCTCAAACTTCTATTCACAGATTTTAGGTATGGTCGCTACTATGGTGATTCTTACCTGGAATTTCAAGGCTTACAATTGAACGTGCAAAATTTCATCCACCTGGAATTTAAGACCTATAATCCTCATGGACTTCTCCTAAATATTGAACAGAGCCCAGAAACAATAGAACATTTTTTAATTCGGCTTGTCATCAATAATGGTACTTTGCAGGTAAGGCATCAAAATCTCCCACTGAAGGAAAAGTAAATAAAAGTTAGAATCTATAAATATTTTAATATTTTTTTCTTTTCTTACAGTAAAAGATAGTAAATAAAGCTACAGAGATTCTTGACATCTTCAGTATTTTAAGGGAAATAGTTGTCCAGCTTGCTGTCTTTTATGTCCAGTTCTTGGCTAATATGATCAGCATGACTCACAAGAGTACACATTAAAACACAAAACCAAAAAAATATAGGTTTTATCTTTTCATGTGGTACAAATGAAGTTATTGTACCTTATACCTAAAATAATTGAACTTGCTTAAATTAAACTTCATTAAAATTGTCATAGGGAAGGCTTATGATGTAGGCATAGGAATTGAGTGAATTGTCATAGGAAAATTTACCATGTTAGGGAATAGAGTGTATCTTTTTTTACCATGTCTCTCTATGTAGAAATCTTTCACTTCATTTATTATTTAAATCACAGTTCCACAGGGCCAGGGAAAAAAAACCAAAAAAAAAACCAAAAAAACAACACAACATTTCTTTGATTTTTGTGGACAGACTGACTAGGAAAATATTTGTTTGTGAACTTTAAAGAGTAAAGTGTGGATCATGGTATGTCTTTACCTCCACAAATCATTCCGTCTTTTCCAAGGAAGAGATAAAGCTAGAGCTTTATGAAGACATAGGCAGATGCTAAAGAGGCTATAAAAAGATATTAAAAGTTACTTTTCTCATAACTTATCTCCTATTTTCCTGCTAAGGGTATCCCAAAGTACCTGTAATTATATTCTTTTGTAAGAACTTTGAAATGTCTGTTAGAAACAGCATTTTTGTATTATATTTGCTTTCATGTTTAAAGACCATGGCCATACTAAACAGATATATAAACTGAAGATAAACAGGAAAAAAGCAAATTACTTTTTACTTTACTTTATGTTGTGATTTTTTGTCTTTTATTATCTTTTGACTATCTTCTTCCAGAAAAAAGAAATGAGATTAGCTACGGCAGTAATTTATCACAGATTTGGAAAATGTTGGTTGCTTTAAGTTCATCTTACTTGTATTCATGGTAACGTAATGATGCAGAAAAATATTTTTCTAACATATCATAAGCACCATAAAATATGGAAGTACTTTAATTGACACAAATCTATTCAGAGATCCCAGTGTGCCATGTTAAAACTAATTGAATTCACTTAATCATTCACAAAGCTGGTCAATTAAATGTAGATTTAAAGCCCAATGAACAAATGGTTCTAAGCTCACAATCAAGCTACAATTACAAGTAGACAAACCATGAAATCAAGTGCTTGTTCACATTAGTATAGGAAATTAAATGGTGTTCCAAAATGCTCAAGCCTGCATGCTACATTACGTGTTTGGAAGTGTAAGGAAGCCATAAAATGGAGAGTAAAATTCACCCGTGGCCAGTGTTAATTTCAGATGTGTTGCAGATGGTCGACTTCTTTGCAAATCAGACCCGTAATGTCTGATTGTACAATACACAAAGATTAAAGCATTTTCATGCAGGTTAGGAAGCATATATGTGTACTTGTATATTTCTGGTACAATAGGCTTCCTTATCCAGAATTTTTAATGAAGCATTAATTTTCCTTGATATGCATGACATCTTTCAGGGGTTTTTTAAGCAATTTATTATTTTAAAACTCAAGTTTTTATGCCTGAAACTGTTTATTTATGAGAAATGTTGTAATTAAAACCTTTCCCCACTCTGTAGTACCAGTATTTATGTGATGAAGCAGCAGAAGTCAAAAACATCACTACCACTTCTAGAGTGGACGATGGACACTGGTATAATGTGCAAATTAGGTAAGTTTACTGTTGTCTGTTTTTATTATTGTTTCAAAGATCATATAGCTTGGACAGTTAGTAAGTTCCACAGATTTTATACCTCAATAACTATGATACCTGAACATATACAGGAAAATCATGTTATGGCAGTCTAGGCTACAACACATCCTTGGAAAGAATGTTTATAACTACAGTTGGACAGTGCTCATCACATCCCTGATGTGCTTAGTGGAAATAAATTCATTCTCATTTAAATCATTTACTGTAGCAAGCATATACATTCAGTCAGGGAAGATGCTGAGCAGTAGCTCCAAGCTACTCAGTTAAATAGTTGAATTTCCAACAATGAGAGTGTGACTTATAGAAAAATCTTGGGGATAAAAATAGATAGACAGAAGCAGCATCATGACTTTCATTGCTCTCACTACTTGCAACTCATTATAGGATATATTATTCCTGTAAAAGTAACAATACTTGCAACTGAAGGAGAATAAAATGAAAATAAAATGAGGTAGGAAAATGAGCTAGGTAGTAGGCTTTCCATGGTCTTTGTACATGGATGTATCTAATGACCAAATGTCCATGTTCATAGAATCCACAGCCTTGGAAGTGAGACTTTTGGTTTCACTTTATAGAAAGTTAGGCACCTAGTGGGCTCTCTGGGTGCCTAGTTCCTATTAGGTAGCTTAAAATAGGTCCAGTCACCTCGTCCAGCAAGAAGAAAGCAAGCTAGCTGTCTGCTTGTCTCTCAGGAGTAAGTTAATCCTTAAAAAGTTGGTGGAGGAGTGCAGAGGGAACAAAAACCTTTTCCTGGAATAGGCCTTTTATAGCTATATCTGTCCAAACATTGTTAAATGAAGATCTTTTGCAGGGCAATACTGTCCCCCTTTTCTTCCATGTGAAATATAGTGAGGTGTGTATCCATTATACTGTACCTTGCTGCCTCAGATGTTGTAGCAGGATGCCACACTCGGTCCATATGCAGGAGGATCGGACCCGCAGAAGGAACGAGGCAGGCAGCAGGTGAAGGGAAAGCTAATGATACTTTATTCTAAAATCTTTTTCATTCTCTATCAACAATCCAACTCCATATATACAGTTTGTACAGAGGCCAAGAGATTGGTCATTTAGGTCACCACCTCTTTAACCTGGATGGTGAACACCACCATCAATCAATTCTCCTCTCAGAGGAGAAATATGAAAAACAATCTAAAAATATACATTGTTGATGTTGAGGCTGCGTGAGAAAACAGGACCGCAATGTCCAAACATTCATGAGCTAAAAAGCTGAGGACAACAAGATGTGGCAGTGAGTACTCAGTGAGGAGAATTAAATTTTGTTACTGCATTTCAGTTACCATCGCTACCATAATGTTTTCCAGCAAGTTAAACCACGCTCCTGGTCCAGACCACTCAGTAATGTACACAAATTAATGCAAGGAGCAAAAGCCAGCAATCCACTGCAGCTGTGCTCATCACCCAAAAAGGAACACCATAAACCAAGCTATGGTAATGGAAGCTAAAAGCAAGGGTAAGCTCCTCTGTGACCAGGAATAAATAGAGCATAGAATCTCTGTGACACTGATAAAAGTGAGATTCTCTAAAATCTAGTAACATGGACTTTTGTTTATCTCCTGGTTTTGACTCCAGCTTCCTATCAAAATAGAGAAAGTAAATTGGAAAATAGTTTTTAGAGAAGAGATGTAAAGATAATAAGATCATTAAGCAGCCTATAAATGAATAGAGACTAAATACTCAAGTACTCTGCAAGCCCATTAAAGACAATTAAGAGAGGACCCCAAAGAAGACAAATCCCAAGTGACACAGAAAGCAAATAAGGAGTGGAGGCATAAAGTTTCTAGTTACTTAGATGGTTTATATCCATTAGAATTCAATTATTATTCCTTTGTTGTTCATTTTAAGAAAGGTTTAAGATCCTGAAAAGTATGAATACCTGAACTCTCAGTAATGTGGAAGTCTTTACAAAAACAGCCTTTCCCCTAGCACTGAAGCAAACTGCCATGTCATTGTCACCCCTCAGAGATCCACTAATTACCACGATGCTTTAATGTGTACACTTATTCTATACATGTTCCCCCCTACTCCATTAAGTAGAAAATAAGTGTCTAAATCAGCCCATGACAATACCCCATGACAATACCCCATGACAAAAGAAAAACAACCTAATCTCTCTATTTTTTTTTTTTTTTTTTTTCTTTTGAGGGTGAAAAAGGAACTTTCTTTCATTTGCAGAAAATTATTTCAGGACAGCTCAGGAAATGAGCCACACTTACTTTTCCTGCTGAAAAAGAAGGCATGCATATCATTTATGGGATTTAGGCTAGTTATAGAGCAATTAATAATTAATCTTTCTACTTACTTTAGAGGAACTGGAAAGAGTTCTGGATGTTGTTTTAAGATGACATTCTGCAGATAACACTGTCTTGTGAGGGTGCTGATTCACTGGAGGGTAAGAAAGCTCTGCAGAGGGATCTGGACAGACTGAATCCATGGGTCAAGGCCAATTGTGTGAGTCTTATGAGAAGTGGCTGAGGGAACTGCGACAGTTTGGCTGGGAGAAAAAGAGGCTGAAGGGAGACCTTATAGCTCTCTACAACTCCCTACTATAGCCTAGTAGAGGCTATAGTAACATGGGGGCCAGTCTCTTCCCCCAACTAACAAGAAATCAGACAAGAGGAAATGGCCTCAAGTTGCACCAGGGGAGGTTTAGGTTGGATATTTGGAGAAAATCTTCACAGCAAGGCTTGTAAAACACTGAAAGAGGCTGCACAGGGAAGTGGCTGAGTCACCATCACTGGAGATATTTCAAAATCATGTATTCATGGCAGTTGGGGCTATGGTTTAGTGTTGGACTTGGCAGTGCTGGTTTAACAGTTGACCATGATCGTCTTAAAGATCTTTTCCAACCTAAAAATTTCTGTGATTCTATGATTCTAAGGTTCAAAATCTTAGTGATGTAGATGTCAGAAAGATTTGGAGTTGCTTCTCACTGTCATCTCATGCATTTTCACATGTACTTAAGGTAATTTTAAAGTATTTATCCTTTATATATATGCTTTACATTTTTTACTTTTATTGGCAATTAAATATATATTATTAACAGTTAAGTTTGATAGAACCAGTCTTGAAATATGTGTTAATTGTTTTATAAAGTTGTCATTTCATTTAATCAACTGCAGTGTAATACAGCGTAATAAAACTTAAAATAACTTTGGTGAAAAATTGCTGTAACTTATTCAGCAACTTTCTAAAGGCTTGCAAACATTTAATCTTCTGAGAACTGATTTTCAGTGAGATAAATACCTTAAGTTTTGAACAATGGTATCTGGGAAACCAGTGAAGTTAAATGGGAATGTAGGAGATAATGCATATTGTAACATAGTGGATATGCACATGGGATTTTCTTTATTGTGCATATATTAAGCATTATGAACAGACATTGTGGATAATAACAATAAAAAAAATAACATGTTTTGAAAGAAAATGCTAATTTTTACTTTTTTGATGTATCCTAATTGTTTGGAGCTCTTTTGATGTAGTCCTGTGATGGAAAGGATTTGTCTTTTCAGTTCAGGAAAAGCAATGCATTTCAGCTACTGAAGATAAGCCATGCTGCCTCTACAATATCATAATAAATTAAAGTAGACTTAAAAGTAGTGAGTGCTGTTTAGTACAAGTTTAAGTACAGTGAAAATTAGATAGTGATAGTATCTTCCTTTTCTGCTTACAGGAGAACATTTTACTGCTTCCTTTATCCCACAGAAATAATTCCTCATGTGAATAAAAGGAATGTCACACCATATAATGTTTGCAAATAAACGTGCACATTACTGTCAGAAAATGTCCTTTATCCAGTTCTCATGGTTCACCACGATATTCACACTGAAAGAAAAATAGCAGCATTGCTGAAGTATATTTTTCTTGATGATGGAATATTGTAACTACAAAACCTGTAATAATTAAATAAATTTTGGTACAACATAAGGACCATATTTGCTTCAAAATCTGAGATGTCTTGGATACTTTCAGTTAAGATATAACTTTTTGCATTAGATTAGTCTAATTTGTGGCATTGGCTGCTAAAACCAACATGTTGCCAAGGTTTGCCTTAGAACAGTGTCTGAGAGTTCCATTTCATGTGTAAACTATTGTAGTTGTGTACTAAGTCTGTTAATGAAACTTCATTGCAGCTGTTTCACTCACATTTCTGACTATTGTTTTGGTTTTCTTAGGAATGTTACCAGGAAAATGAGTCAGTTACGGTAAAAAATGGATATGGGCAATATCTCAGAGGGGTTGGATTACTGCAGGGTATTATGAAGGGAAAGAAATGTTAGACTTAAGCACTGGAAGGTTTACATGTTTGGTTTTATAGTGAAGATACAGTTTTCTTACTGGCAATGCAGGACATGTTCGACCACAATCTTCTCATTCCAGCCTTTATAATTTTGCCTCCATTAACTGCTTTAAGATTTTTCTTCTTCAATCTTTGTCATTAAAACAAGTTGATAAAATAATATGTATTGCAGAAACAAACCAAACTGCAGCAGCAATATTAGAAATTTGCCTTTTCTTGGCCCAACAATCTCCATTTCAGTACTGATAAAAATAGTTCCCTGAATTATATGAAAAGTATTTTTATTTTAATTTTAGTTTCAGAGCATATTGTCAATTGCTTTAGCAAATTTGTCCACCTATAAATTGATTATGCAGTAGATGTCGTGAATACAACTTCATTCTTTAATATAAGTCTATCCACATTGAATTTTTTTTAATTGTCTGAGATCATTAGGATTAAAATCTGGTGTAGATGCTCCATCAGAAACTGGCTGCAAAATCTGGCAGTTGTTTTTCAAAGGGTGTTTTATTCCTCTCCTTTAACTCCTATTGTTTGTAATTTCAGCTTTGCACTAGTTACCTATAGGACTTTTGGTGACTGATTGTCTTGCTTTTGAGACGTAAAAGTCTTCTGATTCCTCTAGCCAGAAAAAGGCTTTCTAATCATGCCACAATGTAACATATGCTCACTCAGGAGCTTGCAGATTGCTTGGTTTTGACAGCTTTTTATGAGGGTCTGAGATAATCCATATGGTGCAAAGTATGCTGTATTTATTATCCTTCACAACATGCTACAAACCTCGTATTTTCCCTAGGGCTTTTAGGCAGGTAAGATAAGTATATGATAGATAAAGTGGGGAGCAAATCCTGCAGATGCTTCTCTGTTTTGTTTATCTTTGGTATTTTTTATTTTGTTTTTTATTGCAAATTCCTATTTTTATTTTATCCCAAAGGTGCAGAACTTTGACCTTCATTTTTAGCATAACAGCTTATGGGTGAAGAAGTCACTCACCTGTTGTTTCACGTACCATGTAAATTTCATGTACTCTACTTAATGAAAACACGCTTAATGGTCTATATCCTCAAAAACCAGTGTAAGTCAAAACACATTATTAGCAGTTGCTGCTGTTTAGTTAGAGAACTGTATTCAATATTTATAAAATGCAATGAGAAATATATTCTTGATATAAAATAGCTTCAGGGTCTTTTAATTTTCTTTGCCTCTCCCAAGAAAGCTCTCAGTGGACTCGCATCATCTGCAAGAAGTTTAAGTATTTGGACCCAGCAGGGGTTAGCCTGTTTTATATTTGTTACCAATACAAAAGATTAAGGAATTTGCTGGACCTCTATACTGGACATTGGCAGGATCTTCACAAGCATACTTTCTTAGCCACAGTCTGTTGGTCTTTTTTTTTCAGCCCCTTCTAAAGTGCCTAGTGTAAAACTAGGGATGAATGAAATATAAGTGCTGACTTATCTAATAATTTCTAATTTATATACGGTCTGAAACTTTTCCCAGATCAGTGGAGCTTACTGGGAAAAAGTACAGGTTATTATACTTAGTCCAATTTATTTAAGATATATTAACAGTGGTAATACCATGACATTTGTATTTTCTTACTTTCACTGTATGTTAAGTCCTAAGTAGATTATATCTGCTAGTTAATATCCAGTATACATTGCAGAGATGCTAAATCACTGAAAACAACCTGGTTTGAGAATATAGTTTAGAAATACATGCATTTTCATTTCTTATGGAATGAAAATAATTAAAACATTGGAAATATTGGTAATGATGTCAAGACCTATGTTTGTAAAGAGGAAAATAGGAATGAGTTGATCATGAAGAAAATTGGAAGGATTCTTTTTTCATTTTGCTTTGGGGATTTTGGAGAAAGATAAAGAAATTTAACACCAAGTACATATGGTAACTATCACACAGATGAGCAGGAAAAATGAGCAGGAAATACCCCAAAACAGGTGTTATGAAATACTTGTGAAAGGAAAAAGATGCTAATTTGTAACAGTATAGATTGGCTATTGGCACAAGTAGCTCAAAAAGTGGACAACTAATTTCTCGGGCTGAAGATTTCTGTTACACGGTGACACTATTACTGCCCACTAGCAGAGCATGACAGTACCACAGAAATGGTAATGCTGGATTGGAGCAACAGAATCAAAGGAGATTCTGATTTATGAACTGTGAAATTGAAGCCAAATAAGAATCAAAAAACACTAAATAGAGGAAAAGTTTTGAAATCTTGCTAGTCAGAATATATATGTTTTCCAGTTCATTCTGCTAACGTGTACAGTACATTTAGAGAGTTAATTTGATTTTAATCCTTTCACAGATAAATAGAGGAGGAACCAAGCCAATAATATTCCCTCCTGTGACTAATTTAATTTTTTACTTTATCTAATAAACACTTTATAATTTAAATATATTTTAAAGTATCTTTCTGTTTNNNNAGTCTCCTCTCCCAAGTAACAAGATGAGAGGAAATGGCCTCAAATTGTACCAGGGGATGTTTAGGTTGGATATTAGGAAAAATTTCTTCACAATATTGGTTGTTAAGCATTGGAAAAGGCTGCCCAAAGAAGTGGTTGAGTCACCATCACTGGGAAGTATTTTTTAAAAATTTAGAGGTGGCACTTAGAGACATGGTTTAGTGATGAACTTTTCAATATTAGGTTAATGGTTTGACTGGGTGATCTTAGAGGTCTTTTCCAACCTTAATTATTGTATTATTCTATGATAATTCTCCCTTTTTAATGACTTAGAGCACTGTGGAAATAATGACTCTGTAGATGCTAGAGAGCAATAATAGCATCTCACTAGAAAACACAGATAAGAAAATTGATCCATATACAGGTTGAATAGGAGAATGCATTTATTATATCTGCTGCTGAACAATTATTAAGGAAAGAGGTAGACCATGTATTAATTTATATTTACCCAGTTTCCTTTGTGAATAAGCATAGATTTCTGTAGCTGAAGATCATTTTTGTGCACAAATACCAGAAATAAGTTTCAAGTACACTGTATCACTGCAGTCACATTCTACTAATCTTAGATATTTTTAAAATACCAGTTAGGCTGAATTATTTTTTTAAAAGAGAAGATCTTAACCTTCAATAGTAGAACTACTGTACCACAGCTAATGGTTCTACTGTTCTTTGAAGTGTCTTTATTATGGAAAACAAAAGTGTATTTTAATTCTAGATTCAGAGGTTTTTTTCCGTACTAGAAATTGCCTTTCTTAGTCTCTCTTTATTACAAAAAGGAAAGGAATAATTTGCCCCTCTTACTGATATCGCCAGATGCCATATCTGTTAGAGATATTGTCTAAACAATTTATCTATTTGCTGGAGGCTTTTCCTCAGGACATGTTAGCTGGTTTAGCTGGTTTAGCTGGTTCTCTGTTTAAGCATATTTCAATCCTGTTCTATCTCATGTGATCTATACAATAGTTCTTAACTCTGTTGTTCACATTATTAATTTCACAGAACATTCAAAATTTTCTTACCAGAAAAGCTCAAATTGCTATTTTTTAAAATAAAGTAGCAACGTTATCAGCTGACTTTTTAAATACGTTTTAAATATTTTTTCCTTGTAAGAAGTAATAGAATGTAACAGTATCCTATTCCTGAATGAATTTTGGNTAAATACATTTTAAATATTTTTTCCTTATAAGAAGTAATAGAATGTAACAGTATCCTATTTCTGACTGAATTTTCGTTTTAGGAAAGCAGACCTAACATATATAAACATATAACATATATATGTTTATAACATCTATAAACACATTCTGGTATTTCCTTTTATACACTTAAATGCACCGAGGTCTTTCATTTTGTAACCAAAGTGATTTTAAGAACTTAGGTTTTCATATGTGATATCAATATATTTTATATAATATATGCATTTTAATAAGGAGTAAATATACTAGCTAACACAAAGAAAACTTACTGGTAACAATACAGTGTAGGCTTTAAAAAAATATTTTGTAGAACTTCTTTTTCTCTCTATGGATGAATGTATGATATGATTTGAATACAGCAGCATAAGGTAATATAAGCTACCATTTTTATCCAAGTTAAAATTTCTAAAATTTCTTGGGTTTAGATTTTTAGGCCAGAAAGGAAAATTTATTTGACCAGCAAGGGACCACTTGTTTGACCTCTTCTATATCTTAGATGATCAATATTTTGTTGGAAATCTATGGAAAAGATAAACTTCAATTAAATCAAGCCCTTCTATTAAACATTTTTCTAAGATAAACTTTACTGTGGTCACCTCTTCCTAAACCCACAGCATTGGTGAGAAGTTTATGTATATAGATAATTCTGTCTGGCAAACACCAGCCAGTACTCCAGTAAAAAGCGGAAAATAAAACATGGGTAAAGATTCCCTTCTGACCCTGCTAACCCTATGTCTCAGGTACTGAGGTAATGCTCAGGACTGAGCCAGCAGCAAAGACATATAAGAGGTGTAATTCACTCTCACCTCAAAGATCTTTTGTCTGCTAGATACATTTTCACCACTGTTATTTGAGACATGTCTGGAGGATGGAGAAATGAAAATAATTAGCCAGTTCTGTAGTGGGAGAAAAATGCTGTTAGGCACTGCACATTGCATCCAGAAACCTGAAGACAAATTTTTATTGAAGTCATTGTACTGCAGCAATTAGGCAGCATGAGTATTTGAAAGAAGATGCAAGCAATCCTTTTTTCTGCTGAATAAAGCAGGAAATGCAAATAACAGGACAAACAGTATGGCAGTCTTGTTTACTCAGACAATGCTGTGTGAATTCTGTACACTGTAACTCCTACTTAGCAAGAAGGAAGCTGGCTTTCTGCTTCATCCCACATGAATCCCTTTCAGTCAGAGTTATCTGGAGGCAGGGAGACTGCACCTCTTCTGAAAGCAAATGAGCTTTTTCTCCCTGAAGGGCAGGATGGAGCTTGCAGAGAGTCTGCAGCAACAGTGCAGACAGAAAATACTGAAAAAAGGAAGACAGTGTCTTCCTGCTATAGGTGCCAAGCACTAAGGTGAGCCTTGTAAAGCCATGAAAGGGAGATTTTGTTTAGGAAAAACTCTATCTAGTACAAAATTTATTTCAAGTTTGCTTTCAAGGCTTTTATTTAATCATGCTTGTTGCTACATTTTCATTATTTAAAAAAATAACCTTTTAAGAATCGAGTTATCTTGTGTGCTACATAAAGTCTGTCCTTAATGAGGGGGCTCATGTCTTTTTGGATAAGTTACTCTAACAAAGGGGAGACAATTCAGAATGCCTCCAAAGGGACACTTTTGGCCTCAAAAGTCTTAGTTGTTTTTCCCATGTTTAAACCACTTTCTTCTTCTTTCTTTTCTTTCTTTGGCTACTGACCCATGTTGCCAGAGCTCATATAGGGTCCTTTGCCTAAGCTTCCATTCAAACCACACCTGTAACTATATAAGATGACTGTGAGATTACCCAGGCTCCATGATATCTACTGTATATATTCACAGCCTTCAACTAACTTCAGAATTTCTTTAAAACATTAGCTTGAAGTTTATCTTCTTAAAATGATCAATTTAACTTTCAGAAACAAAATTTCTGTCAGCAAACAATCATGGGGTTATACTGCTGATGCTACAGGATGATACTCCTTTTGAACTCTGTAGGAAAGATCTCAGTCCTGCATCGGCAGACATGGCAGAATACCTTTTCCTATTCTGAAGTCACTATGGCAATTACCTTCTTCATTTAGCAAGAACCAAGATGTCACAGAGAAAGGAATAGTGGAAATGGATAAAACCTAGAAATTATGTCAGAGAAACTTGACATTATTATTTTTTTGTAAAGTGCATTTAGTTTCCTGAAACTGAGAATAGTGAAAGTAGACTTTGTGCTTACACAGCTGTCTGAGTACAGGAAAAAAAACCCTACCATGTACTGATCAACAAAACTAAAATGGAAGTTTAGAACTTAGGACACTTCTTTTCAGCTAAGTAACGTTATTTTATTTTGCAACAATGCAATGATAAAAAAATCTTAATTGAAATCAAAACCCATTATGAAATCAAAGCTTAAAATGTTACACTTTTTTTTTTTTAATTTTCCAGAGTGGCTATTTTTCACAAACTTCTTATGAATCAACAGAGAATAAGCAACTGCCTTTTCCTAGTAATGTCATTCAACGCAATGGATTTAATTATACTAAATTGATCCTAATAGCAGTTAATAGTGATTTAATACCACCAATTAGTTTGATACAAACTGTTGTTTTACAGCCTCTTTAAAATAAAAGCTTATTTAGTCATGGTGCATCTTGGGTACAAATCACATTGTTCACATTCTACTTATCCTCAGAACTCTACCTTAAAGCAGACATTCAGACATTAAAATTTAGAATCATGCAAGTGACAAATCTGTGGTGGATTGTGATGTTTTCTTCCTCAGATTGTTTTACTAAAAAAATGCTAAAATGCTTCTATCATAGCTACTTTATTTTGCTTTGGATCTCAAAATTGATCATTAGTATCACTTATAAGAATTAAAATTTTCTACTTTATCTTCTGAAGCACCTTATCACAAGGACAGAAACATAAAAACAGTAAAATAGGACTCTAATAACAGGCCAATAACAATACATCAGGCTTTGCTCTGTATTATTTTCTGTGGAACATCAAAGGGTACTTATGGGTACTAAAAGTGGATTCAGTGTTCTGTGGCTGCTTTGGCATAAGCATTGAACTTATATTAAGGAGAACACAGGGTATAGGGATCAGAAAAAAGTTGATATGCAGAGTTGATGCAAGTATTAATTCCCACAACGTAACTATTTTTTTAAATAAAAACAGCCTTTAAGATTCACTTAAAATTACAGTGTTGCAAGTCTAAATCCAACTCTAAACTTTCTGCTCTCTGAATACTTGAATACAGTACTCTTATTTGAGGCAAAATTTTCCCTAAGTGACCCTTATATCTACATCAGCTTTAAATGAGTGCATATAGTTTTCCAAGTTTAATTTCTGTAAGTAGTATCTATGCTTGCTATGATGTGAGCAGCAAGAAACTAGAAGCAGGAAACTGCAAAGACAGAAAGAGTCAGAGGCATAGACAGTTGTTTTTTCTTTAGCTATATCTATAGTAGTAAATTAAACTAAAATCTGAAGGTTAGTTTCTGGACTGAGGCCAACTGGAGGTCTGAGGTCATGTCTATAAAAACTTTTATGGTAAAATAGTTTGGCAAGGTGAGTTTGAAATGATTCCTGAATTGCACTAACCAGTAAACTTTGCAAGTTTCAGAATCGAAAATAATATCTAACTTCCATGGTAACTGTAACTGAAACAGTGATGACTTTGTGAAAATATGGATAGTTCCATGTCAGGATTTGAACTCAAGCTGTAGACTTTAGTGTAGTAGTGTAAACATAAGTTCTGTGAAAAGAAAAAGGGGTACTACATTTATTTATTTATTTATTTATTTATTTATTTATTTGAATAGGAAACAAAGTTCATTTCCTCCATTCCTTGGTTACTAGAGAAATTTACATCATTAGCTTCAATGTTCTTATTTGTTTAGTTAAATTACAGTTAAATCTAAGACCAGACCAAGAAACTAGCTTCAGGCCCAGGAAATATGCTATCAGAGAAGTGAGAAAATATATGTTGTTGACTAATTAGTTCATCTGCAACATGGAAATGTGTATTACCTGGTGTCTCAGAAGGGCAAAGTCAGCACCAACAGACAAGAGCAGTCTGAAATTATGCATTTTACTGTAGAATGAAAATGTAATGACTGTGAGTGAACTGACATATATTCTGTCTAGGTAAATCTACTGCAGGTAATAAGAGATTTTACATATTCTGTAAATGTTACTTGTATGGAATTGCTGGGGTTTTCTTTGCTGAAGATTTCAGTGTCTTAGGATTGTAGAATTGTAGGGTACCTCAGGCCAAAAGGGACTTCAGGAGGTCTTTAAGCCGTCCTGCTCAAAGCAGGGCCAGTCAAGGTCAGAACAGGTTGCTCAGTGCTTTATTCAGTCAGATTTTGTAAACCTTCAGTACTAAAGCCTGTAAAACTTTTTGAGTAGAGAGGTCCAGATGTTCCATTCCTAAAGTTGCCTCAAAGATCCTTGAAAAGCCATAAAGATTACAAAACCAGTGCTAGGGCGAAATTGATCCAACCTTTTAAATGTGCATTAAGAAAATGTTGCTCTTGATTGTAGTGAGATTAGGTTTATTGTTTTGTCATAATTTTACAAAAATAAACATTCTACTGCAAGGAACAGTTTGAGTATGAAACCAGAAAATGTAAACCTCCAGATACTTAGTGAAAAACAAGTTGTCTTTTTCTAAGCTAACAAATCCATAAATAATAACTAAATATAATGAAAGTGAAATATGTTCTCACCTTTAATTAAATAATTGTCTTTGATACAATTGGGGAAATTGGGGATTATTTGTTTTATAATATATGATTACAAAACTTCTTTACTTCTGGTAGTTCACAGTTTATATTTGATATAAATGTTTTAAATATCTTGTTGCTTTTTTTTAATAAACTGAATGCTAATATTACAAACTAAACAGCTCAATGGTATTAGTGATTTATTGTTGTCTAGCATGGCCACATTCAAGTGAAATTTCTAGAGACAGGTGAAAGTTTCAATCTTGCTTCTAGAACAAAAGATTTCTTTTTCTATCAGAAAAAACAGGTTAAAGAATTTTTATTCCCAGCAAGACTGCACAGCATGGCTGACACAATACTTTTACTGAACATCCCCCTTTCCCTCCTCGTCTTCTACTATTTGTTTTGTTACTTTTTTGCCATTTTATGATAATCCTAAAAATGTCACTTAATCATCACTGAAAAATGTCAGAAGGTAAAGACATTATGTAAAAGGACTTGGATTTCATACAGACATTGCCGTGTTTAGGGACTGTTTTATCAATAGTTATCAAATTATTGTCTGACCTTTTCATCGTTCTAACCTGCGAGGCACAGAGCAATGGATTTAGTACTGTTTAGACAGAATTCATCTTCAGGTTATAATTAATAGGCCAGTATTTAATCACTACATTTGTGTGATTACAAATGAGGAAACTGTGAACTATTACTGCTGGCTTGGACTGAGGCACAATTACTGGTAGCTTACCCAGCAAAAGTGCTTGAGAGTTGCTGTATGCATTTCCAAATTTATAATTATGCAAAAAGCCCTGTCGTCTTACTTGACCTTTAAAGCACCCAATGTGCTGATTGTAGAAAAAGTATTTTAAAAGCCTGATGGAAATTTCATAGAGTGCATATATGACCTGGTGATTGTATCATCAGCAAATGCTAAACAATAATGGTTTAAAGTCATTATTCTAATTTGGCCAGACCCTGCTAGATTCAATCAAACACAATCAGAGGTGCATGGCTGACATTCTAACAAGCTTAGGGCAAAGCTCATGCTTTGAATTGTATTACCTTGTTTTCTGACACCAAATACTGGGAATTAATTTCAAAATATTCTTTTGATATATGCACACAAAACCACTTTTACATATCAGTCATATAAACTATTAAGGACAAGCTAAAAA
Source organism: Illadopsis cleaveri (assembly GCA_013399915.1). Taxonomy (NCBI): domain Eukaryota; kingdom Metazoa; phylum Chordata; class Aves; order Passeriformes; family Timaliidae; genus Illadopsis; species Illadopsis cleaveri. The sequence continues at coordinate 392,192 of VXBB01000842.1, read as the reverse complement.
TACGTCTAAACCTAATGTGAAAAGAACTACATTAATATGGTGTTTGTGTGATAGAAGTATGTACATGGTCATGTAACTAGTTAAAGCGTTAACATCTCAAAACATGTAGAAGAAATAGTAATTAAGAGAAAAACAGAAGAGAAGTTGTTTGAGCAGCTGTACTCCACTTAGCACATCTGTCAAACAGTCAAAAAGAAAAGCCTGGTAGTTCCTCCCTGATCCTCTTCCACTCCATCTTAAGAATTATGCTGCATTAAAACAGGTCTGATTTACAATATCTCTAAAATATTTCTATCTTATTATTACACTTTTTTTCATTACAATATCATTTTATCAGGAAGAAATGTAACATATTTACAAAATCATATTTTTTTTCCTTTAAGTGTCACTGCCACCATTTTCCGTAGAATATCCAAGATGTCATACTGGCATCAAACAGTAGTAAAAATGTCTTGACCATTGTAAATAGAGCTAAAGAGAATGATTGTGCCAGTTACACACATTATCAGCAAACTTCCTTTGTAAAGCATTAATGAAAACAGTGGGTTACAGAACCTTGTGTGTGTGCTTAGACATACAGCCCTTGTACAATATTCAAAAACATGTTAGAAAAAGCATTTCTTTTCTTGATCCTAGACACATTAACTCCTTTTTTGCATTCATGTTAGTTATTAATTATCAAGTTCAAAAAAAATTTGAGGGGATAACAAAAAAACATGCCCTGAATCAATCCATTAAGATGCTAGCTTTCATTCCACAGAATTAAAACTCCAATTTATTTCTCTTCTTCATTCTTGATTTTAGCAACAAACCAAATTTTTTTATTCTCCACCTAAAGTTATTTGCCATAGGATGGACAGGCCATTTTGCATACTCAAATGTTTATAGGCCTTTCTGTAATTGTGTATCACCATGTTTGCCTATTGTTCTGAAAGTATCTCAAAACAGAATTACATGGAGAACAGAGAACTGTTTGCAAATGTTACTAATGTTAGGTCTCCATTATGTTGGTTAAAAACACATAGAGGACTTTATGAAATAATATGTGAGAATCCATATATTATCATATGACAGAATATAGTTAAGAAAACTTCTAATGCTCAGTTTTGTAAGAATTTTCAGAAGGTTGTTTTGCATTGTCAGATATAAACTGAATTCACACAATACCTACTGCATCCTACCCAAATTTTACAGAGCTGTGGGTTGTTGGTTTGTGGGCTTGGAGCATGTTTTGTTTTGGGGTTTTTTGGGTTTTGGGGTGGGTAGGTTTGTATGTGCTATTTTCACATAGATTTTTTCACATATGACACCCATATGACAAAGACACTTGGATAGTGTTAAATATAGAGATGATTGAACTCTGATTTGTTTCATGTACAGAGAGAAGGATAGGCTGGAAGAAATTCTCCCATGAGAGACTGGTCTAGTTCTGATATTTTTTATTGTGCTTTCTCACATGAAGATAAAGTGATTGCTGCCAGTTGGTTATTGGAATGCAAATGACCTTTATATAATTTTAAAAAATTGAAAGAAACCAAATTGTTTGCTTGGTACCCTCCTACCTACCTGGTTTGTTGTTGACAATGTATGTATGTTGTTAACAGCAACCTTTTTAAGAGGGTATGTGAATGGAGGAGGGAAATGGGAATGTATATATTAATTTCAGGGCCTAATATTACTGACTTCAGCTTTAGGAATAATGCTTTTGAAGATAAGTATTACAGATTAATATAGTATCTCTGCACTTTCTAAAATGCCTCTTGTTTTAAATTGCTTCTGTCATTTGTATTTTGTGCGTGTGTGTATATGTTTGATGAGAAAAGGGGATATTTAAAATATTTCAGTTGATGTATTTTTTACAAATTACAAAGTCTTGTTACTACTAAAAATTGTCTAAATCTTTTATTTAGTCATTTATATGTTTTGGCTTTTTTTAGCAATTAAACTGCCCAGATTTACAATATGACTTCATTTTAATGGAATTTCAAACTCCAAAGACATGTCAACTTACAGCTTGTTAAACAGCTTCTTTTATATTTATAGTTCAATAATACAAAACAGCTATTTACTTGATTTTCTTTCCCTGTTGGTTTAGTAACAGCCTAATTAATTTGTCAGATAGACAGTAATGTAAATAATATATGGTGCTAAAACATGCCTATTTCTGCATTTCTGCAGGCAAGGCATGGTACCATGTGAAGCACAAATGTCAGTCCTGAAGTTATCTCCAAATACAAGTATAAGTAGAAATTACTGGTCCAGCTCTTATTGGCTTGAAACAGGATCCATATTTGTTGGTGGTTTGCCTCATCCTCATACAGCAAAACAGGTATTATTATTATTATTGTTGTTGTTATTGTTGTTGTTATTAATATTGTTGTTTAAATTTGTATTATTTTTAGGAAAGGCATGTTGATGTATGTATGTATGTAATAACAGAAGAGATTTAAACCATGCAAAAAATAAAAATTACAGGTTTTTTAGAGTTACATCTAAGGGGTGAGTATGGTCTCTTGCAGAGTATTGCTCATATGTGGGACTTTGGAAAATGAACTAAAAGGTCATTATGGTCCAAAGTCTTTATCTGAAGTCCTGTTTGTCTTGAGTAAGGAGAGTAAAGGAGCAAATATGATCAAATTTAGAGGAGGTACCTTTTACATCAGGTTCTATGAAGATGTGAAAAGTATGACTGCAATGGTTTCCAAAACAAAGGAGGCTCTGCTTGCATTCTGTGCTGGCTCAGAGAGACGTGTGTAAAAACGGACCAGGCAAGAGAACACTAACTCGTGAAACTGCATTAATGAGTGAGAGGGAGCACAGCTATGAGAGACAGCAGCTCGGGTAACCACGTATGCAGGGATGAGAAGGAATATGCAGTGGGGCTTGTACAGAGTTAGGGAAGAAGAATACCCACAGGGTCATGCAGAGAGTTGGAGACAAGAAGATCATTACTCAGTTGTTCTCATAGACGATTTTGGGGTGGAGGAGTCACAATAACTGATACACATCACTTATATGATTTCCAACACTTTTTTTTTTCCCAAGCAGAATGAGTATAGTTAGCATTTTCTATTCCAGTTTATGACACTTAAGCTCTTCTTGCTTACACAGATCAAAGGCCCAGGCCTTGTAATTGATTTGAGACTGGCACCATAACACCCAGGGCATCCTCAGTCCAGCTTCCTAGCAGCATGGCCCCCAGCTCCCAATGCAGCCGGTTCAGCCTTCTACATCTTGTCAGGTGTCTAAGTACAGAGTGCACCTCAGCATCTAAGGGGCTATTGTCATAGCTATGTACAAATTTTTAAATTAAATTTTTGACATAAGAAGCCGGTGATGTCACTAGTCACATAGCTCCAAGTTGGTCTCTGACTTTCACTTATCCAATTGCAACCTATGTTGCTACTTGTACTATTTAACTCTCTTGTCTCATTCCCAAATGTGCTTCCAGAATGTAAAACTGTTTACCACTATATAATAAAGACAATCTGTGAGGGTTTGTGTTTTCCACTTCGTGAAATAAATTAAACTGTTAGTGCTGAGTTGGTGCAGTGCGAGTCTCATGTGTCTGAACAGGATCTTTGGATTGGTGTCAAGCCACAACCATAACAAAGTTAGACTGCAAGGGCTTTGTTTCTCCAGTGCACTGTAAAAACTGGGCATATGTATTCCAGTTTTCATCTTTTAAGCCATAATTTTGGGTAGGCTTCACCCTGTGCAATTGATTTAACCTTTTTGTTTCTGTTCCATTCTTCAGTAAGTGAAGGTCATCTTATCATGAGACAAATAGAATCATTTCAAGCACTGGCATGTTTTTGATACTGCTACTGTAATGTAGCATTTCTAGATTGCTTTCACCTTATAATAAATTGCACAGTAATCAATGATGGGACAAGACTGTTGAAATCCAACTTAAAACTTCTTCGAGTAAGTGTTTCTTAGGTTGTAAAGTCTTTTGCAAAAAGCCTACTTCTTAGTAGCTCATACTGACATTAAAAGGACACATCAAGTAGTATTCATAGTTATACAACTTTTCCCTTAATTCAAATGTTCATGAACAAACTATACCTTAATCTGGAATAATTTATTGTCGGTAGTATATAGAATTTTATTTACTACACAAATGTATCCATACTAATGAGATATGTGAAAATTATATTTTCAATGTTTAAATGACCTATCTTCTAGAAGCTAAGAGAAATTTTTGGAGGATACCCCAAAGAATTTATAATGAAGGCTTACAGAAGTTCATTTCATGCAATGTATTTTGGAGCAGGTAAAGATGCAATTTTTTTGAGGGATATAGTAATGATGTGTATATGAGAATGAATTTTGAGATAAAAATTAGCTCTTTTACTAGCTAAAGGCCAAATAAAGTCCAGAAAAATAAATTTACATTAGGGAAGTTCAAATAGCAATGAAACACAACGGTTTAAAGGTAATTTATTGCTAAAAAATTTTGCCTGCATGTGTTGGATTGTCATATCAACATGGGCTTTCCTTCTTTAAGAATGTTGCAATTCAATTCTATTCTTAATGCAGGATTAATAGGTAAGATGTAATGGTTTATGATTGTTTCCTAAATTAGGTAATAGATGTGGGACATGTACAAGTGCTCAGGCTGGTGATACTTAACCTCTATTAGTACTTGGAAAGCATGTTCCTATAATTTCCCAAAAAAGGCAAAAATATATTCTCTACTCTCAGTTGCCTCTCTAGTTTTCCACTGATCTTTCTTTCTGTTTGAGCTGATCTCAGCCTTTATTACACTTAATTTTCTTTACTTATTTGTGATTTTTGTATTCATTTTGATTTTAGTATCTCATATTGTTTAATTTTTATGTTTTTCTAGCTTCAGGGAAGTTCAATTTTCCTTGACTTCCCTGTCGAAGTCTGTAGGCTCCAAGACAAATATAGTCTATAAAGGCTGGTTTTTTTCCCTTTTGTCAGGGAATGGAGAACTGCCTGTCCAAGTACTCTTTACGTGGGCTTTTCAACCCCAGCAGTAGGAAACCACTCCAGAAATTTTCTTTTCCATCAGTTTAGAGCCAGGCAGTCAGGCTTCTATTGTAAAACTTTCATCATCCCTGAAACAGAACAGATCTGCTCCTGACCTTCATCCTGCAGTTTGCTTCAAGGGAGATTTCTGCTCCAGCTGAGACTCAGCTTTTTCTGACAAGTGCTCTGATCACCCTTGGAGTCAAGTTTGATAATGACCCTTGTGATATCTGCAGTATTCACCTAATAATACATTGTCTTGTTTTAGCTCCTTCTCTCATAGGAGTAGTTCACGCTGATGTTGAATCTCCTGCCTTCCAATATTGTGGAAGTTGCAGAGAACAGTGACTTCAGACCCTGGACTCCTTCAGTTTCTGACTAACAAGAACTTCAAGCTGTCAGCACCAGAGACTGTTGACAGGGGAGTAGTGTATTACTGGAATTGGCTCATGTTAAATGATTCATTTTTAGGATAGATTCCTCCTTCTTTCATTTTGATTGAAGTTTGAGATGACCTATAAAGCCCTTGGGGTAAAATATTGTCTCCTCCAATGATTTCCTATACATTTTCCTAATCAGCTCTGAAATTTCCATGCATTCTTTCCACATATTTCTATTTTTATTTTTTTCCTGTATGCTTATTATTTGTTATTCTTTAGAGTCAGAGTGCACTCAACCTGTAAGGCAAGGTGCAACAATTCTACTGATTTCTCTCATTTCTGCCACAGTCCCTTCAGGAGATCAGAGCCTTACCCTCAAGCAGTGATGCGTGTAAAAGAATATCTATGACATCTGGGGAAGCAATGCCATAATACACAATAGATTTCTTCACTATTCAGAAGATCTCAGACCTTCCAGATCTCAGTCTTAGTGTCTGTGATTGGTGGTGAGAAACACTAGAGCAAGATAAAGTTATGGACTACTTAAGTAAACCATATATTTAAATCACCATGGATCCAGAAAGATGCTTATAAGTGTGCACTCCTGGCTGATGTTGTCACGAGACCACTCTCCATTACCTCTGAAAGCCGAGAGCAATCAGAGGAAGCCCCTGATGACAGGGAAAAAAGACAGATGTGATGTTATGTTCATCTTAAAAAAGCTAAGATGGAAGATGGGTAACCATGAGCCAGTCAGGTCAATGGCACTGATATGCTCCTGATACTAATATAGAAACAAATGAAGGGCAAGCACATCCTTGGGAACATCCATCATGGATTTACCAAAGGGAAACTACCTGACTGGTATGATTACATTCCCTATTGCTTCACTCCCAACTCTATTTCTGGGGGTTATACTCAGACCATAGCAGTTTGTCTCTGCCACTTCTTCCTCCTACACATCTACAGTTCTCTTTGCTATCCACAGGCCAAAGATGGAAAAAGTATTTGGCTTGGTATGAATTCTGAAGAATCTGAAGATGTGGGTAAAAATCAAGAGAACAGATATGTGCACTGAAACACCTAGAATGAATTCATCCAAGTTCAAGCACTGCAATCTGTTTCATGCACAGCAAGAAATTGTTTTTATGACTCTGTAAACTATCCTTTGCAAAGTATAGTGGAGTCATCTGACTCCATCTGAAACCATGGCTGAGCAGTCAGAAGGAAAGCTAAACTATAAATAGCTGGCTGGCAGACTTCTTGTCCTGCTGTTTCACCACAATGAAAAAAAATCCCCTTCTGTTCTGTGCCAGCTTAGTTTATTACTTATTTTTATATTCTATCCTATTTCTTTGATAAAGAATATGACGGGAATAGTTCAGACTTGCCCCAGGTAAATGGCAAAATCAGTTAAAAAGTTAAGTAGCCTATTTTTAAAACATTAGGGTTTTAAAGTTTTTATCACTGTTTTTAAGACATAAAAATCAGCAAAAAAGGAAGAGAAACCAAATTACACACAGAAAAAAATCTTTTTGATCAGAAATTGAAAAAAGGTATTATTTCTGAAATCTCAAGAAATGTTTCAGAATAATTAATTTCATGCTAGCTTTAGTATTGTTAATTGTTTACAATAGCTTTTTCTCTGCAGAGAAGATTGGTACACTCAAAGGGAAATTAAAGATTGTTTCCAAATACTTAGAGCAGCATCAGTTGATTGCAGTAATGCTGTTATTTTTGCTGCAATAATTGTTCCAGTAATTTATATTTCTAGACTTAATGGTATTTTAGTATGGAGAATGTGAAATGTCATTATATCTTCATATTCCTTTTCAACTCAAGCAGTTCTCTATAATTAAACCCTGCTAGTATTAAAACAGAAAATTTCCAAAAGGAAAGGAAGCTTCTGTACCAGCAGAGCAATCTTCCAAATAAACATAAAAGATTCAAGGGAAGGTGTGCAAATATACATGTAAGCATCAATATGTTACCAATGGGGAAATGGCAACAGGTAATTGAGTGCTCACGATCATAGTGTGTTAATGTTGAAACTAAGGTGAGATGGAAATCATTATACATCTAAAGACTCAGACTAGGAGACCACAGTAATCTAGCAGGCTTATACTTAAATACAAATGGGTCAAATACACTGTGATTGTGTAAGAACACACGTAGTTTTCCTATGAAAAAGAGATGTGATATCACAATCATATGTACTGCCCAGTTTTAAGATATTGTCAGATATATACATCTGTAGATAAAAATGTTTTAAACATTGTAATAACAAGCTGCTAAAACATACAGTTACATTCTTTCTTTTCTAATAACTCGTCCACAGAATTCAGTGGCATTGAGTGAAGAAATGGACAGTGTGAAACAGGTGTTACAAAATACAGAATCAGACCCTTAATTTGGGATGATCCAAAAGCAATTTGCTCTATGTTACAGCTGCTGTGCTTCCATAGACTAACACAACAGTAACCCCTCTGTAACTGTCTAGTTAGAAGCAGTTTATGATCCATTTCCCTTGCCAGAGCATTGCAAAGCAGTGGGAGAATTTAGTACAATCTGTGCACAGTGCTTTGGATTTGATTATCTGGCATTCACCTTACCTGATAAATCCTGGGCTTTGACAGCAACTTTCACACTATAATTTATAGTAATATAATATGTACATGATTCTTTAACATCCTGCTACAGTAATCGTTGGATGTGAGAAAATTACAGTGGTCCTGACCCAATTAATGCTCCCTGGGCTGCTGTGCTCAGCCTGAGAAGATTCCTGGGGAAGCCAACAAAGGGAAGAACATGCAATCTGTCACAGGATTGCAAGATATACTAGACTGTTACATGGCTGAAACTGTTTGCTATAGTGGTATAAGCAAGAATGGGTAGTATGAAACCTTAGAGACGCCAGTTCTTGAAAGTCCATACATTTCCTGTTCCACAGCATAACTGAAATTTCCATATTTAACTATTAAATCATATGTTTTTTAAAATATTTTTTAGGCAGACTAGTTATAGGGTTTTGTTTTCCCATTAGATCATAAATCTGCCTAGGAATTATCCAAAGGATATTTCATATTTGATATAACTTAAAGAATTACCTGATCCATCAGTTTAAGCTCTAGCTCACAATAGACTAAATGGAAGCCCGTTGCCAAGCATTAGTCTTCCTGCTAGATATAGTGAAATATAGATGTTTAGCTTGTAGCAGCTATGCACTGGTGTTTAAGGTTTTCAGTGGTATAGAATATGAAAATGAACAGTGTTGACTCTTTTATCCAGAATCTCATTGTGGTTTTAGTGCTACATTTCTGAAACTGTGAGTTGTTCCTATTTGTATCGATTCCAGTATCTGTCTTTTTCAAATAATGGGATGAAATGGTCCTTATATTTATGCTGCTCCCTTTTAATTTGACTTTCCCTGCACATGTTTTACATCTTCTAAGTCCTCTCTGTTGTCAGGTTTGTGATTTTAAATATTCAGAAAGGCTGTTTCAGAGTGTTTGTTGATTTGAAATGCATTTTGCATCCTGAAGAGCAGGACTTCTTTTTGAATCTTGGCATGACAGCCTTAGATCCTGACAAGTACTTACTTTCTAATGTCCTACTTAGGATATGATTTGACTCTGTCTTTGCATCACCTGAATGCTTATCTTAATTGAGAGCACCAGTTACTATTACTCAAGGTTTTTTAAATATTTATGCACTTTTATATACTAAATAAATATTTGTCACATCACCAAAAATACTTCTACATTTCAATGTTTCATTGGCAATGTTTCATCACATATTCTGGTATTTGTTCTTCTTTAGATTGGTAATTCATGGTCTACAGGCTCTGTTCTTATATAATTAAACATTACCCTGAAGGCAGGGGTCTTGTCTCTTGAGTGTAGAGTTTTTTTGCCTGTTCTGAATAGTTTGTTTTGATCGCCATGCTACTGAGCATCAGTATTTCTTACCTTCTCAGATATTTTGTGAATTTGTTTAACAGCATAAGACTCAGTGGGCAATATTTGTTGCATCTAACCTGTGTGAAAACTCAACTAGTATTGGCAATTTTCGTCTTTCCTTTTTTTTCAGTTTGTTCACCACCCACCTAAAAAACAACCCCCTTTCCTGTATTTCCCACAATTACTAATTTTCTTTAAGAACTTTTGCTTGGGAACAACATCAAAACATCTTTGGAAATTAAGTTGACTCAGGTTTTGGGTGACCCTCTTAAATAGGACCATTAATGTGTTCAAGGGATAGTAATAATTGGAGAAGGATAACTTCCTTAAACAAATTTTAGATTCTTTATGATATTGTCCCATGTTTTTGCTACTTACATTCTTCATTACAAAATTCAGGAATTTTCTTCTGAATATAGAATTTCTGAGTTTTAGTTTGCTTCAGTCATTCTGGCCTTTCATAGTCCCTTTTCAAATGCCAGTATAGTATTTGCCACTTTCCTCTATATTGTTACCAAGCATAATTTAATTAAAAAGTTATGTAGCATTTTTGAACAATTCCAGGTTTCCTAGTTTTCATATGTTAGAAAGTTTTGATGAACATAGAACAACCTCCCCAGGAAGAAGATAGAGTCCCTATAACTGGAGATTTTCAATACATGTTTGGATAGGGTGCCAGATAATCTCATCTAAACTCCCTTTTACATGAATGGTTCAACCAGATGATCTTGTAAGATTCCTTCCAGCCTGGGATGTTCTATGATTTTATGGCTTAAGTACTTTTTTCAGCCTAAACTAAAGTATATCCCAGAACATTTTTAAATATGCATAATAACAGATTTAATTTACCAGATATTACCTTTTAAACCTTCACCCATATTTTGGCTGGAAAATTGTTGACTAATACTCTTCTTTATTCTGCTACTTTGACAAGCCATCTCTCTTTTTTCTTTTTTTTTTTTAATTTAAAGCCATGCTTGATGTTTTTTCCTACTTGATCATATGTAGTTACTGAACTCTATGGAAGTGATTTTCTGTAACCTGCAAGCATTTTACCCATTGAGCTTTCTATTTGTTTTTGTCCTTAATAACCTTGTCTAGATGCAGTTAAACCTTCTAGTGGTTTTTTAAGTATGATTTCTGCCCAGGAGAACACAGAGTTTGAGCATATTATAGTATTTTTTTATTTTTTTTTTTAAATGTTTTGAGGGGGGTGGGTTTAATGATTATATTTTGAAATATTGAAACATACTATTTGCCTAGTTATATCTCTCATTGTTTCTCTAATGGTTCCAAGAATTAATTATTTACAACATCTAAAATGTAGTCCCTACATCATATTTTGTCATGATTTCTTACCTGACTGCTTGGAGCAATTAAACTCTGTTATTACTGTCTTTTCTGCCTTACTCCTTCTAACCTGCTTTAGTATTTAGCAAATATTATCATTACCTTGGAAATACATAATATAGTTGTAATATAATTTTTTTCTTTCTGCATGAAATTTTAGTGCAAAATGATTTGTGCCAGTTTGTATATATTTGTTTGATTACTTTTATTATATTGCTTTTTTCTCATGCAGCTTACACCTTTCTTGATTTTTAGTCTTGCATCATAACATCCCAGTGTTTATTTTTCTACCATCAAGATGCTTATCATATTTGAAACCCAGTGAAAACCATAAGAGTTACTGGGATGGAGGGAAATGGACCAAAGCTTCTATTTTAAATTTTACTAGGGCTGATTTAGAGAAGTTAGAATTTCAGATATGCATGCATGTACATATGCATGTATTTAATATATTATTATATAATGCAAATATTGATATTATATTAATAAAATATCTATTATCTTTTCAATAAAGTCTCCTAACACCATAACAAAATACCTTCAAATGTGAAAGCAGGAAATATCCTTCATTGTGTTAAGTCCACAGACCAGAAATTATTGCTGGTGAGAAATCAAGGTTTTTTCTCACTGATTATCTTCTGCATCAAATTAAAGGGGACACTTAAAATTATATAAATTGAATCACTTTGAAAAGGCTGTGCTTCACAGAAGGACAAAAATCTTACTAATATCAACGTCTCTACATTAAAAAAAAAGCATTTGCATTCCACATAGATAATATATCAGCAGTCCACCATATAAACTGATTACTATAACCAAGATTAAAAATATAATTCATTCTCATTCGATAAATGCTAAAAAGCCAAGATCATTGTACTTAGTACAGAGCTCCATATCACCCAAACTGGTGATATTATAGCTACACTATATTCTTGCAGAAAAGAAGCCAGTGAACTTTAAGAAGTTCATGGCCCAGGGCCATCTGTGCAACAGGCCTTGGCTAAGAGCAGTCACACTGAATCAGAACATTAAAAGCAATAAATTTGTGGTCCAAAACTCTCAGCAGAATCACTATGCCGAGTCAAATAGATTATTTCTGTTTCTTGTTTATATGAGATTTTGATATGCATGGCTTTAGCTGTGTCCTCTAGAAGCTCTTTTATGCAGCTGAAAATAACCAGAGCTCTGTGTGCATGGGGAAATCAAACTCCTGAAGATTCTGAGTCTGAAAGAAAGGAAAAATAACATTGCAAAGTCTTTTGCTGATCTTAAATTATGATGGTTGTGCCACTCTCTCACTATAATCCCCTCAGAATTTTGCTTTATTGAAGTATTTTTCTCAAAAGCATTTTAATTATTTCATAATTTCAGTGCCTGAGCTCAGCCTTGTGTGTACTAAATGCTTGAAGCTAACCAGGAAGCAACCTCAGCAAATTAAAAGACTGATACCAAGGCATCACTGAAAATTTCTGTCTTGTTCTCTTGAGATGACTTCTAAAAAACATATAGGGTAGAGGGATGTAAACAAACTCTGTATTTGGAGAATTTAATAAGAGATTTGAGTTCAGATTTCTGTTTAGTATGGAAGAAATATTTCCTTTTCTTTTTGCCTAATATTTCCTATAGAGGGAAATAAGTGTTTGGGAAACAAAAGATAAATTAAAAGGAAAATAGTATGATGTAATTCAGTTTTTAAAGGCAACTGGTGAGAATGTTCAGATGAATAGATATACTGTACAAAATATGTTTTATAAAAAGTGCATGTCATGTATTCCTGTGTGATACCAGAAGTTTTTTTCTATTCCAGTACCTTTAGGGAGTCTGTTCAACCTCTTTTTCTGAGTCAACATGTAAAACACAAGAATGTCTGCAACCACTTCACACTGCACTGAGATGAAATGCTCGACAATAAACAAATACCGGATCATTTCGCCCCACAAGCTTTCTCAACTTGAAGGAACACCCTTCCCCTGAGAAGTGAGAGTTCCTTTCCCTCTCTCATGATAATGATGTGAGTGGGTATGGAATATCATTCGGGTACTGGCCATGCCTGCTATTGCATCCCAGCTATTGCAAAAATCAACCCTGTCCTGGCTGAAACCAGGACACAATACAACCAGCCTTTAGGAATGGAAGATCCCTAAGACCAGAGAGAAACTCTGGAGAAAGGAATATTTAACACNGTTGGACCTGCATTTGCTTCAATCCAACTCTCTTTTATTTTAGGGCAACCCTGGCAATAGAGGAGGATTAGGTCAGGGATCCCTTAAACACACTGGTCATACTTAAGCCTCTGAAGTTTAATGTGGTGCGCCCAGGAGTACTGTGAAAACTGTCTGATGCCATTGTGAGGTCATTGTTAATTATCTTTGAATGATCATGGCAATTTAGAGGGGTTCCTGAAGACTGGAAAGGAACAAACATCACCATCTTTGAAAAGGGCAAGAAGTAAGATCTGCAAAACTATACGTTAGACAACCTCATCTCAGTAACTAGGAAGGTGATGCAGCAAATCCTCCTGGAAACAATTTCCCTCTGTGGTCAAGAAAGTAACTAGAAGTCATCAACATGGATTTAAAAGAGGAAATCATACTTGACCAGCCTCACAGTCTCTGCAGTTAGGTAACTAGCTTGGTGGACAGGGGAGAGCAGTAGATGCTGTCCACCACGACTTCAGTAAAATTTTTGACACTGTCTCCTATGACATCATCATAAAAAAACTGACAAAGTATGGGTGTATATAGAAGTTCACAATGAGGTGGATTAAAAAAAGTCTGAATGACCACGCCTGAAGTGTTGCGATCAGTGATGCCAAGTCTGGTTGGAGATCAGTAACTAGTGAGGTGCCCCAGAGTTTACTAGTGGGTCCAAAACTGTTCGACCTCTTCATTAGTGATCTGGATGACGGAACAGAATGCACCCTCAGCAAGTTCTAAGATCCATTCAAAGCTGGAAAGTGGCTAATTCTCCATAGAGTTGTGCTGCCATCCAGAGGAACCTCAACAGACTGGAGAAATGGGGAGAAATGAGAAATCTCATGAAATTCAAAAAAGGGTATTGCAAAGTCCTGCAACTGAGGAGTAATAATCCCAAGTGCAAGTACATTGCGGTGTCAGCTGACTGGAGCACAGTTTGGCAAAGGAGAACCTTGGATTTCTGGTGGGCAGCAAGCTGTCCATGAGCCAGTTAGGCATCCTCACAGACCATGGGTGGGGATTCACCCTCTCTATTCAGTACTGGTGAGCTTGTGTCTGAATTAATGGGACCAGTTCTGTACCTGTCCAGTACAACAGACATCTGACTTACTGGAGTATATCCAGTAGAGGGCCACAAATATCATCAAGGGGTTGGAACATCTCTCATGTAAGAAAAGATTGAAAGAACTGCGAGAGTTTCTTGGGGTTTTTGATGCCTTCCTGTCATATCAACCCAGCCCTTTCATTCATCAATTCTCGCAGGGACCCTATGCAAGAGTACCCTAATTTTATCAGAAAAAAATGCTGTTTCAGTGATATACAAAAATATGATTCTGTTTCTGTGGATATTATGTCCTTATTTTGAAGAACATTTTAAAAAGGGATAGCATTGTTTTGAACTTGCATGCAAGTTGCTTTTATGAATTTAAAAATTCAAATCCTTGTGATCATCTGTCTTTGAACAATATTGGCAGGCCTGCAAGATCCGTTTTTGTCTTTCATCTGTGAGGACTTTTATTTTCCCATAGCTGCCACATTGACCAGATGTTAAGATCTTCAGTTTTTTGTTGATGTTGCTGTTTAATTATTCCATTCCACAGTTCCTGCACATTACCACAGGATCCTGGCAATAGCTACAGCCCTTTTCTATTAGCAAGATATCTCCTTAATATCTTATCTTGATAGGTGCGCTGATATGGGATTTGTCCTGGGATAAAACTTTCAGTGTCTTTGTGATGCTTTCACTCTTTGACAGATGTGATTCTCTTAGTTACATTAATCATTTGCCTCTTCTTCCTATTCAGTGTGCAAAATCCAGGGCAGTTATAGACATTTGGGATGACTCCTGCTGAACATGTTCAGCCTTTTTTATCCAACAGTTTCACATGTTACCAAATTTCCTGATTTTCCTGGAAATGTGGTAATGTGTATATGCATAAAACCTTCTCAGGTAGCATGTCAGGTACTTCACTTTCACCCTTGCTTGCCTATTATTCATATCCAATCTGGAAGCTCTTTTTAAAAAATGATCGTTACCTTGAAATTGGCAGCAGGCAGCATTATGGGGTGGAGAGCACACTCAATCAGACTGAGTGTTTGATGGAGCCTTCACACTGATATCTTAAAAGCTGATGCAATTCAAAATGAATATACATTCGAGAGTTGTACGTATAGGTTTATGACCTCATATTATGCAAACAACAAAAAGAAATAACTGCTGTTTTTCTGGAAGAAATGGATCTCAACAGATGGCATCATCTGTGATGTTGGCATTTCATTAATTCCTCTGTGTGACCCTTTGATATCCTTTTTGAAAATTTCAGCAGGTCTGGTAAGGCTTGAACAGTTAGCAGATAACTTTTATGAGCCCTTAGAGGATGTGTTTGGTATCAGTCCCTTCAAGCAGAGCTTAAAGCTTAAACTACGGTGAAGTGACTTAATGCAGCAATGCTCTTCAGTGCTTGAATCCCAGACTTCTGTCATCTAAACACTTTGAGTTCCTTCCAGACACTGACTGGAACACTGCACTGTTTCCAAGCAGAGTCCCAAAGCCTGGGAGGGAAGGCTATAATCGTCCATTGAGTAAGTGTACTCTGGGATCTTTTGTAATAAGCTTGATGGCAGACTAGCTGCTTGTACTGAAAATGTATACAGGCACACTTTCTTCCTCAAAAAACGTTTCACACATAAATTCTGTGTGGCTTATAGTCTTGTTTACCCCTTCCTTCCAGTCTCTTTTTCAAGGTAGAATTATATCTAAGAGTCATGAATACTGGCCACTACACTCCCTATAGGCAATGAAGAAGAACAAAGAGGAGCCAGGATTTACCCCTTGGAAAAGGTAATTGTGTTGGCCGTGTACCAGCAGATACCAGGTCGTGGCCTCTAATCTTCCCGTGTAATTCTTGAGGTGATACAACCTGCTGGTGTAAACATAAAAGGGGATTGTGCAGAAGCAATTACTTCCACGTAGTTTAGGCGGGACCCCTTTAGCTTCAGGAGAAACTGGACATTTGACAAGGTAGAGATATATATGACAGCATGCATGTACTCGTTGGGCAACCAATGCAGTGACTGCTCAAATAACTCTTTCAACCAGCAGCTCCCTAGATTTTTTGCCCACTCTTTCCTTCTGTATTTGGTAATTGTAGGTGCATCTCTTGCAGACTGGTTCTTTATCCAGTTGAAGAGACTGCACGCATATTACCTTTAGTTTCTTTATGCATTCTTTGCAACATACAGCTAAAATCAAGAGCTGATCTTATTTAACTATCAATTTACTCATCTGTTAACTTCGGTTTTTGATAAAGGTAAATTTTGAGGCATCAACTGTAGCAATCAAACCACAAAACTCAATCTATATGAGAAAAAAAGCATGTTATACAAAATTCTTATCACATAGATAAAACTGATCTGAATATTCATCTGTTCCTATTTTATGTATGTGTGATTTTTCTGAAACTTTTGTCAGCAGCAGAGAGGTTTATGCCACAAACATGAAGTTTTGGGTGTATAACTTCATCCTATTAAAATGCAAATCCATGAGTATCTCTTCAGAAAAAAAGAAGACAATTTGCTGCTAAATCTCATTGAAAATTACTTTTACCGATTAAACTTCTGTGCTTTGGATAGCAAGTGAAGCAAATTGTTGCCATTTCTGATAAATGTAAACTCAGTACCAAAAGCATCCACGTTGCTATGAGGTACACTAAGGTAGTTTATTTAATTTTCCATAACCATGTAGTGCCTCCTGAATTTTTAATAGTAAAAAAACCCCTTTGTTCTCACAGCAGTGATTTACAGTATTCTGGTACAGTATCTTGGATTTTTTTATTTCTTAGCTCTGTCACCATTTTTACTAGTGTTTGTATGACTTTGCATCTCTCTAACACCTTTAGTGGCAAATGTGTTTTCATTCAATGACTCACGGTAAGCATTGCATCAACTACATTATGATGTATCTGTGAAATTTTGTATGATAAATGCAATGTGTCAATATGTATTAATTCTCCCTACAGGATCTGGCTGGGATGCAACTGATTTTCTTCGCAGCAGCTTGTATGGTGCTGTGTTTTAGACTAGTGACCCAAGCATTGTTGATAATATAGAGATGTTTTGGCTGTTGCTGAACATTGTTTACACAGCATCAATTCCTTCTGTTCCTTGCTCTTACCCCTCAGGGAGTAGACTGGGTGTGGTCAAGAACCTGGGAGGAGATACAGCTGAGACAGCTGATCCTGGGTGACCAAAAGGATATCCCATACCATGTAACATCATGCTCAATGATAAAATGGGAGGTTTTTCCAAAGTAGCTTTTGCTCAGGGACTGGCTGGGCACCTGCCTGCCAGTAGTGAGTGCTTTTGCATCAGTTTTTTTTTTCTTCATTTGCTAAACTGCCTTAATGAAAACCCATGAGGTTACTCACTTTCCCCCTTCTTTACAATCCTGATGGGAATGGGAGCAAGAGAGTGGAGGGATCTTCCAGCTGGGCTCCACCCACTATATTCCCTCAACTGCACTGTCACCCCAGCGGGACATCTGTAGGTAATTTGTGTCATGTGCTCACAAAGAATCACACACAGTATTTTCTCTTATACTTCTGTTAGGTGTCATTGATAATTTGTAGGCCTGCAGTAGACTTTTCAATGTGCTAAAGATATTTCCAGAAGTGAGAAGCCTGCCTGACTAGCTGGTAAGAATCATTCCTTCTGCAAGGAACTAAAAATCTCTTGATAAAGAAATACTAGGACAGCCAGCACAAGGTCCTTTTTACATATTTTATATGACAATAGTCATTTGAGGTTATATAATTTCCCTAATCTTTGAGTGAAATGAATGTTGAAATCTGGGATTTTCTTATGGAATCTTAACACAAGGATGCATAAATGCCATCACAGTTGGTAGCCCCTTGATCTGACCTACATTGCACAAAGTTATCCAGGCATGAAATTCTGCATGGTTTTCTTTAACCAAAGACCAAAAGTCTTCAAAATAAGTAGCATCCCAGGTTTTGATAGAAAAAAAAAATCTAGAAATTAGAACATTTAATCTCTTCATAATAAAAGCTTAGTATGACGTCAGACAAAGTAGACGAAAAATGGCNTTCTTTAACCAAAGACCAAAAGTCTTCAAAATAAGTAGCATCCCAGGTTTTGATAGAAAAAAATCTAGAAATTAGAACATTTAATCTCTTCATAATAAAAGCTTAGTATGACGTCAGACAAAGTAGACGAAAAATGGCTAGACACAGCCCTCACTCACCCACCATGATCTTGCAGGTGAGTTTTTAGTCTCTCACTACCTTTGCGAAATTTAATGAATTAGCATCTTCTTTGATCCCATTTTCTTCTTCATTATCTCTGAAGCCAGGATCTGTGCTCTTTTCTCCTAAGAGTTTCTCTGCTTAGGCTGCAATCTGCTGGTTTCCTGCAATGCCTATTGTCTTCCATCTGGGTTGTGACCTAGAAAATTTTTATTTTTTTAATCAGATCCCACTCTTTGGTTCATTATGGAAACCAATCATATTTTATATTTCTAACAGTGTAAACTTTATGCTTCAGGGACCATAATGCCAATTTTAAATAGCAGCAAATGAAATATGCAGCCTATTACAAAATCACACTGATACACAACTGTTTAGGAAAACCCTGACCCTGGAAATTTTAGCACTGTTTTTCCAGTGTTAATAAGACAAAGGGTTTTGGTGACCACTGCAGTATTTGTAACTTGGTCCTGTCTCTCATTTGTATTCTGTCACTCTTCTTTTCCCCATGTGTTTGAAACTTGTGTAAGGTCTGGCACAGCTTGAGATTTTGGCAAGTTTTATTTAATCTTTATGCTTTCTCCTTTCTACTTCCAACATATATTATATTCTTTGCTGTTTCCTTGTTTGTAGGTTTCTGTGTATTCATTATTCCCAGTATCCTCTTCCAGCAGGTGATTTCCAGACACTCATGCAATTTTAATTAAGGAAATTTCACACCTTCTATCTTTGATGTTTTCAGTTCTTTATCTGATCTCTTTTATTTTGTGAGTTTTCCTTCCAAAAAAGAAAACCATCACTGAAGATGCAGTTTTGTTTGTCTAGACTCTGTGTAAATTATGGTGATTCCTGTTTGCTCCTTCCAGAGTTGATCTGGGTGGTTAGTGTTTCTGTAGTGTCCTTGACATTTATCAATCTACAATGTAAGATTTGTGAGTTTGTGGCTTCTTTAGGTTGAGTGTGTATTTGATGAATAAAAAGACATAATTTTTTTTGTTGAGGAATAGAGACTACCAAATTCAAAAGCATTTGGTTTCCTGTTATGCACGCTAAATTAGTCTCAGTTATGTGGTTTCATCTAGAATCTACTTTTCTAATAATATCAGCAATCTCTCTCTGCATTCATTCTCAGTACAGGATCTCCCATTCTCATTGATCTTCTACATAGAAGTTTCCATTATTTCAGTAACAATAAATTGACTTTGTGTTTCCTGACAGCTTTGACATTTTGCTGTGTTGTTTCTTTCCTTTTTCCAATAGCAAACAATGTAGCAGAGGCAGATTTTATAGAAAACTGTGGTAAATGGAGGCCATTCCTGATCCCTGGCAAATAAGCCCCTCAGTGCTGTTTGCTTAATGGCTTCACTCTAAACTAAGTATCTGAATGTACCTATTGGGCATGCAGGGAACATCTGAGCCTGAAAAGTGGTCAAACAACACATTTGCCAAGCCAGCAGGAAATGCACTCTGCTCTGAAGGTAGAGGCTGACTAAGCTGTTGTAATATAAAGAGTCATTAAGAGAAGAACATGATGATCACATTGTTCATAAATTTGTGATTTTTGGTGTGCAACATAAAAAAGGAGAGAAGAACAAAGGAACTGGCAGCTGTTCTACACTGGAAAAGTAGCTATTATTTTGTGCTCTTTCATCTAAATTAAATGAGATTTGGAAATGAAAGAATGGAGTAGGAGGAGGAATCATTTAATGAAATGGAACTGTGGGGAACATTAGTACAAAATCTTTAATTTCCCATTTTATTAGTATTAATGGTAATTTTTCTGAAAGCAAAAAGAAGTAAATATAAGTTACTCTATTGGTATCTGTCCCTCTCTTCTGAGGTTTAAAACTCTCTGTTTACCTGGATTTTACTTACTTTATTGTGTTTGTGATTACAAATTTCTGAGAACTATATATAGAAATACAGCGAGCTGTTTTCTCTGTGTATAATAGTAGCAGAAAAAAGCAATATGTGATTATGCCACGTGTCATTATACAGATTCTTATACCAGGTTACAGAATGCTGCTTTACAGAAGATTGTTTACAGCATGGGCTGAATAGTATGAGAAGAAAGTAAGAGAGGAAAAATTAAAACCGAGTACATTTATAGAATGTACTTTAAAAGTAACGCAAGTTAATTATAAGATGAAATGCCAATGTAAACCTGAAATAATATTAATATCCTGACTACTCACATAAGCTAATATTGTTTGGCATTTGTGAACTCATAGGTAAGCAAGATCTGAAAAAAAAATGCTGCTGATTTTGTCTTACAATCAGTTTGTGAAAACTGCTTGTCCATTCTCCAATCCTACTGTCCATATTGTATGTCCATACAGCAGAGTACTTTGAATCCTTTAATGGGGTTGGAGGAAAGGGATTTGGATTAGCCAGATGTTTAGGTAAAAGAGATTCCTGGTTTACAGCATAAATGAGTGCGTGAATGCAAAGCTCTGTGTCACTGTGTGTGTGAGCATGCACATGTGCATGTGTGTGTGTATCCGTATATGAAAATTTATTCATTATGGCTGCTGAAATTCTGATAGCCAAATCATCATGTGGAAAGTCTTCCACTAACATGAATGAAGAAATACCTGAGATCATCAGGCATCCTGTGATTTGTGCAGTTTTACAGGAAAGAATTTGTAGATTTCTTACAGTAAAGAAGCAGGAAGTCCTGGTGGACACCAAAATAGACAGGAGCCAGCAATGTGCCTTTGCAGCAAAGGAGGCTAATGGTATCCTGAGCTGCATTAGGAGAAGCACTGCTGGCATGTTGAGGGAGGGGATCTCTATCCTGTGGTCAGCCCTGGTGAGGCCACATCTGGAGTGCTGTGTCTGGTTCTGGGCTCCTCAGTACAGGAGAGACATGGAGCTCCTGGAGAGAGACCTGCACATGGCCACAAAGATGGCTAGGGAACTGGAACATCTCTACTATTGGAAGGCTGAGAGAGCCAGGACTGTTCAGCCTGGAGAAAACTCCAGAGGAAAACTCACCAATATTCTACAAATATCTGAAGAAAGGCTGCAAAAAGGGCAGAGCCATGTTCTTTTTAGCAGTGCCAAGAACCAGAGGCAATGGGCACAAGATGAAATACAGGAGGTGTCATCTGAATATCAGAGCTTTTCTGCTGTGAGGATGCCGGAGCACTGGCACAAGTTGCTCTGATTGGTGTGGGAGTTTCTCTTTTCTAAGAGAATGGTGGGAGAAGAAACATAAATTATTTCACGTGGTCAGATGCGCTTTGATGTGACAGTAGGAGCTTCAATGGCTCCAGAATAGTGGAAGGGAGGGTTCAGAGTCCTCTGAGTTCCAGATCTTCATACTGTTATTAATGACACTTGTAATCTCTCAGAAGACTAAATAGAAAACTAAATTATTTTATCTTGGTAGGATATATATTGCATGAAAATAATTTTTTTAACCTCATTCAAAGGATTTTTAATAGAGTTGACTTTTTTTGACTTTTGCAACGTTTTTTTTTTTCCTTTCTGCAAAGTTTGCATTTACATTCCTTTTCAAGAATGTGCTTGAAAAGGAATGTAAATGCATTAAATCTCTGGAAAGGGAAAGTGGCTGACCTTGTGGTGTTTGTCCTGCATAGCAGCCTGAGGTATGTTGATAGTAAAAATGAAAGAGGTAAGATTTCATCTTGAGAAGAACAGCACAGGTGAGCATTGAGGCTTAGAGCAATATTAGGGAGGGAGAGGAGGGAGGTGACTTCTAGAATCTGAGTGATGGAAGCAAGTAAAGGAAGAGTTTAGAATCTGCCATGCACATTTAATTATTTTAATGTATGTTTTCCTTTTTATAAGTGAAGAACTTACTTTAAACTTCCAGGTTTTAGAAAATGATTTGATTTCTCCTCTAGATCATATAGTGCATAATGTAGTGAATCTGATCTTTTTGTTTACTATGGGGACTATCATCTCCAAATAAAATTTGTAAATGCTTTAGACAGGGAGTCTAAGAGCATGAAACTCAGGGCAAGTATGAGAATTTTAGGATTAGGTATTTCTTTTGACAAGTATATGAATAGTATACAGGTCAAGGTGGGGCAAAATAAAATTAGAGCTAGAGCAAAAGGAAATGCTCCACAAAAATCAACATCAGTCTTTGGCAGTGACTTTGGTAGTACAGTTCAAACACATATTGTCATAAGTCTCTCAGGACTGCATCTCTCAAAGCAGAAATTCAAGCTAAACCAAAGAATTTGGTAACCAAATCCAACTGCTTGCTAAAAGTTTTTGTTCCCTCAGAAGATATAAAAAAAACAGATTATATGTCCATTTCTCAGCTGTGCCTGGTTAAACTGCTATTAATCTAAATCTACGTTAATATGATGAATCATAGATATATTTTCATGTTCTACTACATTTGTCACAAGGGCAGTAACACCTAACTGAAAGACAGAGCAGACAGAAAAGAGTAGTAACCCATCAGTTGTTTCATTAAAAATTAACAAAAGTTTTATATTTTTCATTATTGGTAGAGTTTATTTGGTTTAGAACACAACAATCCATATTGTTTTACTATAGTAAGATAATTAAATGCATTTTGGAAGTCTATGGATTCATTGCCTTCTTGGCACATCATGTTTAACATTTTTATGTGATCTGTCCACTCTAGATACACCTCCGATCACATAAATACACATGACTAACACCTTGGTAACCTTGGAATGCCCACATGCTCCTCAAAACTTTGTTATGTGTCGGGTAGCTCTCCTCATTACCATGTTCCTAGCACTGTAAACCACTACTTCTCACCTGGTTCTGATAAATACCTCCTTGGATTCTCTGGAGTATTTTGGGGAAGCGAAGGCATTTGCTGAAAGGCATAGTGTGCCAGCTGATATATTCCTTACCTAGTGTGTGAGGAATACTGTGTTATCTTGCAACAGCTCTTGTCTGAAGAATTTGCACTAGAAAAAAAAAATGAATTTAAGGTGCACAAAACCAGACAAATCAGTTGCATGTATTTCTAGGTTTGCTGGCATGATATAAGAAAAGCACAGATCATGAAAATTCATGAAGAAATTTTCCTCCTCTCTACTTTCTTCAACAGAGAATCCTCAGTTTTCTTAGAAGTCTGACAAAATTAGGCCCTTCTGAATACATTACACCCTATATATTCAATAAAGAAAAGCCTTTTTTATCAGAATATTTTCAGGTTTTGGGCATTTTTTCATTCTGAAGACACCTTTTTTTATACAGATGTCTCTGTTTTAGATAAGATGTTATCTCTTCTAGTCAGACAGATGTACAACTTCTTGTTAGAACTCTTCCCCTTTTTGTAACTCAGCATCTACAATTCACTAAGAAGTGTTTCACACTGAATCTTTCTTTAGAAATAGAATATCCTTACTTGAAAATTACCCATGAGAATCATCAAATCCATCAGCATAGAAACACATATGCTTGATACAAACATCTTGGGTTAAATGTTTGTAGATTTGAGCATTTGGTTGTTGATTGGACAGGAACCAGAACTAGCGAAGCTGACTGACTTGGACTGAAAACTAGTTAATGGTGATGGACCAGGAACACCTTTCCCTAAGTGCTGTAATACTGTAAAATGTGTTAGCATGGTGTTCAACATGCGTGACTTCAGCGTCACTCTGCAAAAGTGAAGTGCAGGGAGATGAACTGATTTCCACAGCTGATAGTCTGTACTATTCAAGGAAGGTAAATGCATTTTCCAAATTTCACTCTACATTTTCTAGTCCTCTCAGGCCAATATATTTTCCATTTTTCTCAAGGACAAGGTATTGTACCACATTAAACAGAGAGAACTGAAAAAAGATAAATTACAGTAGTCGAACTTATTAAGAATTGCAATAACAAATGCAGTAAGTGAATCATGCATTATGGTTATAAGCATAAATACTGGAATTGTTTACAAAAGGGGCAGACATTGCTAGCCATAAAGCTTAGGAAGGTCCTTCCTCACATCAGAGTTTTCATTTCCATTCTGAAATGCAACATTGCACTTGTTACAGTGCAAGCCAAGAGCAAGTTTAAAAGATAAGGATCCTGGCCAAGGATGAACTTTCATAAAAATGGTAAGGGAATTTCTCAGTACTCTTGAATCTTTCAGACTTACTGATTTTAATTAATCCTTTGAGGTTTAATGAACCATTCTGAGCTAGAACTGTCCAGGATCATGGAAAATTGACAGTGAAGCACTTATGCTCAAGATTTAGACTGCCAGTCAATTTAGATGAAGAAGTGACGCAAGAGGAATGTGAATGTCAGTTATGTGGTGAGCTGGTTCCCCCTGAGTCTGGGACCAGGCAGATCACCAGTCTGATTTCCACTGTGAAGCACAGCAATGCAGGAGATGGTTTGCAAATTCAGACCCAATGGAGATAGTCTCAGTTACCTGCTCTGCAGCACAGGAGACTGGAAGGACTACTGACTTGCTGGTTTCCCAGAGCAGAACTATCAGAGTTGCTACTTTCATAACCCCTGATTTGAGTGGCTAGAACAAATGAGACGTGAAGAGCAGAAATGTAAACCTCTACCACCCTAAGCAGTTTGGGGATTTATTTTCTCCCCCTCTTCTGCCTATATTATTATGATTTACTATTCTTGTTTCATTAAATTCTAGTGATAGGATTCAATATCCATGTCATATACAATAAAAGCAGATTCAGGGTAATAACAGTAAATTCTTTTAAAAATTCAGTAGAGGTAGTTAGATTAAAAAAAAATCTGGATTTCACTTACCTCTTGAGCTCCTTTTCAGTTATTTTAGTATAACTTAATGAAAATTATTTTGGGATATTTGGTTCAGAATCACAATATCAGTGTAAAAGCATCTGTTATATTAAAATGTGAATTGACTGAAACTTTGATGTTATGTATAGGTTTACGTAGTATTTCATTTCATAGTCAGTATGATTCAGGATGGAGAAGATTTCAGTTCCTTTGTTGATACGATAGCACGTAGGCAATTTTACCAGTACATATTCCCATTTTGCCTTCCCATTTCTACACTAATACCAGGACAGAAGCTGAAGCAATATTCCTTTTCCCATATTTTAAGCGTTTTCTTTTATTACTATTGTTTAAGAGCTAATACTACTTTTCATTTTCCTGCACATTTTGAAATGTCATTAAACTCTTTGGCTTATACTCCTTTGTCTAATAATAAAAATGCTTGTAGCTTAAAATTTGAACTGAGTATGGAAAGTGTTATTAGAAGTAAATATTAGGAAGTAAAGAGCAGTATAGATACATCAAAGACACACACTGCCCTGACACTGCCTACTTCAGCAGAACTTCTCAAAGGGAGGTACATTTTCCTCTCTTTAATAGCTATGCAAATTACCCAGACAAGTCTTGTCCATTTTGCTTGAACTACCAGAGTTAAAATGAATAAGGATTAATTGATTTTTTAAAAATTTTAAATCAGCAACAAACATTTTTGGCGATGTCTGAGTCACTAGGGTTGATTTTTAACAAAGTCTTTAAAACTTTTGACCTTGAAGAAACTACACGTCCCATATATAGCATCTTCCCTTGAATGCAGGCAAGTTTTAGTGTTCAGTAAGTGAAATATAAAGGCAGAATAATGTCCTATTGGATTAAGCCCATTCTGATTGTCTTGCTGCTAATTTAATAGTCTGTATATTTCTATTTTGTGCTGTATGTAATTCAGTATCTAAGACAGATATAGGTTTCAAAATGACATTTTTTCCGAACAAATTCCAAATTCTTTTTTAGGGGGTAGCATCACCACCATAACCCATGAAACTTAGATGTGGGGATTTTGAGGTTTTTTAAACATTATTTTTGATTTTCATATATTTTTATTGAGTGGGCTCGATATTGAAGTGCAGTTGCAGTAGGCTTCAAGCAGGTTACAACTGAGATGGTTAGCCAAATTTTTATGGCCAATGTAAAGAGAATACAGAGGTAAGATTATGGCTTGCTTAATTTAAGAGTTCATTGTGACTGTTTCAAAGGATTCCAATCACTAGCAGAAAACAAAACTGCAGTAAAGAAGCTGTTATCTAAGTTGAGGGGTTTTTTGAGTTATTTCTAAATGGTTCACTGTGGTTTTAGTAAAAACAAGTTAACATTTTATTAAAGTACTCAAAACTGTGCACAAGAGTTATTGTATTTAAGTTTGAAATATTGCACTTAAACAGTTTTGTAGTCTAGTGAAGAGAGTTCTACTAATAAGACTCCAAAATCAGATGTATTTCAGGAATCACAAAGATGTGAAAGACTATTAAATAGTGTATTCTGGTACACTTTAATATCTATAATGAGAATTTTTAAGATATAAAAAAAATATCTTGAGTAGAGACAAATGAGGAAAAATTGTGCTATGCTTTGTTTTCTTTCCAGTTAATCATACTTTTCAACTAAATGCTCAGATCATAAGCCAAAACCTCATTTTATTATTTATGAATCTGTAGTGAATTGGCAGCATGTAACTTCATTTCATTAGGAACTCCTTCTAGGTTAATTCTATCTAGCAGGACCTTAATTTAGGCTCGCCAGTAAGGGATGTTAATAAATGATTTGGCATATATGTGTGAACTTTTCCTACAAGGTAAGTATCTGTACTCATTTTTGTGAAGTATAAAGGGCGTTTAAAGAGCATGGTTACTATATGTCAAACATATCTGAATAGATTGTGAATAGTGAATTTTATTAAACTAAATTTCTGGTGTTGCTCTGGCCCTGACATTTTCAGGCAATTTAAGTGTTACAGTTTGTCTGCATAATAATGTATTTTTGTAAATGGAAGGGAACTCAACTACATGTGAAGTCTACATTTTAATATTCTGCTAAACACAAAAGGTATGTCTTCTCAAAAATAGAAGAATAAAAGCCATGTGTTTTTTGATTATCTCAATAGCTCTTATTCCTATATAACTCTAAGATGTTGGGGTTTTGTATAGATAGCATGGCAGAACAAATTCAAGTAATTATTTGACCAAAATGTTTATAATGCAGTTATAGTTAAAAAAAAAAAAAAGTAATAATTTTAATATTGCTTTAGAGGAATACATTACCTTCAAAATATGCACATATCAATGTAAGAGAAATTATTAGGAGGCCAGGCCTCCTTCCCGAGGGGAAGGAAACCATGTTGTCAAAATATTCACTGTTATAGTGTTTGGGAAAATATGCAGCTGAATGCAGATATCCAAACCAAGTGACTAATTTGCTCTTCAGTGTGCAAAATGGACCATAGATTGACATAGTGAATTTTCCCTATACCCGAGTCTTGGATGACCTTAACTTGACACAGTAGCTATCATAAAATCATATTGTATCTGCCCTTTGCATTTATTGATTTCTTTTGTTTTGTTTTTTGTTTGTTCATTTTTACAATCCTGAGAAAGAGGACTTTTGTTGAAACACATACATGGTATAACTGAGACAATCATGAGGCTCAGGGAGAAAAAAGCAGCACAGCTTTAACAAGCTCATTTATGCAGCCAATATTAAAACACAGTTCAATTGTTCATTTTGGGGGGGGCAATGTTACATGTCCCATGTAGTTTCTAGCTCATAATCCTGTAACCATTTCTGTTTATATTCATAATAAATTCATAACATATCCTGCATCCTGTTAATTTGAAAATTATTTTATTTACTATTTATTAAAGGCAGGGAAAAAAAATAACAAGTATCTCTTATAAAAATTAAAACGTGAAGCTTAGTAGGGCAAGACATCTTTAAAGATTACCTGGCATATTTTATTATAACCATGGCATCAAAAGAAGACTGCTGAGTGTATGTCCATCACTGTCCTTGGCAGTCCATCACACCTAGAGTGTTCACGTCCAGTTTTTGAATGAGGTTTTTGGGTTTTCTTAAGTTCCAGGAAGATTCATTGTAATCTACTGTGTTTATTCCACAGAGAAACCATCTTTCCTTTGCCACACTTGAACTTTGTTTAATTTATAGATGGTTACATAACTTCCCACATTGTTGCAGTGTAATAATGTATCTCTTTTAAAGTCTTAATTTCCTGTAAACCTTTGCTGCTAAGGAAGTAAACAATAAACTGTTAGTGAACTCTTTGAACCCTCCCAAGGGCTGGAAGGCCAGTTCATTCTGTTCATAGTGTATGGCATGTCATGCTGTGTTATGTTCCAGAGTGGTTGAGCAGTGCAGAGAAAAGCAATTCTCCTTGCTTCAACTGTATTGTACCTGCGCAGCCTATCTGTCTGCTGGGAGGCAGACAGCTCTTCTTTCCCTTTAATATGGTTGATTTTTAACCCCATTTACACTTGTACCATCCACAACATACTATGGCAGAGTTCCACAACCTAATTTTGAGTTGTATGAAAAGCAAACCCCATACCTTGCTTTCATCTTTGCACTGATTTATGTCATTTTGTGTCCTTTTGATTCTGTATTTTGAGAAACTTAAAACTCTATTCATCTGCAGAGTGATGTGTTCTGTCTGTCATTGATAGTGGGTTTTCCTGACTGAAGATTCCTCATCTGTACAGTTACTCTGTTCAGAAACTCTCATATGTATCACCATCCTTACATATCTTATAGTTTTACATATTGTGACACTCTTGCACATTGTGAAATCCTGTCCTCAGGATTTTGGTTTTGCTATCCTGAGTAGTGCAGAAAACATTGAGCCACTTAAATACGTTGAAGGCCACAGACCCTAATACAGACTTGCAGAGAGAATTTCTAAGGACTCTCTATATTGAGAAATCTCATCATTTAGTCACAATTTTTCTGCTTCTGTTTTAACCATTCTTCCAATTTATTGAAGGCCTTCCTTGTTATCCCAGGGGCACTGAGTTACTTTAGAATCTTTTAACACAGAAACTTGTTAAAATCCTTTGGAAATCAAGGGCTATGTGCCAAGGCATCCTTTTTCACATAGTCAGTGTTCCTCCTGTGAGTTACGATTTCCCTTCTCAGAAACCCTCTCAACTATTCCCCTGTTTGCTACATTCATTTACATATATGTTAATTCTGTTCTTCAGTGTAATTCATAATCGCTGTCCTGAATGGAATTGGGACTTACTGATCTGTAGTTTGAGGTGTGTCCTTGCAAGCTCTAATCTTGTCTCCATTTTCAAAATCATACAAATCAAAAACCCAAGCCCCTCTTCCCTCCCCCAGAAAATCCATGTTTACCATTCCCATGGTTTGGATGCCATTTTAAGTGACAACCACAGTAATTCCCCATAAGAATCCCAGGCAAACACTGTTTGATCTTTCTCCTTTTTTGCCACTGTTCACTTTTTGCGTGGTTTTTTTTTTTAAATTTCTAGTAGTAATTCAATTTGAGACAGACCTCTGATACATCCCAACTAAAAAAGGGGTTCCATCATGGGAACCTCCTAGAACTACTCTTCATTAAATTTTGATTTGGTGAGTCATTTACATTTCCTGCTAGAGCCTTGTCTCTTTGAACATTCCCTTTATACTTAGCTGGTCTACTAGCCCTAAAGCCTTTCTGGCAGGCCTAATGCTCCTGTTGGGGTTTATAAAGCATTTAATGCTTTCCATTATGCTCTTAGCAAATTGTTCCTCAAGATATTTTTATTTTTCTTTCTGCAACTATCTAAACCTGACTTCACTGTTATAAATGGGTCCTTGGCAGTACATAACAACTTATTGTTCTCTGTGTTTTTTGTGCCCCTGCAGTGATTCCCATTTTTAGTAGGTCCTTAGGCATCTTTGAAACATGATTACTGGTACTAGAAATTTTTTGAGAAGGGACATAATAAACTTGAAAATTTCAAATCTTCCCTGTTTATCATTCCCCATGACCAGTATTGCTCCATAGAAAAATAAATACTTTGATCACAATGACAACAAGCAAAAGAACAGTGTGAATTTTTTCCTTTGTAGATTTCTGGACCTGTCTACAATTTCACTGGCTGTATAAAAGTCGTAGAAATCAATAACGTCGGACCTTTCAACTTCTCTAACGCTGTGGGAAGAAGTAATGTTGACAATTGCAGGTAAACTGCCCTCTATGCCTTTCCAAATCATAAGAAATTGTTTGTGCTGATTTTGCCTTCTTCCTTACTCAGGGTGACCATTTTAGGTAATTTCAACAATGGTTACAGAAAAAAAAAAAGACAAAAAACCCTAGAGAGACAGATGTCTTGCTTTCTTTTACACTTTAAAAGCATTTTCTTTATGGAAGTTTTTTGGGTTTTTTTGTTTGTTTGTTTGTTTTTGTTTGTTTGTTTGTTTGTTTGTTTTGTTGTGGGTTTTTTTGACAGAGTAGTTCAATTAAGTTTGACAGATTATTTAGAGTGAGTTGTCACACCCTGAATGCTGGAACAGTGTACTAAGAAAGATAATGGGCAGGAAAATACAGGACTGGGAAGTGAGTAGATGTGCTGGTTGTGTTTTACTCGCGAGTTTGGGACTTCCATTAATCTTGTTACAAATATGGATGACATGGTGCCATATTTACTCTACAGGAGATTGTGAAAAATGCTGGAAGAATTGTTTCTGAATACATTTAAAAACTCCATTTGATTTCAGTTTTGCATGTTCACATTGCTGTTGGTCATGCATTGATTGAAATAAAAGACCATACAGTGGTGTACATTAGGATTCTGTTCTGGAATATGATAGGTTTGAACATGGAAAAGTGGAAAGCAAAGGAAAACAGAGATGAATTGCATTTGTAGGTAATGAAGTCTTTCAGAAGAGAATATAGTTCAGTCGTAGGATGTACACGTCCTAGATTCCTGGAGGACATTATATATGGCTTTTTACATATGACTTTTTTCCCTAGAATTTACAGAATAGGTCAATTAATGTTCATTTGCTTGTTTAAACACTATCCTCGAAAGCTGGTTGTAACCCACTAGATCATTAATTAAAGATCTGTGAGATCTGAACTCTGCACTCACCTCCACCACTAACCTGTTAATGAACACACATCCCACTCAAAGTTGCAAAAAGACTGTAAATCCACTGTCTAATGAACTACCTGCCCCAAGTCCTAGGCATTGAAGCTTTTGCCAGTAAAACTTACTCTGAACAAAAGATTCAGATTGTTATCCCTGCACAGACATGCTACCATTTTTATTTAGAACAGTAGCTCATCTCCTTGTCCAAACTTGATGAAGAAATAAATTTTTGCACCCTTCAAGGTCCTGAAAGCATTTTGTCTGGAATATGTTTTCTAAGTGTATATAAGAAATGGTTGTGGGTCTAAATCCTGAACATAAAAGAAAATCCTGGCCTCTGTTGCGACAAACCCCAAAGAAGAAAGAAGCAATGTCTCCTCTCTTGTCTTTCTTCACAGTGTTTCATCAGAAGTATTCCTAGTCAGAACTATGATGTCCTTCAAAATGAGGGCATGTACTCTTGTCTGTGAAACTATGCCTCTGTGCAAAAACAAAATTCATAAGGTTGAAAGCAAGTGAGGAAGCTACTTCATGTCCTTCATTGAGGTCTTAGCTTTTAACAATCATGGTGAAAAAATAATCATAGACCAACTCTGCTGTCTCTTCTGGTTACTACATTAGGAAAATTTTCTCCATTTTGCATATACATTAGAGCTTTGATGTCCTAAATCATAGGCAAGAGGCAGTTCTGTTTTTTTAAACTACATGGTAAAAACAGGATAACTTAAAATCAGGACCATTGCCATCTTTTCTACTTTCTTTCATTCTCCTTAATAATACCTTCATTGATACAAGTGCTTACATCCTTGAGCTTTTTGACACTATTCTTTTTTACAGTTTTTCCTATTGAACACTTTATATAACTTCTCCATTAAGTATCAATAGCCTTCAGCAAAAAAAAGCAATGAGAATAACTTTATCCAGTCTGCTTTATCCAGACCTGAAAGAGGGGGCTTGTAAAAAAATAGCTTTGTTCCTTTTAAATTTTTATTAGCATAGAATGCTGTGTTATCTCTTATAATCTATAGAACTACATACCAAGATTCATTGAATTTTGTATTGATTCTGATATTCCCCTTTATAGTTAAACATGCAAATATGGTTTATAAGGTATAATACAAACATTAAATATTGCTTTATTTGAATCTGAGCTCATTGATTACAGTCTAGGACTGTTTCTTGCAAATACTTATTGTGCATATGTTACCGATTAGGTGAGTAAAATGACATGACTCTTTGTATAGATGAACTCTGGATATAATCTTGTACATAAAAGGATGTTGGAAGAGTGCTGGGCCTTCTCAATCCTCTATGCTAAGCAACATGTTCCTTTTACCTCCCTGCTTCTTCAGAATGCTGCAGATGAGCCTAACAGTGTCCAGCCCCATGCAGTCCATACAGACCTGGCAACACCTAGGTCCAAACCACAAAAAGCTGAATTTCAACAATGGAAATTGTAGTACTTAGTCAGCTGAAACTCAGATTAATTTCAACAGATAATTGAAATTATTCTGTATTACCCTTGGTGGGGAGGGAAATCCATAGAAATTAACTGTTTGGAAGCCTGGCAGACACTCTCCTTACTCCTTCCTGCCCTGTGACACACGAACTTCAAAGCTGCTCACACCTGGCTGCTATCATTATTTGCTTTTCACTTTAGGTATAACCCACATTCATCTTGACATCATCAGTCCTTAAATATAGTCTGCTACCCTAAAAGCATCTATGAAGCTCAGCTTTCATTCCCCTTTTGCAAGACAGGCTTCTGGGGAAGATGGATTTGTTTTGAGAAGGAAAGAGAAACGGATTGAAGAAAGTTGTTTAAATAGGGCAATAATGGATTATATGCTTTGTAAATACAAGCAGCAAGTGACTACTAGAAAACGTGGTGTAATTTATACTTTTTTTCAGAATTCCTGTTGTTCTGTAGATGCAGTATTGCTACAGTTGGAGCTGCCTAATAGTAGTAGAGAACTCCACAGTGTGGCAAACAAAGCAATCCATTTTTCTCTGCAAGAACTTCCCTGTATTTGTCACTCACTAGCACTGTTTCTGTTCTTACTGTGACAGATTTTCTTTAATTGACCTTCTACTTATCATCACTTATTTGTAGACTTCTAGTCCTTTTGAATGCCCTGCTTTAGCATATTTAGCATGCTCTAGTGGCATTCAGTTATCCTGCTGGGTTTTGTCCTTCTTGATGCCCCAGCTGCATGGATTACTTCATTATTGTGGACATGCTGACACTTCTTAAAATGTATGGGTTTGTGAGTAAATTTTAGGCTTATGATTTTTTCATAGGATGGAAATTTACTCAGATGTGTTCTGCCATCTTTCTAACTGGATCTGTTTGTATTTTAAAAATACCAAAAGGATGATCTAATATGTGCAAGGAATATAGAGAGCTTTCAAAAATATATTTTAGAGACAGTTCATTAACCTTTTCAAAACTATGGAAATCACTATGTCAGGAGATGACAGTATCTTTCATAGGATATTATATACTGCATGTTTCTTATTGCAGAGATTTACATTTACTGTCTAAAAAAAATAGGAAATGTAAAAAAATGTAAAAAATTGCACCATAACATTAGTTTCGTAGGCATACATAGCTGACTATCTACTATCTAAAATGCTATATCATGGCAAGAATGCTCTTTGTTCCTTTAAAATTCATTTATTTAATCCAAATATCATACACCACAAGGGAGAGAGAATTATGTTAACTTGGTAGAACTAAATTGGAAATGGAGGCAACATGGAAATTACCCTTCATGTCATTTTGGAAGCAGGTATTAAATTCTGCTTAAATTCAAGATGCTTGATACGGGCAGTACCTGGCAATTGGATATGATCAAGACCAAAAACTTGAAATAATCCTTACCATTCTGAAAAATGAAAGATTTCTGTGCATGCTCAGAAGCACTGAGGTTTCAGACATGAGGCTTTAACTCAGTTAATCTGGCCCAGATCCTTCTGCTATTCATGTGCTTCATTGTTTAAGCGTGGAGTCCATAGGTAAAATTTTACATGATACCACAAAGACAGAGAGCAGGTAGGAGGGATGTACTCCACTGAGGGCTCATCAGAACTGTCTGCCATTAAAGGTGACCAAGGTGAAACAGGAAAAGGCAGAATAAAGGTGTGGGCAGGAGAACTTTGACTCTCTGTGAGCAGACTGGCAGCCATAAAGTACTCTGAGCTATGCAGCTTTGGCTTTCAAGAGAGGTTATAAAGCAACTGCATCAATTAGTAAAGGTAAACCTCCAATAGGTGTTTTTTCTAGAATTATGCCAGACTATATAGTTATGTAAATCTTTTCAAAGTTTATTTTATGATTCTTTTTAAATTTTACCTATGTCAGAGTTATGAATTTATAGGCAAATTCGAAAGAGATTATATAACGACCAATAGTAGTAGAAGCACAATTGAAAATAACAGATCTCTGACAACATTTTTAAGAAATGAAATCTCTTTTATTTTTTTCCTTCTTCTGAAGAAAGATAGTTGTGATGTGTTAATGCAATATAAAGCTTCTTCAAGTGTTTCAGAAAATGTTACTGGAATAGATTTGCAGGATAAATGACTATCACTTCCAGATAGAGTTCAGATGACAGATATAAATGAAACTTTGAGTCCCAATATTAAAAGCTGGTGTTTACTGCAGTTTGTTTCTGTTTTAGTGTCTGGGAGCTATGACTGCTATATATTGCTGTAAGAGATTACTGTAACAGTTTACTGCATGTACTAAATTCAAAGGTTCCAAAAACACACACAGAGAGAAAACATAAACATATACATTTACATATACACCTCTACCTACCCAAGCCCTGTTTTTTCATTAAAAAAAAAAAAAATGCTATCTGTGAAACAGAAAAATATTGCTTTCTGTTTTCCTAAAAGAGGTCTTGCTGATGGATGCAGATGTACAAAGTGAATTGGACTCTCAGAGAGGAACTAATAAACTAAGTTCTTCATTACTGCCCATTGGGCAACCAGAATTGCCATAGATTTTTCAAATATTTTGCTTCCTTATTAATTTATCTTAATATGTGTTTCCAGGCTGAAGCTGAGCTTTATTTCAGCAAAACCCCTGATTTCTATTTGCATTTAGGAAAGAGGCTCTTGAGAGTGCATTACCCAAGTTCCATTCCACCAAGAGGACTGATGGGTTTCCTAATATATGGCAATTTTCTCAGGAGCTATGCAATACACTTTGGAGAGCTCTACATGTTTTCAGTAAGCTTTCAGATCCACTTTCCTCCCACTCATGCACTCATGTACTTTCCAACAAGCTCCAAATCCCCTTCCTCATGTGTGAATGCTCCCTTTTCCATTCTGTAGTTTTCTGTGATATTTTTGCAAAAATCTCCACAGACAACAACTTTGTGAAGTCAGTCTCCTGCGCAATTTCTCAGCATTTTTTCCACTGTGGAACTTGCTGTTTTTCAGTATATTGTAAAACATCACAACTCAGAGCATCTGACACCAGACACCTGAAGGTGTTTGACTTCTGTCTTTGGAATGAACTGCATACTTTAAAAAGGGGAAATTCATCTGCTGAAAGCTATTTTTCAGTCAGTTGTGAAAGTCCTACTGTTACCATTCCACTGTCGAAGGAAAGTGTTTGTGCTGGTGCATACTGTATGTTAGAGTTCATCCTAAGAGTCCATAAAAGACTTAGGCTGGCTTGAAGTTTCTTCATGTGAATCCACATGAACTGAAAAATTTAAAGTCAATCAAACATACAAGCTGGCTCAAAATCAAAAGAGAAATCACTGAGTTCCAAGCTTAAATTCTTCTGTCCACTTCCATCTTAGTTTATTAATAAATGCAAGATCCTATAAAAAGCATTGAGTGTCTGTTATATGTCAGAGACTACCAGTTGAATTCTTACATCCCAACATTCAATTCTTACACTACCTGTGTTTGTATTTTCTCCCTAACACTTTAACTTATATGCTTAATTCTGAAACACACACACAAAAAAGACAAAAAAGAATTTCTGGTGCACATCAACATTATAGAAGAAAATTATTAAATGAAGAATACTGACACTACTTAGTTTTATTTATTAAACAGGATTTATGAATTTTCTCTGGTTAACATAGAGATTGGACTAAATGTTCCTGAAATACAGTACCGAAGATAAAGCTTTATGAATATCATTCATTTGTATTCACCACATGCATGATGCTTGATATCATGTTAATAACATTTCTGTACAATTCTATCATAGAGAGTGATAACAAGAATTGATCTTCTTTGTCCATTTATTTTGTTACTTTTTCCCTCTCTCATTTATTGCTTTTGCTGGCTGATAACTTTTCTGTGTTTGCCTCTTTCTCCTTTTCCAGGGCCTGGGTTGCTTTCATTTGCTTTCATCCCTTTAATTGATTTGCCCTTCTTGATTTCCCTCATCTTTTGTATTTGTTTGTAAGATTTTCTTTTCCTTTGTGAGTTTGCCATCCTGTACAATTTCCTTTCTGCTCTCTGTGCATACATGAATTCTATTCTTCTATTACCTTTTCTTCCTCTTCTGGCATTCCTGTTCAGATGTTCAGATAATGACTTTTCAGTGATGGACTTTGGTGTTAAAAAAACCAAACCAAAACGCAAAAAACTAAGAAAGAAGTGACAAATGTAATCTTCCCTACTTTAATAAATCCTCAAAATCACAGTAAAATGTTATACAAGCCCTTTATCTCAATCTTCTGAAGTATTTTGTGAAAACTGTTTCTGATGGATATTAGAGAAATCCATGTGTCAAATATATGGAGGTGAGATAATGTGTGTTTGTAAACATTACATTTCTCTGCTTGTTTCTGGAAAAGATTGTCTCTCATCAGTACACCACAGAACTATTATTAATCTTCTTTAGGAAAACTCCCAATTTCTAGATTAATAATAGTACTTGGTGATGTTTATTTTGACCTTAATTATCCCTCTGTAATTATTCCCTATAATGCATAGGCATATGCATTATACCAAATGAATATTGTTTCTTAATTCTGTCAACAGAATTCAGTGACACCATTAGCGTGTGTCTGTAATGAACTATTGTAATGAGATTGTGATTTCTGCTGAAATTGCCAGGTACTTGCATGGAAACTAGTAAAACAAGTATTAAAGGATACCATGCATTTTTTCCTTTCATTTTTATCAAGGAGACATTTGCAAGTATATATGTTGATGTATGCATACAATGCCTGAGACAGTGTGTTACTGAAAATAAATAATATCTCAGTTAAATATTTTGCAAAACACTCTGACACAACTGTGATAAAAAGAAATATTTTTGTGAATAAGACTCACAGTTTCGTTTTGTTTTTTTTTTATGAAATTGTCTTTCTACTACTGCTTGTGTGTACTTCATTATTTTATAAGTTATTGATTTAATGTACTAAAAAAAAGGGTCCACTGATGGAGTGCTTTTGTACTCCAGTCACACCTTTGGATCTATTTTTTTTCATTTATATAATATTTAATGTCGCCAATTACTGGTGATTCTTACTCTAGACTACTAAATTTACTAATGGAATTTATAAGTGCTTTCACCCCAAATGCTAAACAGTTGTATATAAACTGATCCCTTCATGCATCACAGAATCATAGATTCACAGAAACACTGGATAGGTGAGGCTGGAAGGGACCACAGTGGCTCACTTTTAGCAGAACACTTATAGTGTAGAACCAAATTTTTTCACAGTACTACATTCAGCTCTGGGGTGCCCAACACAAGAACGACATGGACCCATTTGAACAAATCCAGAGGAGGCCACTAAGTTGATTAGAGGGCTGGAGCACCTCTCCTATGAAGACAGTTTGAGAGATTTGGGACTGTTCACCCTGGAGAAGGGAGGGCTCTGGGAAGATCTTTTCGGACCCTCCAGTACCTGAAGGGGCCTTCCAAGAAGGCTGGGGAGGACTTTGTGTGAGGGCATGTAGTGATAAGAGGGACAGGCTTTAAACTGAAGATTTGGATCAGGTATTAGGCAAAAATTCTTTTCTTTGAGAGCGGTGAGGCACAAGAACAGGTTTCCCAGAGAAGATGAGGATGCCTCATCTCTGGAACTTTTCCAGGCTGGGTTTAATCAGACTTTGTACTACCTGCTCCAGTGGAAGGGCCTGGCCAATGACAGTGGAGAGCTGGAACTAACTGATCTTTAAGATCCCTTCCAACCCAAATCCCTCTATGACTCAGATTCTAACAACTTCAGGAAGGAAAAATATGTGTCAGAGACTTCTGTTACAGTGAGAGTCTCTGTCTGCTATGGCCTCTTTACACCGAATGGTAGATTCAAAGCCCCACAAACTGTGCTTGGTGTATAAAGTTGCTGTATCCATCCACAGCACATTCACAAATCATGGAAGTGAGAGAGATTGCCTGTCAGATGTCTGTTCACTAGATCATCACAAGTTTTTACCTCAGAGGTAAGAGAGTTAAGGATGTGACAGTGGACCAGCATGAGGAAATTCTGGGAGGCATTACAGTCCAAAGGACAGCACAGTGAATCCTCCATACTTGGAGCTTCCTCACTGTCAGGACTGATCAGAATTAAAAGGCTGCTGAGATAGTTTAAAAGCCCTATGGCAATCTCTCAGCCTTTCTTACCTGTGGATTATGTGGTTATTTAATGGCTGGAGAGTTGTAGGATTTTAGCTGCATATTTTTAGCTGCAGTAAAGGAGAATGTTTTACACCAAGGATCACAGTTCCAGAAACACTAAAAGTTGCCACAACATTTAGGTTGTTTTAGGTTATCAACAACATTCATTTCCTTTTGCCAAATTGCTTTGAATATCTATACTTCCCTGGAAATTCCACCATCCAAAAAAGCACTGTGCTTGAACATTATTAGCTTTTGAAATATAAAAGCATAAAAAAGCACAAGAAAATATATTTTAAAGATTTATGATCTTTAAGTATATATAATTTTTTTCATTCATTAATGTAACTTTTTCATTTTGGATTTCAGCACAGCTTCTCTCTAAAACAAAATAATATTATTAATGTGAAAATAAAAGGTATTTCCAAGAATTAAAACAGAAAGGTTGAGAACATACCAACTTTTCTGTAAAACTTGTGCAGATTCACAGAATAGAAAATAAATTTAAAGCCATTTTTCAAAGTTCTTAAAATTTTACTACATATGTTTTTCACAGTATTAATAATATCATGCATCATAGCCATTGAAATACTCTTTGAAAACTTTACCTTAATTCTTAAGAAAGTTATCTTAGTGACACAAGCCATCAAGTGGTAAGGTTCAATAGCTTCCTGAAATAATTACTTGGGCTTCTAGCCAGACAGGTATGTGAATAATAAAATCCTTTTCTTCAACTTTCTTAGAATAGAAAAAATAATCTCAGTTTTGTTCTGTCCATCTAAAACTTGGTTTTAAAGATGGGTGCATGTATGATTTGACAAAATTTTGCTTGAAGAATATTTCCCTATATATCTAGTCTTACATCTATTATGAGCAGTAGTTAAGAAAAGCTAAGTATATAAGATGATGAATTGTCAAAAAACAATTAAATGGAAAAAGAAATTACCTCGCTTGCTTTCTCTATTGAACTACAGTCACACTTAACTTCAGTGCTAGCATTTGCTGTCATTCCAATTACAGAAACCTGGAAATGGAGAACTGTTTTGTTATATACTCAGAAATAATTAAACTTTGGAGCAGGTTTCCATGACTTCCGAGTTACGTGCAGAAAGTGCCTCGTAATGGAGCTGTAGCTGCTCCTGGTATTATACCAGGCTGCATTGTGAAGAGAGGCATATTAGAGAGAATCAGGGAGAATGAAAGTCACACTGAAAGAAATAATTTGCCTACTGCAAACTTGAATTGGTAAAATACTTTCTCTTTGACTTTTAAATTTTATACAGAAGTAATAAGAAATTGTTGGAGTTGCCTTCAGCTGCTAACAGCCAGAATGCTGAGAGAAAAGTTTGGACGTTCAGTTTTATTCTTTCTGGCAGGGTTCCACTGTTATCCGCTCTATGTCCTTCACGGTGTTGGTGAAGAGACCATGGATTTTGTGAATTATAAAGTAATTGTGGGTTTGTAAAAATCTCATTTTACAAAGCTAAAAGTGAAACAATCATCATCATCATAAAACCTTGTGTGATTTTATAGAAAAAAAATCCATCACAAATAATGTTCCACTATTTTGTATATTTTTCATAATTACAAAGACTGTTTGAACTTTTCTTTGGCAGAGGACTTTTTGTAATAATGGGTTGTTTTAAATCCAAAAATCATCAGGAATCAAAATTTTAAAAACAGGGCTTTTATTAAAGATGTTCCTTATATTCTTGAAATCAAAAATATATTCTGTACGATGTTATGTGTTGTGAACCTATAAATCAAAATTTGATATATTAATATGCATTTAGCTTGATAAAAGATATTTAAATTAAAATAAAGCTCATCTAAAATTGCTCAAACATTGCAGATTGAGTTGAAAAGCCTGAAAAAAGACAATATTAATAACTTTCTTGACATTAATTTTATATAAAGCTTTATATCTGAGTTACTTTTAACAGGCCAAACTGCAAAGGGAGAGCAATGTCCAGAAGAGTAACTTTTAGTTAATTAGACAAGCAATTCAGTGTAAACTTCTGAAGCAAAATGATAAATGTGATTTCTCTGTGTGTGAGCAAGAAAGGAGGAAAACAATTTCCTTTCTGTGTACACTATTGATTGTGATATTGGTTGTACTGTATTTCACCGTGTCCTGATGTGCAATGTAGCAGAACCTAGAAACCATAAAAGATGAAAGTTATAATTCAAAAACCCTCAAAGAAATTGGTGATATTTTTTATAAAAAGGGATGCAGAAAGATACTTTAGCAATTCAGTGTCTCAGGTTTTTTGCTGAAGTATGACTGTGGGGATTATGGTGTGTACAGAGGCAGCACACGTGGTTAATGAAGACAAGCACAGGGTGCAGAGTAGGTTTCTTTAGCTCAGCAAAGACCAGGATGTTAGAACCAATGTCTGAAAGCTGTACCTAAAGGTCTGAATTGGTCATAATCCCCCAAAATAGCTGTAGTATAAATGGTGATAATCAGTACAAACTACCAACTGAAGCAGCGGCTTCTTCCTGTGTCGCTTTGTTAAGATTATACTTCATGTCTTTCTAGAAAGGCCTCTCTAGGCAGCTGTGACTTAGTACAGATGTAAATACAGGAAGTGCTGAGACCTGAGATGAACAGAAGAGATTGAACTCTAATGTGACATGCATAAAAAAAATAACGTGATTATGTGCAGACAGGAATTAAAGAATAAATAAGCAGTAAAGAATAAATGCAAAACACATGGTGAGACATGGCTGGGTATCTGATGTGTATTGCTGAGTCATAAATTGTCTTACACTCTTATTATCAAGAAACCTCTGCATCTTAGATGCCTTCACTCCTAGGTCCTATAATATAAAATATTAAATAAAGTGAAGTAATATGTATTTTTTTTCTTTAAAAATATAATTATTTCTTGTTGTTATAAACTCTTACCTAAATGACTTGGTGAATCAGGTAGTGTATATATTGGCTGATTAATGTATGAGGAAGTTATTATCTACAGTGAATAAATGGGCTTCTCTGGAGAGCTGCTCAGCAAAATTTTATTTTCTGTGCAGGATAGGGATTGTTTGTTTAAGGTTGTAATATTAAGTAATGCAAGACTAGAAAGATGTATCATCCTTCAAAGGACCTTGGCTGTAAAGTTAAGAAAACAATCTTATCTCCACAACCACTGGATTGCAGCAGAAAAACAAATATATTACCCACTAAAAGAAACATGAATTTCCCTCCAAAATTCATATAAATATTTTACAATTACCTAATTTCTCAAGATCTAAATTGATTATAAATAGTTTATGTTTTTTTCTGAATCTGTAACCTGCAGGACTGTTTAATCATATCTTGTCTGACTCTTGCTCTGCAGTACTGTAGATAAACAGTGCATCAGTGCCCCCTGCAGCCTTACAACACTAGTATTACAGTTAAAAACCCTCCAACATTATTGATCTTTGTTGAAATAACTATTCAGAAAAAGAACAGCTTTAAATCCTGTTGTATGCTTTCCTTTTTTCCTCCTTGCTTCTTTAAAAGTGGAATTACAGCTCTTGGGTAAAGAAAAAATTCTTCAGAAATGTAGCCTAAAATTCAAGACAGACCTTGATATATTTGTGAGAATAAAATTCCCTTTTTTCTTACATTCAGATACATGGGCATATGACAAACAGAAACCAGAAACATAAGAAATTCAGAATATATGTGTAAAATTTTAAAATTATCAATTGTAAAAAAGAAAGAAATTCTGACTCTCAGAAGACCAATTTCTGTAATGTGTGGAATGTTCAGAGAAAAATGCTGCTTCA
The DNA here is from genome assembly GCA_013399915.1 of Illadopsis cleaveri. NCBI lineage: Eukaryota > Metazoa > Chordata > Aves > Passeriformes > Timaliidae > Illadopsis > Illadopsis cleaveri. The sequence continues at coordinate 349,776 of VXBB01000842.1, read as the reverse complement.
TCTGTGTTAAGCTGTAGGTATTTGTGCATTTTCATGTATATTTTTGAAAATTTGTTCAAAATTACACAAAAAATATAAAGATAAATTTGGGATTTGTTTCCTCTCATCCAGCTCCTACACACATACTTCCAAAGTCCTTGGCAAATTTCTAGACATTCTATTAATGATGGGTATACAGATTTCTTTTAAAACTCTGAAGTTTCAATGAAGCAATGGTTGGCAATAGCAGAAATCTAAGGTAATTTATCTATGTATGGGGAGAAGGAAGGCTTTCAGCTCATAAAACCATGAGCTGTTAAAATTGCCAACAGTGCCAAAAAGAAGATATGCACATAAACGAAATTAATTTAAAGAAAACCTGTCTATGCATTGCATGAATTTTTTTAGATATATGTGCTTCTGACCATTTTTCTGAAGACATATTTCCCCATTTTCCCTCCCTATACCCATGCTAAAATCAAGAGGTGGATAGATGATGCTGCACTGCTCGAACTCATACAAGATTCTGCTTGACAAAAAAAAAAGCGACTTGGTATTCCTTAACTGCCAAAAGATTCAGTATTTACATAGCAAGATGCGATGGGAAATTTTTACATCTGTAAGGATGAAGGCTGGCAGCCAAATTGCATTAGTCAATTGAAAATGCATTAATTTCTTAGAACTAACTGTCTAACATAGTTCACTGATGTTATAAAATTGAGTAAGTATTGTATGGAAATTAGAGGAAATTATTAAATATCTTCTGGGCAGTATAAACACAAGTGTGACATCAGTAGCTGGCTTCCAGCATTTATCAATTATAAAATCCATTTCATAAACCAGAAGATATAAAGTATTCTTGACTGAATTAAAGTATATGAAAGAAATTTGGCAGCATTCAGAACTTTTAAGTGGTGAGATAGTTCTGGTTGCAGGTGAGATTAGTTTTATTTACAATAAATAACTTTTTCCCCTCAGAATAACTTTATAATATAAACAGAGTAAGATAAATTCTCTAATTTGGGAATACGGGCCTACTACCTTTGAAAGATTTTTATCAAATTGGATTAATTGAATAAAATCACTTTTTTTTACATTAAAAGGTATGTTTGTACCTCCTAAGCCCTCCTAAGCCCTTTGCAAATGGCAAAGCAAAATCTACTTGCTTTGGTGGATTTTATTTTCATAATTTAAATCTATAGCTTAGATATTTTAAGTCTTGACTACTAAAGGAGTTGTCTAAATTTTTCATAAGGAAACCAAGTTGGTTTTTTTTTTTGTAATTAAGAAAGTAAGCAAAACATTATTATGTCTTACACATACATCTTACATCTTTTAACCACCTGACTGCATTCATAAAGTTATGTTGGTATGATGATGAGCATTTGGCTGATATTGTTAAATCTGACCTGCTTTGATACAATGACCCTCTTAAATCACTAATATCAATGCTTTAAATATAGCTGCCCCTCATGATTTAAAGCTACTCAAGGAAGAATGGCTGAAAAATATAGCTCAGTTTGAAGGTAAAAATGAGAAGTATTCTCTGCCATTGAGAATAATCTCCTAGTTTTGCTTCAGGTTACTTTTTTACACTTGTTTTGAGACTTGTTTTGTAGTTGGAAAGATCAATTAGTTTTACAAGTGATGTTGCCTATTGCCGAGTCATAGCCCAGTCTCCAAATCATCAATGACATAGTATTTGGGTTCAGGTAGTGTTTAAGATAAAGAAAAGCTGCTAAGATCAATGGATGCATTGATCTACTAAACTTCCAATGTTACCATGGAACAGCAGGACCACCTGATAATTTCATTATAACATGGTTTTAGTTTATTATGTTTTCTACCTCACTATGATCTTGCCCTCTCACAGCCTTTGGGTTGGAAGATGGGAGGGTGTGAATGATCCATTTACAACATTTTTCTGTCAAATAATCCACATCAAAGGAAGTCAACTCCTTAACTATTTATTAATTATTCATCATTTTAATCAAAAATGAATAGTTTAATGCAGAGCAGTGGCATGTTCTTCTGCTGCATTTGATCTTAGTTCCTGTGAAGTCTTGAAAATTGCCCACATGTTGGAAGGAAAGACAGAAATCTGCTGACAAGGCATCTGGAGTTTCCTTATTTCTTGTTTGTGGACTATTATTTTTTCTTCCAGTTCTTCACATTAAAAATAAAACTTCTCAGTCTTGATAATGTTGCATGTTACTATCTCTCCATGTTTTAAGGTTTTCCTAAGTTAGAGTCACATTCCGTTACATGTTAAAGTAACAGCAGTTTCTCCATTGCAAACTTAAATTGCTTAAAGTGGTAGAAAGATTACTTTAGGTTTTAAAAAGGTAAGGTAAGCTCCATTCTTTGCTCTAAAGGTATATGATATATGGAAAATGTTTTTAAGAAATCTTTTCCATACGTAAAAGTGGTTTGGGATGTTTTTCAGCTATATAATCAAAACACAAATGATTTTGAGTGTGACATAATAAGCAGAAGTAGGAATTTTTCCTCACTCGTCACAGTTGTTTTATTTAGTACTATCTCTAGTTGATGGAGAAAGTTGGTTACTTTTGTCAGAATGTGATGAGCTGGAGATGCCCCTCTCTGCATGTAGACTGTCTATGAGGGGAACCATGGGGGTCAACTCAGGCAACTTTCAAAGCTCTTAGGCAGATAATGTTTGACAAAGTGAATTCTGTCCTAGAATTTTATTTGTAGATGAAATTTCTTCAAATATTTAGGAGGAAAAAAACTATGTGGGGAGGCATTTTGATGCCTTGGAGAATTAGGACTTGAAAAGAGATCGAACATGAGATCATAAGTATCAAACTTCTTAATTACTTTGTTATTGATGGTTCTTGTTGGTGCTCTCAACATCATAGTTACAGTATTTGTTCTCTCTCAGGTAGAGTGTTTGTTACAGAAACACATCTGGGCCAAAATTCAAATAGTTTTCCAAATGCATGAAAGCATTTGAATGCACATGCCAGCATTTAACAGTCTTCCTTTAGGAAAGTCCAGCTAGTAAAAACATAACCTTGTTTAGTGTACCCTTACAGTCATTCCAAGAAGGGAAAGTCATCTACCAGCATTGCATCTTACATTGAGACATGCTAAAATATGATATTGCTGTAAGGAAATAATATATTAAATTGTAAACAATAGCAGCCAGCAGATAAAATGACACACATATGAATATCCAAAATTGAACTTTTTTATTCTGAAACAGAAACCTCCTACTTCAATCAATACAAGTGGTTGGTGCACTTTGACAATGTCTGGACCAAACAATAGTAGAAGACCCTGAAGTCTGTAGTTAATGAAGTGACGTGAGATAAAAGCATAATTTAGGAGGCTGATCTCACACTGTATTTCTGCACAGAGAGACTATTGGTGGTCAGACACCGTCTGCTACACAGCAGCCATGAAATGGCAGAGTTTTCAATTCCCCATGAAGTAAGGAAGGAAATCAACAAAGCCTCTACCTTGGACTTACAGAGAGTGGACTTTGGGTGCCTCTTCAGTTCTGTACTTCAGAAAGTCCCTTAGAAAACATTCTTTAATAACAAAGTGGTCCTCTTCAATATCAAAGAGGACGTTAACCCTATATGCCAAAAGACAAGACAGTGGGGAAGAAGGGTGGCCTGGCTGAACAGGAAGCTTTCACAGGACCTCAGGAGAAAATGACAGTTTAAGACCTTTGTAAGAAGGGGCAGGAAACTCAGGAAGAGTACAAGGATATCATTAGGTCATGTAGAGAGAAAATTAGAGAGGCAAAAGCTCCGCTAGAATTCAATCTGGCCACTGCTGTGAAAGTTAATAAAAAGTGTTTTCATAAATACATTAGCAGCAAAAGAAAGGCCAAGGAAAATCTCCATTTCCTTGGAGGGGAACATTGTCTCTGAGAAAGAGGAATAGGCTGAGGTACTTAACTCCTTCTTTACCTGTCTTTAACAGAAAGACCAGTTATCCTCAGGGCAACCAGCCTCCTGAGCTGGTAGGAGCAGAATAGACCTCCTGTAATCTAGGAGAAAGCAATTAGTGACCTGCTGAGCTACTTAGACACTCTGAAGTCTGATGAGCCAGATGGGATTCACCCAAGGGCACTGAGATAAGTGACAGAAGAGCTCACCAAGCCACTCTCCACCATTTATCTTCATTTGGCTAAATATTGAGGTCACAGATGACTGAAGGTGGGCCAGCAAAGAAGGTAAACCTGGCTGGAAGAGAGATCCTGGAAATGGGGGAGGGCACTGAAGGCAAGAGAGGTGCTTGGAGATGAATACCAGGGGATTCACAGGGACCGTGGCTGGTAACAGTCAAGACCAATTACTACAGACAGCAGCTCAGTGTGAATCAACATGACTTTCCACTCGAGCTTCCCAGACCACCAGCAACCTCCCTGCTAGAAGTGAAAGTGGAAACCCAGTGAACATAGCAGGGCATGGGGGAACTGAGGGCACGTGGGAGTGCATCAGATAAACAACCAGGGTAACAGCTCTATTCTCATTGCTTCTTAAGTAGACCCCAAAATCCACTTTAACTATGGGCTGCTGTTTACTCTCCCATCTGTCATGCACTTTATTGATTATAAAAACATTTCTTCCACCCAGAAAAAATCACATAAGACCTATTATTTTAGTTCTTTATCTTTTACTTTGTAAAATTCTATTTAGGATGTTTCAAGTACTGTATTTTTTCATTCTCTCATTTAATATTACTGGGATTTTTTGACCTGTCATATTTACAACATTCTTTCTTATGCACTCAATGAGAATGCAGTAATATATTAATTAAATGCCAAATTACTGATGAATAAATGATGTTTGTGTTTATGCATGTCAACCATTCTCCAGCATTAAGATATAATTAGAAATTAAGTCTGGAAGAAAGACTAGATGATACATAACAGCACCCTGCATTTTTAACTTTTTCTGTGCTAATAATTTCTACTTCTTGTTCTCATCTTGCTTTCAGGACAGCTTTTATGTTAATTTCTATAGTGTGTGATACAGAATGCTTTTTAGATTTCCTATTTTTCTCCAGTAACCGAGTCTTTGAATAGAAAAATGCTTTCTATCCAGGAATCTTAATTAATATTTCTAAAATGTCATGGTTTAACCCCAGCTGGGAACTAACTCCTACTCAGCCACTTGCTCAGTCCACCCTGGTGGGATGGGGGAGAGAATCAAAAGGTGTAAGTAAGAAAACTTGTGAGTGGAGATAAAGACAGTTTAATAGGTAAAGCTAAAGCCATGGACAAGCAAAGCAAAGCAAGGAATTCATTCACCACTTCCCACAGGCAGGTGGAGGCTCAGCCATCTCCAGGAAACCACTCCTCCATCACTTGCAACATCGACTTGGGAAAACAAATGTCATCACTCCAAATGTTCCTTCTTCTGCACCCAGCTTCATATGCTGATCATGACACAACGGGGTGTCCCTTTGGGCAGTTGGGATCAGGCTGTGTACCCTTCTAAGTCCTTGTGCACTCCCAGCCTACTCACTGGTGGGGTGGGGTGAGGAGCAGAAAAGTCCTTGCCTGTGTGCAAACACTGTATGGCAGTAAATAATACATCTCTATATTACCAACATTCTTCTCAGTAGGAATCCAAAACACAGACCCACAGTTGCTACTGTAACTCTATGCCAGTCAAAACCACAAACGTAGATCTCCCCTACTTCTATTAAGTGGGTAAGAACTATTTTCAGCACATGGGGAAACTAACCCTAAAAGAAATAAGGTAGTTCATCTGTAAAAAATATTTAAAGGTCTAAACCATTCATATGTGAGACCTCTAAAAGCAAAGTATGTACTCTCAAAACTGCACTTTATCTCTAATGTAATCAGGGCACATTGAATTTCCAGCCTGCCATTCATTTCTGGAAGCATCTTGATTCTCTTAAGAGTCTTCCTCACACTTGTTAGGATCTGAGAATGCCTCTATTTTATAAGTGTTGGTGGGGGAGAACAATATGTCCTAAATATACCCAGAAGAGGTTGAGATGAGACTGTAAAATATAGGTCCAGTGTTGGTACATCCCTTCTTTCTGTTTTTATTCTTCAGATCAGTGGTAAGAGCACTCTTCTGGTGTAACAGATTCTTGACTTCAGTTCTCTCCTTAGCTTGGTGAAATCATAAACACCTTCCAGAAGTGCTGTAAGAACTCCTCAAAGCAGTCCATTTTTCTGTTCTGTCCTGCATGGAATAGGCATTGACTGGGTTGAATGGATAAAGAAAAAGTGTTCACATATGGTTCCCCATCCCTTGGGCTAGCATATTTACCTGAGTACAGATCTGTATTTTTCCACTGTATCAATTGTTTTTTAAGTATGTCTCTTGAAGCATTTCAGGGTTTTGTTTTTGTTTTTTTTTTGTCAAAGCAGTACCCATCTGGAGAATATTTGCTGTGGGCAAAGACCAAAGTTTGGCTACTCCAGCCTGGAAAATTACAATGCAGAAGCCTTGTTTGAATGAATTATTGCTTAGGAAATCAATTGCATATTCAGGATCGAGAAGTGCTTCTCCTTTATCCCTCACAGACACATTGTGCAATAATACTGCATAGGTAGTTCATGCATTTTGGAGTCTAAATTATAGATGGCATCAATGAGGTGGAAGAAAATCTTTACTGCTTGAACTTAGATAGAGTCTTTGGTAAACAGCAGTGATTCCATTTGGGAATTGTGATTTTTAAGATAGTTGACATAGCATCTCAAGGATGATCTTACAGGAACTCAGTTTATCCAGTGCAATTTACTCAGCCATTTAGAACGGAAACAGGATGCTTGTATTCTAATTTTGCAGAGAATTTTCAGAAGGACAAGTACAGTGTCATGTTAAGAAACAAAATAACATTTTTCATCTGCTGAAAGAATCTTCAAAGAGAATTAAAGTATTTATTTCCTTTCAAAACCACCAGTTTCAAGAAGCAAAAGCAGTTGCAGAAATCAACAAAAATACACAGTGCTTAGGCCTTTCAAGTGCTCTTTTTTTAAATAGCAGCTAAGATGAAACTGGTAAGAGATTTTCCAACTGTGATTATTGACTAAATGTAAAAGAGAAAGCTGAAGTTCACAGATTTGAGATTTGTTTAAACTTCAGAAAGTGTAAGATTTTCACACTGGTCCACTCAGTGCTCAGTAGTTTGACCTCTTTCCTTTTTTTTCTTTTTTTTTTTGAGTTTATTGTTTGGATCATTGGTACAGGTAATGTTTTACACTTAAGTAAAGATCAGTGTGAACAACTGAAAGATTTAATGCTCCCTTATTTATTCAAGCAAGTAAAGTAAAAAGATGACTGGATTTGGTACAGAAATTCAGTTTTAGCAAAACCATTGTTTTAACAATCATCCTAAACTTAACACTAAGAGTCTTAAGTGTCATCTAAGGAGCACTCACTTCCATGTCTAGTTTAGAAAGGTTTCTGCTGTTAAACTTTCAACATAAAGTATTGTTGCTGCAATGACTTATTTATCCATTGCAAAGTTCATGGAATCTATACACTTTAGAGGAAACAACAGGAATATATCTTAGTACATGTATTTCTTTTTCCTCTTTTCACTTTCATCTGTCTGTAACTGACATTTCTCTCCATATCTAGCACTGCACTGCACTACATCCTGGAGTTTAATCTTTTTCTTTGTATTTGCAAACAGAGCTTTCTGTCATTCCAGTTGCAATTCCTTTCAATGGAAAGCTGCAACTACAGTATCACTGAGTTCTGCTACCGCTACCAAATGTTGTGGCTCGTAGGAGGGGGAAGCTGGGCTCACAGTCTGGAACATACACTGAAAATCTAATTTTTTAAGAGATATGCCTGAGCATATATCACCTCTATTTGGAAAACTGACCCCCAGCACTTCCAACTAAAACAAAAATTGCAATGAGTGAAAAAAACAGATTCACATATAAACTGCAGCATATAAATAATCCATATCTGGTAAGCTCTTGAACTGTTTTCACAATTACTGTGTTGAGTGATGTAAATGGTGTCTCCAGGAGGGTAAGTGCACAGATATACTGCTCTGTGGATTCATTGAAATCAGTGAGATGCCATTTACAGTACTCTGCTTGACATGGTTGTGAACAGTGAAATAAACAGCCTATAAAAGGCTTTATTAATTCTTGCCAAATTACATTCAAGGTACTCGGTATTTATTCCTGTTTAAACCAACATTTCCGTGAAGTGCAGTTGTTTTCAGTTTCATAAACTTTGACATTATATCATACCATGCATGCTAATGCTCTTGAAAAATCTTTCTTTTGACTCTAAATTCTAAAACATTCACTTAAAATAATATTCTGTCACAACCTAAGAAATATGGCAGATGCACACTTTTCCACTGAAGAAAACTGCAAATAAAAGCAGTTGCTTCCCAGCACAAACTACTTTATTGACAAGATAAAAATACAAACTGCCTTATCCCACTCATATCAGATAAGGCTAAATCCATTACTCCAGTAATAAAATGTTAAGTACATAAGTACCAGAAGATATAGGCAGTGGAGATGTTATCATATCACGGGGACTCCCATGCCATTGCTTGTCTCATCAACTTGCTTCATGGGAAATGTCAGAGTGCTTCTGTAGACACATCTGCCATCAGCCTGATAATGGATTACTTGGGGAAAAAGTCTGCTCTCTTTGCAAGTCTCAGTTTGAAGTCCATTATATAGATAGATCACCCTGGAAAAAAAAAACAAAACAAAACAAAACCTCTGTTAGGTGGAATTTCTTGCATTTCACTTTGTGTCCATTGCTGTACGTCCTGGCCGCCACCAAGAAGCATCTCCTTCCATCCTTCCCCTTCTCTTCCCTCTCAGGTATTTATACAAATTGACAAGATTCCCCAGAGCCTTCCTTTCTTCAGGCTGAGCAACTCTCCTGGCCCTGGTCACTGCCCTGGTTCAGGGCTAAACAGCCAGCACACAGGGAACCCCCTGTCGAGGCTGAACCCCCCACTGCCACGTCAGTGCAGGGCAAGGCATCCCAGAGGTTTTGTTAACTTTTTAAGCTGCAGTGCCTCTCACTCCACACACTGATAGTGTCAGGCTCTCATTGAATAGAGGAGAGTGTATGGGAGAGGGAAGCACAGTTGGTTTGAGTACATGTGCTTTTGGTTTAATAACATAACATCAAACATGGCCTCTAAGTACTATATTCCTGCCATTCAGTTCATCATACATCTCCTTAATGGCAAACAATGTAATATAAAATAAACAAGACTTCATAGTGCACTAACGTCTATGTTTAGACAAGCATTTCAACTTTGCATGCACTCAGCTATGAAACACAAGCTTCCAGGCCTTTAAAACTCGAGTTTCTGAGCTCATTTAAAGATTAAAAACAATGTGTTGATGCTTGCAGCAAGTTAGATCTTTGTGTGCATTATTGACCTGAGAGGCAGTGACAGGCTGGGAAATTGAAAAGAAAAAAAACAAATATAAAATTGTGGCCTTGTTGCAAAATAACAGTGAATCAAGTTTTGCTTGATATATTTTTGTTACACTTTGTCAAAACTTTTAACACCTCAATTACTATTTTACTTTAAATGCTTCCCAGCTCTTTATTCAAATGGTGTTTTTAGTTAAAATTCATTGAGGCGAGGTCATTGCTTATTCACAGCAGCAGCTCGAGCGGCTGGTGAGCACAGCTGCAGATGTTTGCCCCACCAACCAGCCCCAGAAAACTCTTCTCCACTTCTGTGGTGAGGCAGGGAGCTGCGGGCTGCCTGGAAGCACTACTGGCACCAACACAGTCAGGCACCATCTAGAAGCAAAACATCCAGAACAGCACTGCAAAGGCTGACATCCTGTGAAAAATTAGCAAATGAACCAGGGAGAAATCAGCCTACCAAGTAGCTTTCCTTTCTTTCTTCTCTGCAGATTAGAATGTCAACCAAAAAATGAAGCAAGGCTGCATTACTTGCACTCATAAAATTTCATTTAAAGCACACTGCTGTGATTCTATTTTAGAGAAAAACGGTAGCTTCCCATCAGAAAGGGGATGTGAAACTTCCACAGCTGGAAATCAGTGCTTTCAGTAGAGACAAGAATGCACCTGCCAGTCAGACAGCTCTCCCTCTTGTTCAGCATTTTACTCCTGACAGTAGCTGTGAACAAGTTCAGAGGAGTAAATTTTGCAGTGGTCAGATAGGATTATCTATCATTAGAAAAATGGTGTCTCTAATAGCTAGTAGTAAGAGCTTAGTTTTTACTGTGTTAATTCCCCAGGTTTTATGTAGGTTTTTTTGACTTTTTTTTTTTCAGGAGTAACAGAAAAATCAACAAATACCAGCAATTGCTCCCAGTAAATTTCTCCTGTAAATGTCTAAATCTTTATGTAAGCCTACTATTAGTTCAGAGTTTCTACAACATTTAAGTTATACTTGGGGACAAAATCAATATTTTTGGTTTATTTACTTTTAATCAAAGATTGTAATCCCAGCAAGTGACTAAGCATTTTTAATTTGCTGTGCTAGCAAATAGAAGATTTGCTGTGCGTCTTGGTAGAAGATAACACATGTTAATGCACCCTTAATGCTGCTCTGAATGGAATAGCCTACATGAAGTTCATGTGAGTTATTTCCCCTAGGAGAAAAGTATTGTTATAAATCTAGCAATTACGTTGATTTCATTGTATTTATATAAATGGAAATGTTATTTTCAATTCATCTAAATGGAAATAAACAGTGAGCCACTTATTTTCTTAAAGTTTCAAGCCTTTTATTAGCAAGTCCTCAGCCTCAAATATATTGCAAGTATTTATTTTCAGCCACCTTGATGACTGCCATTTTTTTGAATGCTTTTCTCTCATATAAAGTAGATAGCTGCCTTGAAATCCTCATTGCTAAGCACCACAGTGTGTGTTTTGGCTATTTTGTGTTTTGGATGCATACTGCATCCTTGCTTAAGTATCCCATTGTAATGTTTTCCTGACTATTATGGCTCTGCACATCTTCTCTTTACTGTCACATAAGCCCTGTGTATCCTTTTGTTCCTTCCCAGGCTTCACTCCTTAGTTACTGTGCCTTTCTTTGGGTCCCCTTAGATATTTACTTTGCCCTGAATTATTTGATTCCTTCCTCTGTCCACCTCCATTTCTTTCCTAACTACCTCAGGTCATGTATCCTCTTTTTGCTGTATTGATCATTTAGAGAAGCAGATTTTTAATACTGACATTAACAGACAACTTACCTATCTGGGATATGTTATGTTCAGTGGAGGTTTTTTGAGAATATTATGAAATTTGTTAGTACTTTCTAAAATATGGATTCAAAAAAAGTAAATTATTAAAATCAGTTTTCAGGTAAATGGGATATGTAAAAAATTTGGAAGCTAGACTGAAGAAGTAGCTAGACAGATGCATGAAGTAGCGAATGCAATGTCACACTGAATGTCTCCCCACCTATCTTGTTTCTGCAGTTGCTACCTACTGGTGCATCACCACTTTCCAATGCTTCTTTTTAAGACATACTCCCAACTCTAAAATATGGTGAAGCAGAAGTTTTAGGTGATACAAGAGCAAAGAGAAAGGGAAGGGCACAGTTGGGGCCAATATATGGGCTTCTTTAAATTTTGGTTTTTGTAAAGCATCTTTATGCCATCATTTTCACCAAAATAAGGATGAATTTGACTGTTGATTTTTAACACATTGCCAAAAAACACTGTCTTTTGCTAACTGTGGTGCCTATAAACCATTGTATTAAGCACTTAATTTCTATGCTCTGTTTTGCCCAAAATGTTAGTGATATTTCAGTTCAACTTCATCTGCCTTTTATAGAATCATAGATTTGGGTTGGAAGAGATCTTAAAGATTATCTAATTCCAACCCCACTGCCATGGGCTGGGACACCATTCACCTGACCAGGTTGCTCAGCGCCCCATCCAGCCTGGCCTTGAACACTTCCAGGGCTGGGGCACACACAACTTCTTGGGGCAACCTAATTCNTCAGAAAATGAAAAAACAATGTCTATCTCTTATGCAAAATTCAGTGTGAACTTATTTTTTAATTGATAATAAGCTTATTAAATAGTCATGAATCTTCTTGGGACTCTTCATTCTTTTTGCTTTTTCCTCACCATAGTAAATTTGTGTGATGTGTATGAGTTGTTGTTCTTGGTAAATTGGAAGCCTTATATTTGCACAGTTTTAGTGAGTCACAAGTTTGGCTCTCTGGTAGGAACAAAAACCTGTAATAAACAGAGTTGACAAATGGGTGATATTAAACCAAAAAATCTCTCTTTTTCTTCACCTTTCCCCTTTCTCCCCAATATTTCTGTGAATTAAAAGATACTGTGTTTCTGTACTACATCTTCTTCCCTTTTGCTATGCATGTATCTACTTGTGTGGAAGTTTCGTATAGAACTGCCTTACAAGTTTTGGTAACTTCAAGCAATGAGTTATCTAAT
>VXBB01000842.1:325142-337179 GCA_013399915.1 Illadopsis cleaveri | reverse complement strand
CCTGGCCTTGAACACTTCCAGGGCTGGGGCACACACAACTTCTTGGGGCAACCTAATTCAGTGCCTCACGACCCTCACAGTAAGGAATCTTTCTGTAATATTTAATTAAAACCTACCCTCCTTCAGCTTAAAGCCACCCCTCCTTGCTCTGTCACTACATGCTCTCATGGAAAGTCCCTCTCCCACTTTATTGCAGGCCCCTTCAGGTACTGGAAAGCTGTAATTAGATGTCCCCAAAACTTTTTCTTCTCCTGGCCAAACAGTCCCAACTCTCTCAACCTGTATTCGTAGGNTAAAAGATACTGTGTTTCTGTACTTCTTCCCTTTTGCTATGCATGCTTGATCTACTTGTGTGGAAGTCTCTTATAGAACTGCCTTACAAGTTTTGGTAACTTCAAGCAATGAGTTATCTAATAAGTGAAGCCTTATTAAGGCTGCTTATTTATCAACCGTTGTTGACATCCACCAAAAATGAATTATGAGAGCACATAAAAACTGTGCTACTTGCATGAAGGCTATTCCTTGTTCTCTCACAGGAAAAAATACCTTCACTGTGTTTTTGCTAGTTTTCTGGATGGGGACTTGATTTGGGAATTCCTTAAGTATTCATATTTTCTTAAGTATAGCCTAAATTTCTATTTAAAAAAACCCACAAACTAGTATCAATTGAAGCTTAAGTGCTGTAACAAAATCAGATCTCACAGGCTTTTTTGTTTTTATATGTTTTCTCTCTCCTTTCTCTATCCTTTCAGAGTCTCTGTACCCACACATCTATCAACAGCATTCCCTGTGGTTTCTTCTAATGTGCCTCACTTGCCTGACCCTGGAGCGCCCTCTCAGATTTCCCCTGCATTGCCATCTGTGTGCCAGGAAGGACTGTGCCGTAATGGAGGGACCTGTCATCCTCTCTCTCTGCCTACTGGGGCCACCTCGTTCCAGTGCGACTGCCCACTGCACTTCACTGGTCGATTCTGTGAAAAAGGTAATTGTGGTTAATTGTTTCCCTACTAGTTATGAAATGAAAGTCTTATTCTGATTTGGAGATGAAAAGGGGTAAGAGGTATTGATTGTCATATTTCTCTGCTTTTCATCCCAGTTGCTTTTTGGTTAACAGAGGAGCAAATTCATTGAGGTAATTAGAATAATACTTATTTGCAGTGTAAATTAGGTGATATCGGTCAGCCACACTCCTAAGAGTTGCAACTTAAGTAAATAAATTAAAAAAAAATCACATTATTTGTGCAAAATTGTTGTGTGCAGTTTTGATGTATGTTTTTCAGTGAATTATTTCTGGGACAGAACAAAGTTGACTTCCTCAAAAGATTGTTTTCCATTTCTACAGATTGGGTTTTTCTATCACCGTGTCAGATCCTTTGCTGAAAAAGGCTTTTTTTACTCTGTAAAAAAACTCATTTATACTTCCAGTACTGTTGTTCATAAAGCACCGATTGATCAAATAAACATATTTTAATTAGAATTTGAATAAAAAAATATTTCTCTTAGTAATTTTGGTTTCTTTGTAAAATGAATCAAGGCTATAAGGCAAACTGATCAATATGTCTGTTTAGTAATTATAATTGCTTTTCATTATTGGTTTTAGAAAGTTCTTTTTTAGAGTAAATTTCATAGATGGCTTCCAAAACTATTTTAGATTTTAAGATACTCTGGGTTATGAATTGCAGTAGATAATTCTCATAGCACTAAAAGGCATTACTGGTGTACAGGAAAAGAACCAAAAAAATTCTAGAATATGGTTATATAACTATATCATCCTCCTAATGAGCTTCCCATGGTATTAAGTAAAAGCAACTAGAGTTAAGAATGCCCTTGCCAGACTGCCAGTGTATCTGAGCTAGCATCGCCTTGTATTACTGTCTAAAAATAGATTGTTGCACTCACTATATGTGAAAGCAATCACAGACTGTCAGCTCAAAAAAAAAAAAAAGTCATGTATTTCTTAGATGTCAGAGAATATTTTACCATGTAGCCTTTTCAAGTTTATAATAAATCATATATTTGCAGATTTTCAGTGTTAAAATTGAATCTCATGAGTATTTTCTACATATTTAGTATCTGGGCATACTCTTTGCACTTGCTTGCAATGCACTGCAGCTGTGGAAACTGCAATGTGAAATAGCAAAACCAAAAAAGTGTGTTTCCATGAAATATAAAACATTTATTTAGTGCTTCAATGAAGTGTTTTCAACATTTCAATAAAGTTTTTATTTATTTACATGCATTTTATGTGCCAGAATTTCCTTCTGTGTTCCAAAGAATGCAGTTGGCATCCTTTTTATCAGCATCATCTGTGGTATTTTGGATGAGAGCAGGTCCTGGCTTTGTGCAAGCATTATGCCAGGAGTAAGCGATGTTCAATTTAAGCAGAAGTTTGACAGACATCCTGTGGTAGTAGACCATATCAGTATGTGTGCAAAACTGCTCTGTGGACGCCACTGGTTCCTTCCACCAGTATCTGACTGTTGCTTTCTTCTGACCTTCCAGCTGATCTGTTGGTCTCCAGAGGTCTTCTATGGTTTGGTGTTTTCATGATAACTGACATAATCTGTGTTTGAATGATATTATCTAGGCTGAGTACTTCCATGTGCCACAGACTTTAGGGAAAGTACCTTCTGTTTCATTGACTAAAAAGCTATTCTTATGTTGCTTATTCAAAAATACAGCCTTCTAAGTCATTTTCTCCTTTGAAGCTTAACCAGTACAGGCCAGCAGAGTTCATACATTGGAGAGTGTAGACCACCAACTACACTTCCAAGGAAATTTGTCTTCCAAGGAAGTTTATCTTAGTTTTGTAAATGAAGGGGACCCCTTCTCTCTTTGTGTGATTTTGTTTCAAAAATCATGTGTGAAAATATGACTGAATTCTGACTACCCCAAGAGCAAATTAAAAGTAGGGGACCCTTGCACTAAGTTACAGTTGTAACCAAATCTCTGATGGTTAGGACTGACTCTACATAAGGTACAGCAGTAACCATTCCATTCAATAAAACAGAATAGAAGCTTTAAAGAAACCCTGAAACAAGTAGCTCCTTTGGAGAACTTTACCTCAGCTTTACAATCATATCATCCTTTTAATGGTCAAACACCCAGTTTCCACAAGAAATCTACTTCTTTTTCTAAAAGTGGAAGAGATGCCTTTTGCTTTCCTGCAGCTTACATGATGTTGAAATATTAACAATGATTACTATTTCTACATAGGTTGTCTAATAATTCTAGCACTGGAAGAATAACTTTTCTTTTCTTTTTCTTTTTTGTGTGGAGAAGATGAATTCAGTTCTTTTTTCACAGAGCTCTGCTTTTGCCCTCTAAAACCCCCTGTTCAATACAGGGAACAGCCTCCTCCTTTTTCTAGTGCTCCTGGGTCAGCCAGGGCTGCCTTATCTGACATGTTCATCGGCTGGGAGCTCACTGGGGCAGCTGCATCCCAGAGTTCATGCTGTCACATTGCATCTTTATATAGATCAGAATATGACTTGATGGATCCTGTATTTAGTAGCTGAAAAGTAACTGCAGCATAGAGTGATTTTATTTAATCCTAAATTTTCATTGAGATTGATAATTTAGTCTAATGAAACCAGAATTTGCCCAACTGAACTATGATTATAAACCTTTGATATTCAGAGACATGCTCTTCAAGAAAGAAAGGAGATAAGAGCATCTGGAATAATTTTATAATTATTTACCAAATACCTCCCAATGGAGAAAGTAAATTGTCACATATGCAATACAGAAACTGTATTACAGTCAAGGAAATTTTCTCTTCGCTACTTAAAGATACCTGTGATCTGTTTTAAACATGCTATTATGTATACCTGTATATTTCAACGATATATTTTCATTAATCATCTTTGTGATCTGCCTTGTACCTACCATTGAGTAAATTTCTGCAAGAAACTCATCATACACTTAGCTGACATATTAACAGTCCCCATGGGGTACACAGGGTTTTACATACAAACCTTCTGTGGATATTCTTGGCTTCACTAGCATGGGTGAATTTGTTGATTTAATAGCTATGGTGAGATTCACTTAGTTTGTTGGTAACTATTTTTGTTACAGTGTATAAGAACATCTTCTAGAGTGAGAGCAAGTGAATGTCATTATCAGTTACCTGTTTTAACTTAATGAGTGCTATTAAATGTAATTTCTGGGGTTTATTCAATTGTTCCTTGACTAGTAAGCTCCAGCAGGTTGTTCTGCCCTTACAAAAATACATTCAAGTCATAATTGTCCTTATGGATATATTAGACCGAGGCAGTTTCTCTAAACACACAGTGTACTTACTCTAAACAGATAGCTCTGAAATATCTCTAAATGACAGTTTTGGAAAATTGAAGTCTATCTCCATTTTTCTAAGGAA
This sequence comes from Illadopsis cleaveri, assembly GCA_013399915.1. NCBI lineage: Eukaryota > Metazoa > Chordata > Aves > Passeriformes > Timaliidae > Illadopsis > Illadopsis cleaveri. The sequence continues at coordinate 332,801 of VXBB01000842.1, read as the reverse complement.
ATAGACAAATATGCATACGAATCAGTGTATTTGCCAAATTCAAACTGAAGTTGTCAACACTGGTTATATGCCAAAGGATCAAAGTGAGGTTTTAGTATAAAGCATGGAAGGGCAACCATTCCCTTTAATACTGCTTCCAATATTTGTTTTTCTATTTTTTTTTTCAACTACAAATTACCAAAGTTAATTGGAAATTAGAAGTTTGTGCAAGATGTATTTTAAACCTGTATTAAAATGCAGCATGGAAGGTATGTTTGTCATGTAAAATTAATCTTCATTACTCAGTGGTGAGTGCTACATGACTGCTTTCATTCAATAGAAAGGGAAGATTTTATAGATAGGGAATATTATGAAGGGTAGATAGTGTACTTTCTGCTACCCATTTTTCTTTTTCCTTTCCGTATAAATAAGCTTTTTGACTTTAGCATTAAATGTATCATTCTTTCTTTATTAGGTAAGCTGTGTTATGTGATTCCTTGTAAAATTCCCTCATGAGTGGAAAAAACTGCAATGATTCTCCTTTAGCATAAAAGCAGATGGTGGTGCATTACTGGAAAGTTCATAGCAATAGGTTTGGAATATCAGTGTCTTGCATGTGTGAAGATAGTGTATCCTTGACTGTTAATTATAAGATTAACATTTTTAAAGTCTCCAAAATTTTTAGTCTTCCGTAAAAGTTTTATAAATTGTTCAATAAAAAAGAGTATTTAAATGTCATGTGTTAAAACCAGGAAATCTGTTTAATTTGATATGTTGCCTGTGTATATTCTGTACATTACTTAAAGGTCAACTGCTTTGACAAAGCTGCAAAAATAGCAGTAAAATGGAAGGCTGTTTCAGGCATTTAGGTTGGAACAGTCACACCAAAGACTTTGCTACATTTGTTCCCCAGGATACACTTGTTGAATTCCTGATTGGTTGAGAAATACTTGATAATATCACCCTGAACATTAGAAGTTTCTTTTATAGATGCTTTTATGGATGTTGTTCCTAGCTTAACATTTCTAACTTGAGTCATCGACTACCATAATTCATCTCAGACAAGTCTGGGGGGTTTTGCCTTTATGTCTGGCTTTGAACAGAAATGTATTTGGTCCAGTTCCTGTTACTTCAGCCATATTTAGGACAATCTCATGTCTCCAGTAGAACTAGTTATCTCCTCAATAACATTTATACTGTGTATGTATGATTTAAAACAAGTCTATGATATTTTCCATCAAAGAGAAAAGTGAGCCAGTGAAAATGATATAAAGTGGTTGAGGAAGAACAATTGCACTTTCATCTCCACACTAAGGTTTCCGTCTGAGGTACCCAGAACGAAAAAATGGGATATAGTTACCCCAAAACCTCTGTTTTTCCAGGGTTCAAGGGTTCTTTCACTCATTTTGTTCTCCTTCAAAATGATTCATACCTTGTAAGACTCTGTGAGCAGAAAAAAAATAATGTGTTTGGAGATATCTATAAATTCCTGCAGTCATTAATTTGATGTCATTGACTTCAGTTTATGTCTAGACTCATGAGATACCTATTAATGTCCCACAATTTGTATCTGAGTATGGAAAACTTTCAAATGAGCTCTCTAGTTTTTGGACTATTTTTTTAAAAATGTAGTAAGTTTTCCCTTCTTAAATTTTAGGGGTTTTTTAGGGGATCAGGTTGAAAATTAAGAAGAGAGGAGGCTAGTTAAGAACAATCAAGGATTTAGCCAGTAGTTAACTTCATATGCTGGATTTGATATACCAGTCGACGTTATAGGAGTTTTCATAGGAAATAGCTAGCCATTCCCACAGTTTGTTCCATTCAATATAATTCAGCAGAAATATTATTTGGGTGAGCAATGCTAAAAGGGAATTATATAAATTAATTTTCTTCTCTGCACTTGCACTTGAGCATATAATTTTGCAGTTCGATATCAGACAATGAAACCCTTGTGAAGTCTAAATTCTTAACACTTTATAATATCCTTTGTCTGTGAGTAATCATATTAGCTTCACAGTCACCTGTAGTCAGCATACGGTCCTTGCTTTTTTCCTTCCTAGTTCACAAAATTATGGAGACTTTTTCAAGATGTCTAAAATGTCTCCAATCCAATGGCATCTTGTTCTATCAGTTTAATTTTAAGGTGGGTTAATTTGCTGGAGTGTTTTTGAAATCAAAGGAAAACAGGATTTTGAGGGAAAAGAAACTGAAGAGGTGCAGCTATTTTAGACTAATCCTTCTTATGCTCTCCTGAACATTTTTTTAGAATTTTGCCGCTTCAGAAACAAGTGTCAGTATGAGCTTTCATACAACTTAAGATTTCATTTTCATCTAATTTAGATATTATATCCCAGATTCAGTGAAGCATGTAATTTTTACATGTATTTGATTTTAAGAGTGTAAGGAACCTCTGTGATTCATGGGATTTATGTTCAAGATGCAGGTATTATACTACATCAGACCCGGAATTAGCATCCCTCTATTTTGTTACTTGTTTGGTCATGCATATAAGCTCATTACTTAAAATCAACCTACATCTCAAATCCCTCCAGAGGACTTAATGAAATTGTAAAAGGATGTGACAGTTTTCTATGATTGTTAAGACTAAATATGTGATTAAATGAAAGTTTGAGACACCTTAATTATACCTACGGGGAGGATAACGAGAAAGAGTTTGTTGAGATGTGGAAAGACCTCTTCAAAGCATGAACAAACTTAAAAACTGCTCTCCCAATGTCTATAAAGTTATTTATGATTGTAGCTGCCATCTACCCACAACCAGTGAGGTCCAGAACAGCTGTAGGGTCTACTGCTTTAGCATATAATATAGAGCTATATGCTATATTGTGAAGCTATAGGTTTCTCTTATTTAACAGAGATGTAATATACATTTCATGAGTCTGTTATGTAAAATAGATTATGGAGCCTGTTGAGCATAAGCTGCTTTGAGAAATTATGGTGAAAAAAAATTAATGCTTATAGAAAATTTTTATAGAGTTGTCAAGTTTGCTAGTACATTCTCCATCTTTCATTCACATCCATTCACATCTAATCATGAGCCATTTAAAATAAGAAGTATTGGTTATAGGTATTGTTTGAAGTTGTTTATTTTTATTTGGATTTTATTAAGAATGAGATGGCTGTAGAATATTTCTATAAGGATCTGCATGAATGAGCATTTCTGGAAAAAACAGTTGAAGCACCAGAAAAATATTTGTCTCCTCATCACATGGACCAGACCTGTGAAATTTTGGCATTTCTAGCATTTGGCTTTTGAATCACTATTTCTTTAATATTCTTCTCATAATAATTTTTAGGAGAATTGTAACAATTTTATAACAAACTCTATTCTGGGCAAAAACAGATAGAAGAAAAAATGAAATAATGGCGAGCTTACAATTCGCAGGGAACAAGATTTCACCCCTTCATTTTCCACTTGAAAACCTTGGTATAAAGTTGATTCTTTCCAAAGCTTGCAGCATATTAGGCTGCAATGTCCCAGTCCTTTGAGTAATTTTTCATTTGAAGGTAATCATTGTTGTGTAAGTGACAAATACTTGCTTTTTACTTCCTTTACTTCTCCATTTATGGCATTTTCTGGGAAAACATTCTTTCAGTAATTCCTGAATTGCAGCCATTTGTTCTGTTGTGCTAACTTCCTGATAATCAAGTCATCTGCAAAAATGCTGTGTCTCCCCTGGTGGTATGGCAATTCTTGTTTTCCAAGTGTGAGTCATTTGAGTTCTTCCCCAGGAGATACCATGTAATAAAGCAGGTGAGGTATTAAACAATGTTTTTGAGCTTTATTGTGTAACCTGTAAGAAAGAGACAAAGAAGACTGTGCTTTTACAGCACAGTTAATTTAATGGTTAGTTAGAAATCATCTGTGGTACTGAGTTAGGATAACAGTATGTTTTACTACCTTGACATTTTGATTTCAAGAATTCTGTGATTAAAAACATAGGGTTTTTTCATTCCTACATACAAGGTGTGAAGCTGTGAGTCTGCTCCCAGACCACTCTCAGGAATTTTCAGTTAGCTGAGAGAGTGAAATGAACATCAGGATTCTCTAGGGATCTCAGTAAAGTGTCCTGCTCAGGACCATGTCACTTGGCCGACCCTTTCATGTCAGCTCCCAAGGCCAGTGGCCATTTTGGAAGGATGCTGGCTACTTAGGTAATCTGGCTAAAGAGAAAATGGCTTTGCTGTTTCCTGGCCTAAGCATAAATTTCTGACTCAAGCATGAAACCCCACATTATTTCTAATTAAGAGTGCCTGACACGTTCCTTTTCATGCATCTTCATGGAACACTGATGCATTTACATAAAATCTTTAACTGTTGGTGTTTAAAGAGGAGGAAAATTTATAATGTAGGTGTTAGGAAGTTACCATTGTGAGGCCCCTCAAGCATCCAACCTCCTTCTGAGGAAGCCACTTCTTTTATGTAATATAAAAAGCTAGCTTTTCTTTCCACCATTGTACTTTCTTTATATTTTTGTAATAACTGTTTGTGGTGATAAAATAGACAATTATTTATACAGCAAAAACATTTTAGCTATTTAGCATTTTAGTTACCCAGGAAATCTAGGAGTCAGAAGGTGAATTTCCTAGTAGTACAATATATACCTAAATTCTACATGGATATAAATCAGTTCTGTGCAGAACATGGAGAGGTTCAAAACCTGTCAGCGTGTGGAGTCTCCCTGTGTTTTAGTGAAAATACTGAATACATTGTCAGAGCAAAGGATTGCCCAAACAGATCCTCTGCTAGATTCATGCTTCAAACAGTGACTTCCATAAATGAAAACAATTTTCCTATGTGACTTGTATTTCCCTTTATCAAGAATTTTCTTTAATGTATTTCCTTGCCCTGTACAAGACAAAAATAAAACTACCATATTATAAGTAAATAATAAAAGACACTATATCAAATACTAGAGAAAATATGCAAATATGAAAAATAAACTTCGGGGAAAAAAAAAAAGACAAAGGCCCTATTAGCTTCTACGAAACAAAATGGAAAACTGTAGATTTATCTGACTGCAAAAGGTGTTTTCCAACACGTGGCATTATTCTTAATATTATGTTATAGAAATTGTAAATGAATAGCTGTTTCTTTTTATTCATATGTAAAATTGGTTTCAGCAGCTGGTGAATGTCAGCAAAAGAAAGAGCAAAAATCAAAGATTGATATGAGTAAAATGTGTACAATGTGTACAATGTGTACAGCCACAAGCTTTTTAAGTTTCTTTCAGAATTTGACAGCAGAAGCCCAGTCCCTGTTGTGCGCTTGTGTCTTCACAAACCTTTTCTCATATTAAAGGAAGTATGTTACTGAGTTTGGGGTTTTATGCAGCACAGTTGCAAAATTAAAAAGGTTTATCACTGTAGGTTTGTCTGAGGTTTAAATTATGGAGCTGTTGTTGTAATAGGAACAAAATCCCCATAAGGTGGAAGTGTTCTTACTAAATACTGTAAATGTGTACTTCAATGAATGTGTAGCTAAAAGCATTGTAGAACCACTACAAAACCCTCCCTGTTTAGAGATTCTTGCACAGGAGTTTTACAGAAACTCCTATTAAATTACTTCTCCTCTTGATATAAAAAGCATTTTAAACCACTCATAAAAAAATTAGTGTAGAGAAAAGGTGCAGAAAATCATGAATTTCCATGCATTAAAAATATCATGTATGAAGGGACCTTTCATTCTTTCTTCTTTGAAATCCAGCAGACTGCATAAATTTCTTCCTTTAAAGTTGATTTCAGAGAGACTCAAGAGAGGAATAGAGAATATGAAATTCATTTCTGGATGATCAGAATCAGTCTCCCATTTTTCAACATTTCTGGAGACTAACCTGAGTGCAATTGAGAATAAGGGAAAGAATGTCAGCCCAGATTCAAAGCCTGAACATTCCCATGAATAATCCAGCCACTGATGCTTGTGGGTCTAAAATTTATCCGGAGATGCTGGGGAGGAAAAAGATTTAAAAGGAACAGTAACAATAAATTTTGTCAAAACTGAACATTTTGATCCAAAATATTGGCTCAAAATGTGGCTGTTTCAAGGGTCATCCGGGGTTTTTTTTGTTTGTTTGTTTTGCTTTGTTTAGGATTTTAGGTTTACTAAAAAGGTTATTAAGCCTTTGGTCCCAGTTAGAAATGCTAAAATGTTTATAACATTTAAGAAAAGGAGGGGGGAACAAGATGAAGGAATTGTTACTGTGCACTTAACAGCAGGGAAGACAGATTTGTGAGGTTGTGTGATAGGGCAGTTGAACAATGAAAATATTTTTAAAGTACGAATTTAGAAAAGTAAAATAAAATGAGCAGTTATACAGAAAAATAGTCATCAGCATTATACTTAATCCAGCTGAAGTTCTCTTAAAAAGATAAAGAAGAAATTCTTGGACACAGGAATGCTAATGAAAACCCAGAACTCTCTGAGGAAGGAAATTACTGTTTTATATTTGCCATTTGCACAAGCTCTTTCATCTTGCAGTGTTAATCATCCTATCTCAGTGCAGGGAATACCTGCTATGTTGTTCTTGCTAAAATGAGGTCTCAAATGGAGCTTTACCCATAGCTGCACCTGTTTGCATTTTCTGTTACCTGTGAAAAATACATCAAATGTTTGCTGCATTTCCAGAACCACAACATCCTTCATTCTTTCTTTTGGCTCCAGTAGAAGCACTTTGAAGTCCTGCTGCATTGTTACAGTTTCAGAAGCAGTAAATTAATACTTTGCTATTTTATTGTTGTAGCTTATTTTTCACATGAACAACTTGCCAAAAACATACAGGACACTGTCAGTAGTGATGAAGCTTACTTGTAATAATCAATAAGGCTTAGTCACTCTCCATGACATTAAGGTTTTTATGTGTTCTGGAAATATCTTCATTTATCTATGCCACGATTTTTTGCTCATAGCATGGCTATTTTCATTTTCTGCTCTAAAAGGCGCTCCCCTAACAAAAAGAGCCTTTCCCCTAAATATTTGATTCATGAGTCTTTTTAAAAGTTAAAATCCATATCCGTCTACTAAAAAAACAAAAAAGGAGGGCAAAAAATGCAAAAAGCATCTATGACAATACTGGGAAATGTCATTAAAAGTAGATTCTTTGTTGAAACCAGAAATGTCAGCTCTTACTGACCCTGACCAATGCTGTTTCTTCTTCCTTAGTGTTATGTTGTAGACCATATAATACTATATTATATCTTTTTTTTATTTTCTAACTTTGTTCTCCCAAATGACAATAAACTATTTATGTGCTATTGTGTATATTTGTAGAAAACACAAAAATCTCAATATTTCAGCTTCATGATAGTTTTGTATCTTTTCCTGCCACCATTTGTTGTTTGTTTATGCTCCCTCATTTTTGTTGTAGCTGTTACAGTCATTTTTCACTTGCCAACCCCCCCCCAGGGCAGCATGAACAGAAATAAAAGAAGCTGACTCAGCATCTCCTTTTTTTTCTGCCCCACATAAAAGAAGGGACATTTTTATCATCTTCTATTTGACAATTTCTTTGCCACAGAATTACAGAATCTTTAGAGTTTGAAGGAACCTCTGGAGACCATCCAATCCAACCTCCCTGCCAAAGCAGGGTCACCTAGAACAGGCAACACAGGAACATACTCAGGTGGGTTTTGAATGTCTCCAGAGAGGGAGATTCCATGACC
>VXBB01000842.1:307891-325058 GCA_013399915.1 Illadopsis cleaveri | reverse complement strand
AAGTTCTTCCTCATGTTGAGATGAAACTTCCTGTGTTTTAGTTTGTGGTCATTGCTTCCCATCCTGTCACTGGGCACCACTGTAAAGAGCCTGGCACCATCCTCCTGATGCCTGCATTTGAGATACTTATATGCATTAATGGGATCCCCTCTTGGTCTTTTCTCCTCTGGACTAAACAGGCCCAGCTCTTGCAGTCTCTCTTCATAAGAGAGATGCTCCAGACTCCAGATCACCTCTGTGACCTCTTCTGTACCCTTTCAGTAGCTCCTGGTCTTTCTTGTACTGAGGAGTCCAGAACCAGACACAGTAGTCCAGGTACTAGGGCCGAGTCACTCTTACTTTTGTTCACTCTTCCACTTCAGTGGAAGTCTTCTTCCTGGCGTATGGCAACTGTTAAAACTTGTGTCACTCTTTTTCTAATCCAACTAAGTGGAAAACATTTCTGATTTCCAGTCCAGACTAGTTGAATTAACTAGTTAAAAGTTAATCATGTTAATTTTAGAGATGCAGCAAAGCGTATGTGAGCATGTCGTGTACCAGCTGCCACACTGCTTCCAGAGGCAGTCTGAGCCATGCAGCACCCACTTGGACTATTCATTCTCTGAACTAACCTGCACTGTAGCATTGTGTGGCTACAGTGATCATCCTCTTCAGGGAGGTACAGGTGCCAGCAGGGTAACAGGCAAAACAAGTCTCTGTTTTGTTAAGCACGAGGGTCCATTTTATTTCCTCGCCCCCCGGAGCCGGGGAGGGAGGAGAAGGCAAAGAGAGAGAGGACGAGAGGGCAGGGGCAGGTTGGTGGGGTTTTATCAGGTATTGCAGGGGAGGAGTCTTAGGGTTTGGGTCAAGGGAGGAGTAACATAAGTAAGATCAGATTTCAGCTACTTCAAACGGGAGGATTCCGCACTGCACGTTTTGCATGAGTCAGCAGGAGATGCATTCTGTGATTCCAGAGTTTCAACAAAGATGCTCACAGTGTTTGTGGCTACAAGTGCTTGTAGTGGCCCCTGTGGTGGGGAGGTCAAGTCCGTAGAACTGCTGTGTACTCCATTTAATAGGGAATGTAGATGAGGCTAGAAGTGAAAGTGAGACTCTTGGTTACTGATGCGTTAGTGAATGCTTAGCAGATAAAATGCTTTTACTTTAAATACTCCTTCAATATTCTTCTTGCTTTTATGTGCTATCTACACATAATTTGTTTTCGCTGTGGTTATCTATAACTGATAATGAAAGTAACTTTGAAAATGAGATAATACTACCTAAACAAAACCTGAATCCAGTTATCTCTTGACAGTATTTCTTGGTACAAATCTGCATGCAATTTCAGAACTAGTAATATTTAGTCCAAGACCTACTTAGACTTTTTTTTCTTAAAAGTACTTTAATGTTTCCCTATCATCATCACTGAATGAAGACTGAACTATGGAGTTTCTTTCTCTATTTGTGGAAAAAATGAATGGGTTTGGACAACATGTGTAGTGAAAAAAAAAAAAAAAGTGAGTTTTCCATTCAATACTTCATGATGTAGTATTGTGAGGTCCTATTACTTCCTTTTCTAACCCTGGGATGTCTGATCATGCAAAGCATTGGCTTATAGAATATACTGTCATAGCAAGCAACAGATTCAATTTAATTAGCAGCCATTGTGATATTCAAAATTAATTTTTTAATGGGAAAAGTGGGGAAAGGAAAAATTTCATGAAAATTTGGGGTTGAAATTTTTTTAACATATACACCACCTAAAGAGACAATGCTTGGAAATAATTGGGAAATAATTGGAGAATTTGAATAAAAATATGGTCACTGCTATCAGACAGATTATTTCAGAAAGTGTATCTGAATACTTTTGTTACAATTTGACACTGCCAGTCACTGTTCTTTATTCATTCTCTCTTTGACCATAAAACCTATGGCCTGTACTTTTTGTTCTGATGGTTCCATAAGCCCTTCTCTGGAAATCTGCAGGAGCTTGTTGCTTATTTTCCTTATTTTTGTGATCATCACACTTATGATATAGCAGAGAATAGAATCCACCACCCAGCTTAACTTGATGCTCTGCACATGTCACATCAGAGCTACAATAAGGACAAAGGAAAGGGAGAAAAGATTTAAGGAGGAAGAGTACATATATTCTGAGATGAGCTCAGAGACCACAAAAACAGTTTTCTTTGGCTGTACATAGTGGTTTATAAAGCTGAATCAAAGGTAGCAAAGAAAAATACCCTCACTAAATTGGATTATACAAGACAGAGTTTGACTTGAAAGAGAGAAATTTTGGAGATAGATGATGTCCCGTAGCATTGCAGAATTAGTTTCCTGAAGCAAACTGTTTGATTGTTTGATATTAACAGTAGAAGTGGTACTTGCACTGACAATGTTCAGTGTAAGGGAAGAAATAACAAAGCCAAGTACACTGAAAGAAAGGTAAAATGAACTGTCGCAAATCAAAGGATGCAACTGTTTCTAAGTCAACACAGTGTGTTTGAGGAAAGAAAGAATGATTAGATAAAGAAGTGAAAAGAGCATCCTTGCCTCTACCTCCAACTAAACTTAGTCATTTCAAAAGGCAAAAACCTACCCCTATGAGCAGTTTAGGTAGAGTGTGTCAGGACATTAGAAGCAGCTTAATGCATACCCTGTAATAACTGATTTTCCAGTTATGGATGTATTTTATTTTCTATTGTAGTCTGAAAAATTCAGTGTATGATACAGAAACAGTACTTTTAAATAGCATAGGACACTAAACATCAAGTTCACGTATATTCTTGAATTAGCCTCAGACTCACTCTGTGACCTTGGAATTCTATTCCCTCACTGCAATTCTTCCTGCATTTTCTTCTGTAGTTTGTTTGTTTGAGTTTGTTGGGGTTTTTTGTTTGGGTTTTTTTGTTTGTTTGTTTGTTTTTGTTTGGTTGGTTTTTTTTGTGGGATTGCGATGATGTGATCCTGCTTATTAATTGATAATTCACTCGTCCATTCTTTATCTAGATGGCTTTTAAAATTTCTAGAGTTGTCTCAAGGAGATTCTTATTTACATCCTTTCCTAATCATGGGATGTCTCATAATTCAGATCAGCTGCCTTTGAAAGCTAATACAATATCATAAAGAGCAGGAAGCTCAATGAATTAGCAGGTGCTGTAATCTGTCAGGTCTCAAACATTTTACACCAATCATATTCCACAGAGGTTAATTCTAAATTCATTTTTTTGCAAAGGATTAGCAGATGACCTAGAGGGGGGTCAGTGTTCTTGTAGTCCAAACCAGCTGTCCTTAACAGCACAGACACACTCATGCTGACAATGCTTGTCAATAGAAACATTAGATTGTGGATACAGATACTTCTGATCAACAGTTGTAATCCACTGCCCAGTATCTAAGACCAGCCACAGAGGATCTGATTCATTATATATTTTCACAGAACACAAGCTTTTAGTTTTGTTTCTCTGGAACAGTCACTTGTGTGTCATCAGTGACTTTTTTTTTCCTTCTCTATTTTCCCAGAAGAAAATTTTTTCCTCAAGGATTTTAAAATTTAATGCATTAATAGGAAAAAGTAACTTCAGCATTCATTTGCACTGAACAGTTTTTAAGTATAAATTTTCCTATATTAGCACATTCTCTATATATTGAGTATCCATAATCCATTCTTGGCAACAAATCCTTTTTGTTATTAATAGAAAGTATACCTGTCTAGTAATTACATAAATACACTTTCTTCTAGTTTCAATGGAATCAATTGCACAAATAATTTTTAAAAACCTTTATCTTGGTGCATCTTTCCTTGATGATTGGCTAACACAAGAGAAAACATCATCTTACAAGTTGGATGCACAGCATATATTCAATATGTTAAGAAACCTATAGAAGCTCTGATGTGCTTTCTCTGGAGAGAAATCTAAATTCAGAGTTTATCTGGTTTGGTACAGACTGAATGAAAGAAAATCCAGGTCTTATACTATAAATGTTACTTAACTTGCTATAATATATGTCTGGTTTATGATACAATAATTTTTCATATCATATTCCAGATTATGTTTCCTTATTAGCTTTTTGAATCATACTTTGACCAGATGCTGCATGATTGCTCCATTCTATGCATGTCCTTATGATCAGTGACAGATGGTCATGCTCTGACTTTATCTGAAAAATTACTTGTCTTGAAGAAATGTGTGAAGAAATCATGAATAATGTGATTTTATTAGCATAGGAGTTCATACATTTGGGAGAATTACTACCATCTGTGTGCATTAGTGCAGCATCATGCCTTGTAGATCAGATCTGATTCATGCCCTGCCAAGTTTGAATAGAAATTGAATTACTAAGTATTTTTCTGCATAAGATCATGCAGACAGGCCTCTGTATGTCCATCCAATTGCTGCTACCAATTGCTGAATACCAGAAATATGTTGTCAACACTTTCATACATGTCTGCATGCCAGAGGACTCTGATTATGACCATATATAAATAAATACAGTAATTTTATTATAAGCCATATTCACTGTGAGGATGAGGAGAGGATTTGCCTAGAAGTTGACCACCCCACACCAGATCATGTTTCCTCTGACCTGCCCATCAGGTCTACAAAAAACCACAGTAGAAAACTTTAGCAGACATATTCTCCTCATACCATCAGTGGAAAATCAAAGGCTCCATATGACAACATATCTTTTAAAGACTTGGACATAGCTTTAGGTGTGTATATATTTAGGCTCTGATCAGTTCCTAAAACATGGATGCCATGGAGGATTCAAATAGTTGTTTTCTAGAGTTCACATCTATTCAGCTCCCCTCCTCAGCATTCTGCTATTCCACTTGAATCTCCAATCACAAAACAAAGCAGCTCTATAAACAGAAAATCTTCTACAAACATCACAAAGGTTCACTTGTGTCCATTACAAGTGAAAGCCCTAGGACCTGCAGTATGAGGGGTACTTTTCACATTATTTACAGAGATACCTCAGTAGGTTTCTAATTCCAGTTTGGTACCTTCCATTGCAGAGAGTTTATTAAAACTGAAATAGAGCAATTAGGCATTAAACTTGGTCAAAGACTGTTTGACTGTTATCAACTTCACAGTTTGTGTCAAACAAATTTCTACCATCCTCTCTTAAAGTAAAATAATTGGCAGTTTTGATTTTAAAGGATAATTATTTAAACCTATTAAAGACCCAGTCACTACTAGGAACTTAACATTTCCAGCCTATGGAAGTGTCTTAAATGAGTGACAACATGATCCTTCATAGACCTAACACTAAAAGTCACTTGCAGTTTGGATAGAAAATAGATTTCTGAGCTGTGATTGCACTTGTCATTTATCTTAACACAAAATTGCCATCTAAGTTGTTGAAAGTAATAACAGAAATACATTCTAATACAGTCTTAATGTATCAGTACTATTTGTTTGTTGTTTGGTTTTTTTTTCTTTCTGTGTTGTAAGAGCTGGTAATAGCTCTCACATATTGTGTTGTGTTCTAGTCTTCTGACTTCAAAAGCTGAAATCATCCAGATATTAGTAAGTACTTTCTGCAGATGTCTCAAAAAGGAATGAAAGGCAAAGCTGTCTGAACTCAGTCTGATAAGATCATTTTCATCTGAATGAAAACTTGCTATTGAGTAGTCTATCACTAAGAAGTCTCTTAGCCAGCACACTCTGGCATCACTGGAGTATGTATCCAATTTGAATATTGATACAACAGCTGCAGGCATCTGTTTATATTTCATGAAAGCTGTTGTCATTAGATCTTAAAGAGGTTGAGCTAATATTTCCCTGGGTTTTTTTCTCTTAGCATAGAGTAAAACAATTTTGCAGTGCCTTTTCCATGAAAAAAATTTCAAATAAATCTTCATACAAAATATACACAGTACATTTGAGTCATTAGGGGAATATACCAATAGGGAACACATTTTGAAGTATCTAAAATGAGGTGATTAATTTCTTATTTTCTAATGCATGCCTCAGAAATCATGAGAAAGTTATCTACTATATAATTGAAGTTATGCAGATATTTGAGCAGTAATTTACAGAACTGGCTTTTTGACTTATGTATCAGTCCTAGATGACGTAATGTGTAATAGGGTAATTTTTTGCTACAGGAGACTGTTCAGTATATATGTACAAATTAAACACTTGGTGAAGAATTTGCTATATTAAATATGCAAATTAAACTTTAGGAAGACATGTAACTGAATTAGCACTGAGAAGTCCTTGGTATTCTGTAACCTACTTGGAGATTGCTTCAGAGAAAAGCCATGCAAACTTCTGCCCAAGAGAACAAAAGTCTTTCACTAAAGTTTGATGAGAAAAGTATTAATAATAGTCACCAAACTAGGGTAAAGTGGAAAAGGAAACTTACTCTGCTTTAGTACTATTGATTATGGTCTCCTAGAATGCTTCATTATCAGCCAACTATGCACTGCTTATAAATGCATTAGAGTTTTGGGACAAATCAGTCATTGTTAAAATTGGCAGTTTAATCCCTAAAGACAGTGTGCAGAGCCTAGATGTGTGTGATCCCTCAGTAACATCCCTCTTATACTTCTACTACTTTCCAGATAATTTTTTTACAGTCTATAAAGTATCTTATTGATTGAGTTCTGAAAGTTGTAAATGTGATTTATGAGTTATATTTGATTAAAAGTGTGGCTGCTCTGGGGGACACAGGTATTTCTTCCCCCCTGGTCTAACACTAAGTAAATCACTTAAATCCATTACCTCAGAGAGTATGCCCTTTAAAAAGACTAGTAAAAATGGAAAGTTGCATTGGAAAACCATATAGGAGATCTTTATTTTAACCAGAGTGCCAGACGAAAAAAGATGCATGAGCATGGGATAACTAAAACACTGCAAACATTACTCACTAGCAGGTAAAGTAATGCAGTTTTTCCAGCAATTTTGTAAGTACAGCAGTTTGAAGATAAAGTAGAACTTGACAGCAGGGTAAGTAGTTAAGTTGTCACGGCTGCCACTGTCCTTTTAATTATACTTTTATTTGATGTGCAGTGCTGTGTATCCTGACAGAAAGGAAACTTTATCTTCTAAAAAAAAGCGAAATGGGACAAGACTAGCTTTTAACCAGACAGCACATTTTCCTAGCTTTTTAGAAGTAAGTATTTGTCTTTCAGATTGTTTGCTATGAAAGAAGAGATCTTCACAGGCTTTGGAGTTGCACTGCTTTTAAGTTAGAACCAAGGGAACATAGAGTGAAGATATGTGATGTGTGTTGGTGTCTCTTCTACTAATTAAGATTAGGTGTTTTGTGAGTGCCCACATGACTTATCTGTTGTGGCTGATATCCAGTGAGGCTGTAGTCTGTAAGTTTAAAAGACAAATGTCTTTCTCTTTATCTTCAGCTATAAAATTGGCTAGAAGACAGTGCTTGCTCTACCAATTGATCAAACTAATCTTGCAATGTACTGCAACTTCTTTCCTATATTAGTCATTTTCCAAATAAGACTCATTTAGCAAGAAGAATATTTCAAATCTGTGTATTTCAAGGTGTGAAGGATTCAGTGAACTAACAATTAACGACGGTTGAAAAAGAATATTTAAAAAATTATTGGATCACTTTTCCTCAGTGTGCATGAACTTTCATCTTTTCAACATAGCAATCACATTAGCTGCATCTTTCATTGACACGAGATGTCAATAGCTGCATTGATGTAGCAAACAGTTACAGAAACCATGTGATGAAATTTTTAAGCATGTGACAAATTATTGATGAACCTTTAGGCATACCTTCCTATACAATCTCCCCATGAACATCCCATCATCAAATCACTGACAGCTTTGCATACTTCTTAGTTCAAGTGAAAAAGTAAATGTTTCCTTCTTTTGGATCAAACTCATAATTTGTCATAAAAATACTTAGCCTGAACTGCTGGATGGATAATACTTAGTCAAACACTAGTGTCAAGTTGCAGACAATACATTCTTATTTTGCCTAGATCCATGGACTTTCAAATATGACAAGATGTACTTTAAAAGAATTCCATCACTTATGCACAGGGTTTTGTTTTCCTCAGAAAGCTCTGCATTTGAAGTAGGCTCTTGTAAAATGTTGTACTAAACTTTCTCAACAGAGGAGCCTAGAAAATAGCAATATTTTAAAATACTTCAGTTCTAATTAGTTCATCTATAAAACACGTGCTTCCTTATGATCCATAGAAACCTGTGGTAGCACAATACCATACAATACAAGCTGTGGTAGCTCAATTTTATGCATGGCTATATATAAATATTGATCGTATGCAGTTACTCTATCTAGCCCCTCTGTGCAAAGGTGTAATCGTGAAAGTGAGCTCTAGAGGCTGGGTGATTTTCTTCTCTTCTTCTCTTCTCTTCTGGTAGCTCAAACCTACCAGCAGCTTTAACTAGTGTCAAATTTCTCAGTGTCTTCAAAAAAGCAGTGAAGTCCCACAGAGTTAGTTTCCCAGGCTTGAATATCCTCTTTTTTTCTGATATTTAGGATTGTATTTGTGATATTAAGCTAAGTCTTCACTAATGCAAACAGAAGCCTGTAAGCCTGTTACCTTAATTAAAAAAAGACTTAACTGAAACTCTGGAGGGGCCTTCAATTTGATTCATTATTAAATAGCTTAATTTTGATAGTTTGGGGTGGAGGCAGCAGCTACAGGCACTGGTTCTTTTTTCTCATAATTTCATGATAGTTAGAATTGCATTAGATGCATTTTATGTTAGCTATTTTTATGAGATTTCAAGAGAATAGACAATGGCTTGAGTTTTATTAAAACTCAAATATCTTGAACCATTAAAATTCAATGGCTTGGATTTTTATAACAATGGCTTGAGTTTTCCAATATTTTCTGCTCTTCCAATATACGAAAAATATGCTCCTCGCTGAGTGATAGCTTGCATATATTTTACTTCTACTCCTCATGCAGTGCCAAAAGATGGATTTCAATTAATTAAGAATGCACATGGTGTTTTTGTGTATCCATCATCCCTCTGCATAGCTACATAGGTACTTTATTCACCATGCTGCACTCCAAGCCAGCTGCAGTCAGTTATATGCCTGTCAGGCCACTGTCTTACCGGCTAGTACGAATATTCAGTAATTGCTCTCCTCTATTATGTCCTTCCTATTTCACTGCATCACCAAAACTGCAGTCTCAGTTGTTCTGGAGCCTCTGTAAACATAGTGGTTCTGACTTCACACAGCACAGTGCAGAGCCAGGTTTCTGAATGGATCAGTGCCCATCCAAAAGGGACAGCAGATAGTACAGTTTTTTCCTTCTCTTCCTCATTTACTGTTGTGCAGGCATTGCAAGTCTGGGAAGTAATATTTTAAAATCCTTAAAAATGAGGAGTTTTTCGAAGTAACTGTCCTAATATCCTCTTGCATGTTTGCTTGTTTGCCTGCTTGGATACTTTTGTCATTGTTTGCCACTGGCAGAAAGGATTCATCAGCTGTGTTTGTACCCTAGAAGCGTACAAAAGAAGAGGACATATTTTTTATAACACTATTAAAATGTTAAAGGAATTTAGGAAATATTAAGGTGCTCAGTCTTAAATGACCACAGGGTTATTTTTCATGGACATTGCAACTCAACAAAGTGTGAGTACAGATATTTATTTACCTGTCTGTCTATACATACTCTTTTCAAATCTGAAAACACAGAAACTGTAAATGTAATTTAGCTGTAACAGTGCAGGACACTGAACACTACTCCAGAAGATGTTAGACTTTGATTGTTAAGATTTAGACCAGAGTCTTCAGTGATTGAAACCACTCTTCTGCTAAACAGCCTGAGGGAAGGCAGTTGTGAGACAACTGCACAGAAAACTATAGAAACACAATGGGAGGCAGGTTCAAATCAAGATTTAAAAACCAGGATCAAACACTGAAAATATTGATATGATTCTAAATTATTATTCTTTAAGTAAAAATAATTCATTTGACAATATTACATGCAGCATGTGTCTATGCAGTCCATTAAAGCTAGTCAAGCGTGTACCATGGAGACAGCTGAGTGTGAATCTCGTTTTGCACCAAAGCAGAACATCTGTAATGATGCCACGCTGGTCATGGACTTTGCTGAAAACATACATTGCAAGGAACTTAATCTTGTTAGTATTTAATACGATCAGTGCAGTATAAGCAATCACTTTATAATTGTCAGTAAGTCCTTTTGAAGTAGCCTTTCCTTGGGAGCACTATAAACAACCAGTAAATTGGGATATAAAAGTGTCTGAGACTGAACTGACATGTGGAGACCAAATGGACTCAGGCACAGGGGCACTGCTAGTGCAGAACTGTCCTTACCACTAAGGAGGGACCAGCCTCCCTGCCCATGGTGGGGCAGATGGGACAGCCTGAGAGAGGAGCCAGGCAGATCAGGATAAATGTTCCTCACAGAAAGCCCTGGCCCCTTGGCAGCAGCACTGGTGGTGGTGGCGGTGTCCAGACAATAAAATTTGGAAAGGAGGTGGGAGAGGTTGGGGCAGCATTCCCAGCCAGACAGAGTCCCAAAGCTCTCTGTCCCTCAGTCACAGAAACAGAGAGGGAATACCTGGCTCTGACTGAGCGAAGTTCCCACAACAGATGGCTGCAGGCACCCTCTCCCCACCTCTTACTCTGGAGAATTCTCCACAGCCAGGTAAGAATAAAGCTGCCCTTAGCACTGAGGGACAGGATGGGTTTTTTGAGAGTCAACAGGGTTTAACCTGTTTTATGGAGAGTTAAACTCAAAGCTAAAACCAAAAACTGAGTTCTAATTGTTATCCAGACAGTAGTGTGTTATGTTTCAGCCCATTGGTCCATTGCTGAAGGTGCAGGTTTCCTGACTGCCCTGATGTGCAGGACTGACTGCTCTTCATGAGTGTAAACACTTGAGCAGGAACACTGCTTTTCCACTATACATGGAAGGTTATTTTTATTTAAGAGGATTGTTTGGCAATTGTCTATTGTTTCATGATGCTGAAATGGTAAACTCACATGTGAGTGTTAATTGTTATATTTTGTTGGAATTTGTTTAGCCCAGATCTGCATAAATTTCATATTGGCATTATTTGGATTCGTTTAACACTAACAATAATAAACCAGGAAATTTTATAATGAGCTCTCATTTCATTGAGGCTGCAACATCAGCCTAAGGCAAAAACAACAGAATTTTTTTCATTATTACTTTAATCTAACACTCAATAGAAGCAAAGATGCAGGAAAACAAGAATTTTGTCCTTGGATGCACTTTAAAGACTTGAGATATACAGAAGGATTGAAAGATAAAGAAAGTTGTGAACACAGTAAGGGTCATGCAAGGGACAACTCATACATTTCTGATAAAAACTGAAGCTTTTAATTTATGGCAAAAAGCAAAAAGGCATAATCTACAAGTGCTTTATCACCACTCTATATAACAAGATTCGTAAGTGTCACCTTACTTTTAAAATCACTTTCCCCAGTTGCACTGCCCTTTGCTTTTGCTCTAGCCCAGGCTGCCAAGTACACCAGGCTTAGATTTTCTCATGGTGATGCAGCTGCTGCTGGGAAATTTTGATTTATTGTCAGTTCCAATCTTCACTTGATAGTAAAGCCCAAACAAAACTGAAATCTTTCAACCCCTGTGGATCACTGTTCTCTTTCCAGTGGTTGGGCCATTTTTCCCTCCATGAGCATAGGCCATTTTTCATAAAGTGTCTGTGACATTTCACCTTACAAATATGGCAGTTAGATAGCTTTTTGTGACTTCATAATGGAATCCATCCTCTCACCAGCATTTCCAAATTGCTTTCATGTAAGAAGAACACAGACTATAATATTGCATGTTTGAAGAAAGTTTTCACTCTGTCTAAACAGGTATATTTTAGAGAATTTTATGAACAGTTGATAGTAGATGGTTGAGGAATAAAATACAGCTCCATCACTAATGAAGGGATCTAATGTAAGATATGGATATGTCAGATTATACCATCATGCAGATGAAAGATTTGCTGATTCTAACAAAATGGTTGCTGACTATTTTAGCACAAAGGCCCATTAAAAGAACCTTGGACACAGGCAATTTTTTCTCTTAAATCCTTTTGGAAATATGACACAGTAATCTTTTTAAATGTCCTCTCACTAACTGCCCCATTTTTATGATGCAAAACTTGGTGCACTTTTGCTTTGGTCACTTTGTGGATAATTTTTTTTGACAGAATTTCTATTAAAAAAACTTATTCCAGTAGAACACCAGCCATAGAAGATTTCCACTCAAGGAGGAAACTGCCTCTTACCTCCCTGTAAATGATGTACCATGAAATATGCTGTAACTGATTTTGTGATGTGCCTTCTGTTACCATTACTTAATCATAAAAACTTGGCAGAAGAAAACTTCCTCAACTGCTGTCAATATGTTGAAAATTCTCTCACCTGAACAAAAGAAAAACACTATCATGCAGAATGCATCTTAAAACCTACTGGCTGTGATAAGGCACCTCAGTATTTGTGATCATTTGCATATATTTCATATATAAATTGCAATATTGTTTTCATTATTTATGTATTTGGCCTATGATTTGCCCATAAACACTTATAAAGTGATAAAATGATACGTATGAAATATCTATTAAATATGTCCTTTAAAAGAATGACAAAATGACAGAGCTAGTTTCTGTCATTTGCTTTTCTATATTGCTCTATTCTATTTGCACTTGTTTTCAGTCTCCTGTATTATCAGTTCTGCCTTATAATGCAATTTTTTATTTATTTGGTGGAGTAAATTGTATTTTATTTATTACAGTGATGAACATTTAAGAAAAGTAGAATTTGTCAACACAGTTTTTACTGCTTGCGTACTTAGGTATTAGGTTCCATTTCAGGAGATCGGTCAATAATTTGAAGAGAGTACTTGTGGGTTTGCCCCGCACTCTGAGGGTCCAGCCTTGCAGAAAAATGGCTATAATAATTAGCAAGACTGTTCCTCGAGGACATTTTGTAAATCAAAAGGTTTAATAAAGAAAAAATAACAAAGTAACAAAACATTGCAGTAAACAAATAATAAACTGGGCACAGGCGCCTGAGAAATCTCAGACACCCTGCTAAGACATCTTGAAAAGCCTTTACTTCCTTTTGTGCTCTTTCTTAAGTACTGAATGTTTTAGGAGGGATAACCTGGCTTGTAGCCAATAAGATCACCAAGGGATTTTGAGTAACATTCTCAGTGCCCAATCCATGCCTCTGCATTGGCCCTGAGCCAATCCTTGTCAGAAGGGTATGGAAGAATCTAGGTTCTTCACCTTAAGGGGTGAGCCTTAAACTTTCCCTATATGGAAACACCTGCTGGGTATGTAGGGTGCATTACTACAAGTACTCATGCAAAAATATGTACTTTTCTTCAGGAACAAATACAGGTTTTGTTCTGTTGATGGAAATCTATCTATTTGTAACCAGTTAATTTTGCTGACACAATGCAGCCTAATACAACTGTCGCACATGTTGACCAAACATCGAGGTGAAAAAAAAGAAAAATTAAAAAGAAAATCTATTAGGAGTTTTAAGTGTACCTTCAATAGCTTTTGGCAGTGTCTGTCTGCAAGCTGAACAGCTAATTCCAGTCCTAGCTACTAATTCTCTGGCACAGACATATACTTATGTGACAGAAATCTGGGCTTCACTGTCAGTAATAAAATTGGTGTACTTAGTGGATTTCTTTAAAAATGGAGAGAAAAGAAATTGTGATGATATTTAAGAAACAGTTAATTCTTAAAATCTATTTATCCTTTGCAATAGCATGCTGTTTTTCAGGATTGAAGTTTCATGTAGCGAAGCTATAAGTTCCCTGCTTCTTCTCTCTGAATGAGCAGGACACTTTTAGCAGGGGCACCATCAATACTACCATCCTAGTCAATTACTGACAGTAACATTTAAAGCATTTATCTCTAGCACATGGCAAATCTGCCTCCAAGCCAAATGATGGGTTTAAAATTATTCATAGTACAACTAGTTATGGTGTGATACTGACACTGAATCATAAATTAGATAGCACCACCAAATCTTTTTATTCTTATGTAGAGCGTTGAAAGCTCACAATCTCACAGTGATGTCCCCAGAGCCATGTTTTACATGGTTAATTGGTATGCATAAGCAGCTTCAGATTGGGCACTTCCTGGTGCTGTGAGTGTGTGATAACCAGAGCTCTACCTCCCTGAATCATAAATGTGCAGTGTTGCCCAGTCTACTTCTCAGCTGCCTCATGCACAACATGGAAATGTCAATTGTCTGGACGTCCCTCAACAATTCTCACTCAAATGATGGATGTTGAACTAGATGGATCCTTAAACGTCCCTTCCAACCCCAGCTATTTTATGGTGTGGATGATGGTTAGTACCTCTGAGGAATAAAAGCCAATTGAGTCTAGCCAGATATAATCTGTGAATGTTAATTTTCTTGTTTTCCTGTAAATCTCTACAGTTAAATCCTAGCATTTTAGAAACATCTTTTGGACCTGAGTCAGATTTTACATGGTCAGAATTTTCAGGGTTTTTTATTTAACAAAGTACTGAATAACTGAAACTGTATTTTTTGTAAATGAGAAAAAATGCCCCACTGATATCATGATACAATACCTAGCCCAGCTCTATGTGTAAGGTAGAACTAAGGAAATAGAATCAGGCTGGTACAAAATTTATTATACCAAATTTTAGTGGTCAGTTTGCATCAATATTCAACGTCATACCTGTAGAGGCTGAAATGCCACATCAGCTGTCCCATAACTATGATAGAAACTTTCTCACACAAAGGGATGCTACTAAAATTGCTTTGTAAAACACAGAATCCTGGGGGAAAAAAGTGTTGCAATTTATTCCTGTTATTTATGTGGCAATACACTAACATAAATTATAGTACCATTTTGATTATCTGAAATATAACCACTGCAAACCCCACCATATTTGAGGATTTGTGGGATTTTTGTATGAAAAATTCTTATCAGGATCATTCCAAAATACCTTATGCACGAGAAAGTAAGAACTCTTAAAAAACTGAGTTTAGCTATGGTAGCCTTTGGATGATAATAATATAAAATATAATACAATGCAGAAAGCATTAATTAAGTAACAAGACAGAAAGACCATAGCAGCTTCTGCTCAGTGTGTGTTAGGGGTTGTTATCATTATTCTTATTTGGAGCTAATGAAGTTATCAAGGATGTTCTGGTTCTTTAGATATCCATAGTTTCCACATGCCTGCTCCAAGGCAGTATTCATTTAATGGTTTGTATAAAATTTTAAATCTCCAAAGTTTTCTGTTTCCCAAAAGATTGAATGCTTATTTAGATTTTGGAGGCATGATATTGAATGTATGAAGCAAACTATATATTTTTAGATATTTTTCAAAGTCTTGGTTAACCGTAAGTCTACTGTCTAATTTTTCCCCTAATTTATCCCAATTTAGGATATTATCGTAATCCATGGTGATAAAAGTTGATTCTGCAATGCTCTCATTTGTATGATTTAAATTAACATGTTTTACTGTGCACTGAAATGTACTGAAAGGAATCACCATTCGTATGATTAGATCTATTTGAGGGCACAGTAATGAGCAGTTGAAGAACAGTAACATTTCAAACTCCTACATCTAATTCATAAATGAACATGAATATAGTGTCAGCATTTCCACTATTTCTAAAACTGTAGCTCATCTGGAAAAAGATCATCCTTCTGTCTTTTGAAAATTAACAAGTTCTTCTTGTTCTCTCTGTGTATGTCCTCTGATACTCTTTTTCAGATGAATTAGTTAAACTTCAATTCTTTCATTAGACGGTAGTATTTCTGAAAAGAATAAAAATGCAATGAATTGGGGCATGAATTAAATTTCATTTACAGAGATGAAGAGTAGACATGTCTGGGTGAACATGAGGGTTTTGACCAGGAATTTCTCCCATGACACCAGAATGTACAATCTGTGTAGAAATAATTGAGGCTTCAGGGCTTCTTGAGCTGTGACTGTAAATTTATGCTGGTAGAAACCAGTTTCATAACAGATGATACTGTCTTATTTCTTTTGACATTGGAAATGGTAGTTTGTTATCTTTTGCTATGCCTATATACTTTTTAGTCATCAAGACTTTTTTAATTTGCAATTGGCAACAGTAGAATCCATTGCTTTCTCTCATTATCCTCAGCAAATGTGCTGAAAGTTTTAATAGGTTTTTTGAGTTTTCGGATTCCGAAGATAAATACAAAGTTTTTCAGGAAAAAAAAAAGTCTGTTCTGGAACTAATGTCTTCTCTGCTTGAAGAGTGTCCAAAGAACTATGTCATGGAATTCATATTTTCTCACAGGCTTGAGTTGATTTGCCTTTTTAATGACACTGTGTTTAGAGAGAAAAGAAACCCATGGCCTAACTGAAATCATTTGAGATTCTTCTGCTTGTATTCTTCATGTAGTGCAATTAAGCAGTGGGACTTTTATTTGTTGTAAACTGTAGATACTAGAAGTTACATCATGGTGTGAGTGAGACATCTGAGTAACAGCACCAAAGGGACAAGGGATGGATTTTGTGTAAATCATCCTCTTCATTCAGTGCTGTGATTGTGTTATTCTGCTTTTGTATGTNGCAGCCTGTCCTTGAAGGACTGCACCCCATGGAAGAGTGTCCCATGTGGCAGACGTTTGTAGAAGACTGATGTCTGTGGGAGGGACCCAATATTGGAACAGGGANATTTTTGTCTTGCTTTGTTTGGTTAGTTTTGTTGGTGTGAGTGTAGGTTCTATGATGAATGTGGATTTTTGCTGATGATTCTTATGTATGTGATTCACAGAGGTGATGGATGGAATGTATTGGATTTCCATGGCCAGAAGTCAGTAGCAGGGGGGCTACAGGAGTGGCTTCTGTGAGAAGGTGCCAGAAGCTTCTTCCATGTCCAGCAAAGCCAATGTCAGCTGGTTCCAAGACAGACCTGCTGTTGGCAAAGGCTGGCCAATTAGAAGTTATGGTAGTGCCTTTGTAATAAAATATTTAAGGAGAAAAAAAGAAAGGTTATTGCTCAGATGTAATTGTGGGCAGAGAAGAGTGGAGTGAGAACATGTGGGAGGAACAACTCTGCAGGCACCGAAGTCAGTGCAGAAGGAGGGGCAGGAGGTGCTCCAGGTGTCAGAGCTGAGATTCCCCTGCAGCCCGTGGTGCAGCCCATGGTGAGGCAGCTGTGCCCCTGCAGCCCATGGAGG
>VXBB01000842.1:267561-307842 GCA_013399915.1 Illadopsis cleaveri | reverse complement strand
TTTTTTTTTTTTTTGTGATATTGCCTTAATATCTCTAATTAGAGCCTCTAATATCTCTAATTACTGCCAATGACAGTATTTAGTGAGTGATCTCTCTCTGTCCTTATCTTCACTCACAAACCCTCTGCTACATTGTCTCTCCCCTGTCCAGCTGTAGAGGGGAGTGATAGAGAAACTTTGGTGGGTGTCTGGCATCCAGCCAGGGTCAACCCCTTACACATAGGTTTAAAGAGCAAGATGTATAAATTCATGAGATAAAGGTTCCTTAGAAGACATTAAAGGCAAAAAACAAAATCTTTGTCTCATAAAATCCACGAGCTGCAAATCTTTGAAGGCTGGTAGAATACTGTTCAGAAGCATCACTGTGTACTTGCCATGTTTCTGTCTTCTGTGACACCCACTCAGCCCCTGTCACAAAAAAGAATTCTGAGTTAGGCTGTGGCTGCTCAACTTGTTCTTTTGACACCAAGATTTTAGCTCAGATCATATGCAAGTTTCACCTGTGTTACAGCTTGGCTATTTCTAGCCACAAAAATTCAGATTTTTTGTGGCTAGAGGGAAAAATCCCTCCATATTTCTGCATTTGGAAATCCCATTCCTGATGTTTCTCTTAGCAGAGCTTTAATCTATGACCTGCAATGACTGGTTCCCACCCCTCATAGGAAAACAGAAGGATTTCTTCTCTAATTGAGGAGAAAAAATTATTAACTTAGTTTGTTAGTCCATCAGGACTTTGGGTTTTTGTTTCCTTGATACATAAACATAAGCAAAGAAGGATCAACATATTTTGGCTCCAGATAACTCCTTATGTAAACATGAGAATTTAATCGAAGACCAGGCAGTATATTTTTACAGCAGTAGTTTCTGTTTAGTCACCACAGTTTCTGTTTTATGGCAGAGTTGTATGTCATAGTAGTAGATAAGTTCATTTATTGCCAAAGGGGGCCACACAGTTCTTAATATATATGAAAACTTCCCATAGATTAAAAACCAATTATGTCAGCTTGTAAGACTTAGGTGGTTGAGGAAGGTACTAGTTAGTCTATATTCATGTTATCATTTTCTCTCTTGCTCCTCTTCTACAGTTTTAAACAAGTCTAGCATAGCCAACATGGTCTCTCATCAAGACCACTATTGTGTGCTCTTAGCAATGCCAGCATGATTTACAAATTCATTTTATATATGGATATAATTTTGAAAATTTCCTACTTATTTTACACAATTTGTTGTTTATAATCATTAAGAAAATACTTTCAAAACATTTGCTGCTCAGAAACAAAGCAACATGCATTATATAAAGAGGTTTTAAACATTTATTTTAAACATTTTATTTACATGCTGTGCATAAAAGAAAAATCCCAAGTTTTCATTCTTTTGGTCCAAAATATGAAAAGGGAAGAAGTTTATTTTTTGTGATATTTTATATTGTTAAAAATGGTTGCCCCACACTTAGTGGTAGTAATCACTATCATACATTGCTTTACAGACTCTTTGTTTTGGATTTATACTAGTGTCTGACATAAGTAAGCACAGTAGAAAAACAAGCCAAATGGCAAATTTCAAATTTTATAGGCATGCATTAAAATAAATGTGAATTTAAATCAGTCTAAACAAGAATGCTTACTGTCTGAGTCTACTAGACATTACATAATAAAGGTAAGGAGCATTTTGCAAAATGCCAGATGTTAGTTATTTTGTGCCTTACATCTAGGTTATAAAATAGAAGTGCTATACTAATGACATGAGGTTTTTTCCCACTGACTTTTTTACTTTGTGTGAGGCTATTTGACTTGAGGAAAGTGCGTAGGTGTATTCTTTTTACAAATAAGTGTTTTCATTCATCTTTTTGTTTTAAAAATCTGGAAGCAATAGCTGACAGTCCAAAATTAATTAAAGTGATTTAGCAGATAAATTAGATTAAAGCTCTGTTGGATCATTTACCTTCAGTTCACCCATTGTGGTACTTTTTAGTAGGTTTGTTACCAAATGAATGTAAAATCCAGAAAAGCAATTACATTTTCCAATATGAAATCCATCAGCACTAAGACTGTTAGGGAGAAAGTATCTGAGGTGTGACTTCGCATAAGATATTGTTCAAAGATGAAAACTCAAACAGCACTAAAATATAGAATGTACTTTTGTTAATATTTAGACACCACAAATTAAAAGGGCCGATATTTCTTATGTTGGGACATGTCTTTCTGCGCATATTTTGATTTTATCACCATTTCAGTGTGTCTTGGGATTGTGTTTCTTTCAAAAGAATAATCAGCACTGCTACTGTTCTAAGCTGCATCTGAGTTGTGCTGAATGATAGTTCATTTAAACCTTGTTTTTTTCTCTCATACCAATTTTTCATCTATGATTAGAAAAAGAAATATTTTCCTTCATGACTATTTATAGCCTAGTGGATATTAGGAAGGCAGATGGGGAATGTGTATTTGGGTGTCGCAGTAAATATGATTGCAGTATTGTTTTATTCTCTGCTTTCATGGGTTATTTTTCATGTACCAGAGAACTATGATTTTATGTGTCATTAGTGGCAGAGCTGTGACATTGTAAGGTTGTTTTATAATTGGCCATCAGATTTGCAAAAAAATATAAAAAAATGATATTGCAGTAGTGCAGGTAGTTCTCAAAATGAAACTTAATTCTAGTCCTGCCATTGACTTTAAATAAGATTTTTCCATCTTAAAGTACCACGTCCTATCCGAAAGGAATTGTTAGTAACTGCGCTTTATTTTGTAAGAGTAGAGCCTGGGAGAGGCTTCTCTCTGCACAGTTCAGGTCCATAGTTTTTGGAGGTAAAGAATTAAAAGTGTTACTTGAACTATGCTTGTGATCCAAAAAGTGGCAATAGCAAATTCTTAGTGCAACCTCTAGCTATTTGATTGCACCAGCGATACAGTTAAAATGATGTGGTTTATTTTGTTTTTGCAATGGCTCTCAGAAATATCTGCCTTCTCTATTTCTCCTTTTCAATATCTCACATTGCATTTTGCCAGGCCTGTAATTCTAAAATGTCTTTTTAGATTTTGCTGGAGAAAAAAACCCGTTAGTATATAGAGAGGACTGTCAAGGGAGTGGTACCTCATTTAATTCTAATTTAGAAATTCTTGTTCTGAATTCTGTTACCTGAGACATTTCAGACATTTTTAGAAATTCTTGCAGTTGCCAGTCAGTGAAGATTTTGCCATTTATTTTGAAAGTTCACTGTTCAGTCTTAGGACTCTAGGCAGATACATACTTCCCAGCTATTATTTTCAGTATCTAAGGCTAAGGAAGGAGCTTCACCTTCTTTTCAGAGTTATCGATAGTTGGTTTCTATAAGATGAAAATAACCTGCATTATAATGCCTTCTAGAGAGCCTGAAAGTATTTTTCCTAGAACACTGTTGTGGTTTAAGGAGCCCAGGAGGTAGCTCAATCCAATACAGCTGTTCCCTCCCTCCCAGTGGGATGTGGAAGAGAACCGGAAGGTAGAAGTGAGGAACACTGTTTTCATCATAAGACCAAAATATAGAACCAAACAGCTATGCTTCTATCACAGCTAAAACCAGTGCAGGCATGCCATTGAAATTTACTGTGGAACATCTGAGGTTTAAAATTGAAAAAATAACTTTATAAGTAGCAACAACAGAGAAGTACTGAACTTCATGAAGTAGCTCTTCTAACACAGCAAAAGACATTGAACAGTAAATTTTATTCTAGGTTATCAGTTAATTTTAGCTGTACAAAAGTAAAATTAATCTTTTTATATTTTGATAGTATACTCCAATATCTTAGGTAACAGAAATAAGTTAGTGTAAAATGGTAGATAAACTTTTATTTAATAGGTATCAGCCATAGGCTAGTGATAAATGGAACCAAGTGGAAAATAGCTATCTGTAAAAGATTAGTTATTTTGCCATCAGTACATCAGAGTGTAGGTTTATTTTGCTGTATGCCAGTTAAACTATATTACGTAGTTAGAATTATTTGAGTTTCAAACCTTTTTTGCTAATAAACTCCTGCTGCAGTGTAGACATCAGTGCTTTTGAGTAAAAAAAATGCTTACCAACCCTCTTGCATATAATGTGTTTTGTCAGCAGCTCCAAGGTCAGAAACAGAAATAGACCAGCTGAGAACCTGGAAGAGTTTTTAGCTTTCCATTAGCGAGGGCAGCAGACTTTCTAGCTCCAATACTTTGGGATTTCTTGTACCACATAATCCTGATTATCATCTTGCCTCATGTATTTCTGTCTGCCTTAGTAGGCAGCTGACGGAAAGACTGTCAAAGCTAAATCTAAAATTGATATCAAACCTGAGGTGAAGTATTAATCTCTCGGTCTTGGAATGGGTGAGAATGTATGTTCTGGAATCATGGATGGAAGAAAGAGAAGACAATCAGAAGTATTTACTTTGAAAAGGAAGGCATTACTTTCATTTGTTTCCTTATTCTAAGACATCAAGCTGAAGCCTGAATAGTTTCACAAAATACAATGAAAAGTTAGTAATTGTCCAAAAAGCAGGTTCACTTCTTCAGTCTCAGAAACTTTATGAAACCTCACTGATTTCCCAGCTTCATATGTAACAATGAAGTAATATTCCAATGGAATATACAGGTGGATTTATTTTGACTTCAAAGAAATAAATACCTAACATTCTAATTACAGGCCAGTTAGCCTGACCTCAGTACCCAGTAAGATAATGCAAGAGTTTATATTGAGTGTCATCATGCAGCACTTACAGGATGGCCAGGGTATCAGATCCAGGCTGTGGTTGTTGTCTGTTTGGTTTTCAGCAAGGCTTTTGACACTGTCTCCCACAGCATAGTCCTGGATAAGCTGGCAGCCCGTGGCTTGGACAGGAGCACTCTTTGCTGGGTCAGGAACTGGCTGGATGGCCGGGCCCAGAGAGTGGTGCTGAACTGTGCTGCATCCAGCTGGCGACCAGTCCCCAGTGGTGTCCCTCAGGGGTCTGTATTGGGGCCAGTTTTGTTTCGTATTTTTATTGACCACACGGATGAGCATATTGAATCTTTCATCAGTAAATTTGCAGACAACACTAAGATGGGAGCGTGTGTCAATCTCTTGGATGGTAGGAGGGCTCTGCAGAGTGACCTGGAACAATTGGATGAAGGAGTGGAATCCAGTAGTATGAAGTTTAATAAGATCAACNGGATGTGGCACTCAGTGCCATGGTTTAGTTGAGGTGTTAGGGCATGGGTTGGACACAATAATCTTGAAGGTCTCTTCCAACCTAGTGATTCTGTGATTGTGTGAACATTGCAAAGGAGTTTGTCTTCTGAGTTGTTTATGATTTATTGGAAAGGGGCAGCCTAAGTGTTGCAACAAAATCAGAAGCTTCATTTTGAAATGATCTTTCAGAGTTTTTTGGGAGAACATCTGATATACAAATATTAAACTTCTAATTTGAATGTAGTAAATGGCATAAAATTATTATTTGTGGCTTGTCAAGAAAGATGCAGGAATTGATAGGCATGCTAATGTCAAGCATAATTACTTGTCCTGAGACTCTGGGTTCTGGTGTGCTACAGTGTTTTATAGTACAAAGTATTGATCCAAGCCAGGAAAGGAGAAGAAACATTCAATCAGACAGACACACATGGAGGAACAGCAGAACGCAAAGTCTCAGAGCTAGTAGACTCTTTAGTTTTCAACAGCTTCAATTACTCCACTCACCTGTAATCAGAAATTAATTCACTGGGCCCTTGAAGTGATGTGGATTCTTGATACAACATCCTGATACAGCTCCATTTTGAACTTCAGTTCCATAGGGTCATATGAAGTGAAGAGTAACTTTTTACAACATGATTTATACTTTCAACGTGTCCATTTGGTTCTGGTCTAAACAGTTCACTCAAGTGAAATAAATTTCTTTTTTATTTTTGTTTTATTTTTTGTTTCTTCTTTTTTCCTACTCAGACTTGAGAGATGATTCCATGTGCCTTTTTTACACATAAGTAAAAAAAATATTTCTCTTCTGGGCTTTTCCCCCCATATGCTCAATACTTTTCTTTCTCTGGATTACATCTACAAAATTACTTCAGACTCAAAATTCCTGGCTCTGATCATAATGTCATTTTTCTTATGCTATATAATACCAGATTTTAAGCTTGAATTTTAAAATGTCCCATGAAACAAATGCATTAGATTGAAAAAAGTTCACTGGATATCCTTGAGAAGCTGCTATGCAGAAAGATATACTAAAGAAATAAATTATAACTATGAACTTCTAAAACATTTCTGTCTAAATATGGAAAGTAAATTAATATATTTCATATAATTTTTTATGGTTGGTTCCATTCTCCCTTTAACACTGGAATATACCATATGAATTTATGCCTGTATTTCCTATCTAAACTTTTGGCCTGAAAATTTTCTTTTTAAGACAAGAATGAAAAAAAAAAAGGTAGACTATTTTATCTGCTCCTGGTTGTTGGAAGCAGCATATATATGCAGTGTGACAAAGTAATAAATAAAGCAGAATAAAATAAAAATTTACACGTAATAAAGTTGGTGCTTTCACAATGTGTTCCATGGAGAGTTTTTAAGCTTTGCAGGAGAAATATGTCCTTCAACTGTGGGAAAAATTTAGCACTTTGGGTTTTTTCTTCTAATTTAAATTTGGAATAGTAAAACTATAATTAGATGGTTACTGGGACCCAGTATTTAGAAATTATTGCCATCAAAAACTCACCAAGGCTTTTCCAAACTTGAGACAGGTGGTTCCTCAGTCTTGCAGAAATTCAGTATTCTTCGGAACAAGTAGACCATAATCTGTAAACTTCTGTATGATCTGATGGGTGTCCAGAAGTGCAAGGTTTCATTCCTCAGACCTGGAGACCAGGGCATCTGCAGATTTCTGCATCCTATGTAAGGAGTTTGGAACTCTGACCTAGTGGACAGCACAGATTCCAAGTTCTTCCTGTTCTGTGTTGGGTTATTGGGGAAACAGGTGGACAGCCCAGTGTAGGTCATTTTTTAGGACAAGTGTGAGGGATGAAAGCCTAAGTCAGTCTGAGGACTTTTAAAAAGTCAGGTTTTAAATGTAATTGTCATTTCTCCTTTTCTTTTGGTAGCCAGTTGTTCTTCTAACTGGGAGCACAGTTCCTTCACATGGTGTAAATCAGTACTTAAACATCTCTCATCTAAAACATACTACTGTCCTGTGAGTTCAGCTGTGATATTTACCAGCAGCAAAGTGTGCATATTATGATAGTCTTTTTTCTCAGACTATCCACAGACATTTGTACTAATGTGAGAAAGAGTATCTTGGCAATGCAGCAGAAAGGGTCATCCATTTTTCAAATGCATACGTTGTTTACTTTGGCATCACTTCAAAAATACGTAGAATTTCCTAAATTTTATCAAAGAATGATTATTTATCTCCCACTTTTCATTATCAAGTTGCAGGGAAGACTGTCCTGATTAAAATCTTAAATTTTAAGTTCACAGTCTGTTCCACAAAGAGTTCAGTATCAGCTTTGCAATGCTGGGTTTTTTTGTATTTGCTACTCAACAGTTAAACAGGTCTCATAATGGAAAACTGCTAGAATTATCACTTTTTCTCCCTAAAAATAAAGTGAAAGTCATCCTAGAACATAAGAAAATCATGGACATCAGTGAAAGAAATAGACAGTTTGAAGATCTATGAGAGAACCTGACACACTATTTAAAAATAGATATTTAATTGAAAATAAGATACCACAAGATAAATTCTTTAGCTCAACAATTACTAAAACAACAGAAAAAAATCAAGTAATTTTTAATAGTACCTGGGTGTTTTTCATAATGAAGCTAGGTATACTTGAGATCTACTGTTGTTTCTTACCTTGCTTAAGAAATTGTATTTACATGGTGTTGAAGAACAAGGGTTACTTTGGACCATGACAAATGTTTCTGTATTTGTATTGCTGCCTGGAAGAGATGACTCTTTACCTCTTGGGATCCTTTGTAGGAATATCCATGTACACAAGAAACTGTTTCTCAACTATTGGTAAATACTGGAAAATAACTTGACATTTGGTTTCCATCATTTGTGTCACTTCAATTAGTGCATTTTCCAAACTATATTCTGGTGTTTTAGTTTGAACACCTGGACTTGAATTGCTATCAAGCAGAAGTTTTGCTTATCTTGAAACTAATGTATTTTAAATCTGCAGTAAGCCACTGAGAAAAGGAAATATTTTGTCTGCACATACTGTTCTGTAGGATAATATGATCTCTGTCCTTTCACTGACCACCTTACTATTCATTTAATTTCAACAACTTGCTGGAGTAGATCTACTTACACCAATGCAAAGATGTTAATAGTAGTGCTAAAATCTAATTCTGTACAGTTAAAAAAAAGGAAGATTTTGGCATGTGGTGAAATCAATAGGCATGTGATATTCTGCATTAAGTGGGAAAAGAGTACCAGGAGTGGCTTTGAAACAAGATGTTTTAGTCTGGAGCAACCACTTTTCATGTTCTCAGGTAAAGCTAGAGTTGAAGGGCTGTTTTCCTGCTCTTTCAGACAGAACCTCAAATACAAAAAAAATCTTTGTCTAAAATTATCCTTCATGGAACACACATAAACCACTAAATAACTCCCTGTATAGACAACAGTCAGATCTGGAAAAGATCTGTTCAAAACCAGTGGTTCTCTTCACAGACCTTTTATTACCTTTGGGACTCAATTTAGGCAGGCATTTTTGGTCAAGCAGAATGGAAAGGGAAAAACTGGGTTTGGGAATGCTGTGTTTACGGCCATGCTGTAGGCTTCTTTTGTCTCCAAATGGAGCTGGCTCTGTTGTTCCTCAGGAAAGCAGTCCTCCTCGTCTTTCTGCCTTCCTCCTTGGAAAGGATTACACTGACCCAAGAGGCAGCAGCCATGGCAAGGCAGTTAGTGTCTTGTCTACAGCTCACTCACTTTTCTACTTTAATAAAATCATAGAATCATCAAGTGGTTTGAATTGAAGAATTCTTTAAAAGTCATCTTGTTGAACTCCCCCTTAAAAAAAAAGCAGGGACATGTTTAAGTAGAACAGGTTGCTCCAAGCCCTGTCCAAAAATCCATGCAGAGTTTGCTCAAACAAGACAACACACAGATGTACTGAAGAGATGCTCTTAGTTTCACCTACATCCACAGTGAAGGTTTGCTAACACTGACACATCAAATCAATGGAAGAAAAGCAAGCAGATGAACTGAAAGCTTTAATACTGAACATCCATCTCATCTGGAACTTCTACCAGTTCTGTTTTGGAAGTGGGAGAATGGGGATACTACAGTGAAAGACTATAGCCAAGATAAAACCTAAGATGTCAGAGAGTATTACCACTTGGCTGAATAAGGCTGCTAAAAAAATAGGAATTATGCAAGTTTATGCCTTTTCAATTGACCATCTCATTATTTTAATCCAGATAAG
Organism: Illadopsis cleaveri; assembly: GCA_013399915.1. Classification (NCBI taxonomy): domain Eukaryota; kingdom Metazoa; phylum Chordata; class Aves; order Passeriformes; family Timaliidae; genus Illadopsis; species Illadopsis cleaveri. The sequence goes on along the minus strand of VXBB01000842.1, from coordinate 298,431 downwards.
TTTGCTTAGTTGATTGTTAATACTCTTTAGCAATTTCATGTGACTGAATTGGTTTGTGTGCCCGGAACACTGAGTCCAATTAAAGTGCTTTGAAATTATTGCTGTTGGGATTAAGCAAACATAAATATTTGCAAATGAACATGTTTCCCCCAAATGTTGCTGTCTTGTAATTGTCAAGAAAACAATCAACGTTACTACAATTCAGATTTGTTATTATTGTTTTGTTATTGTTAAATATTAACACAGTAAATATGTTAAAATCAATTGGAAAATACTTTTCTAGGACCTACATTGCATACATTCTAGTGTAAATGTTCAAAGTGATCATTATATGTAAGTGATATTTCTAGCTTTATGATTCCTAACTAATGTAACAGTGGTAAATGTTAGGAAATAAAGGAAAGGAATAGGTAAGGTGTCTATATAGGTACTTACCCGTTTTATATTTTTTGCATTTTACTCTAAAAATAAATAAATTACATTAGCAAAACTGGGGGCAGAAAACTACTGTTTTTTTGAATCCTCAATGGAAAGAGCAAACAGAGTGAAACATCTAGCTTTCAAATTCATGCTCTCATTTAATTTGTTAATAATTTTAATCCTTAAATATTCATCTTTGCCTGTTATTTGTTGATTTTTTTCCGCCAAGCCCTTGAGTTAGTGACATGATTCCCAAAGGAAGACATATCAAGATGATAATTAAGAGAGAGAAGAAACTGGTTTCATATTCCTATTTTGTTTGCACCCTGCAGCTGTGAAAACAAGTTCAGATTAGAACTCAGATTAGATTTACACAATTCTGTAAATTATGTACCTATATAGCTAAATAATAATAGGAAAGTCTTATCAAAATCTCATCAAAATCTCCCAGGAAAGTAATAAAAATCTGTTGCATACACAATGTAGCAATACATAAATTGTGTTATTTACATGAGCACATTTAATTTAGTGTTCTTAAAACTACAGCTTGCATTTCACTTTTAATATTGATCATCTAATATCTGGTGCCAACCATATGACAAATTAGTCTGCAATGTTATCCAGATGGAAGATTCCTCTTCAACTGACTAAATATGACACACACTGAAAAAATTGGAATATTTTTCCAAATTAAACTTTTATAGGCAATTACTCTTCAAGTATTTCTAAGATCCTTTGGGGAATGTTTGTTTATGTGTTCAAGCACCATTGCAGAGAATAAAATTAAACTTAGATGGCAGAGATAAAATTAAAGTGACTGAAAACACATTGATACCCTATAAAACAAAGCCAAACAAAACAAAAAAGGCCTTGGAACTTTGATAGACATAAGAATTATAACATACAAATAAAATATGTACACATTTAGCTGAGAGTCACTGCAAACCAATAGAAAATTAAGTCATTTGACCCACTCATTCGTTGAACCAAACAGTACTCATTACAATGATGATCTCTAGTACATCAACTTGTTATGAAAAGTATGAGTTTTCAAACATATTACGACAGCTGCCTCTTTTCCCACTGAGAACCAATACTTTATTTCATTTTCTTCTTTTACCAGTTCATTAGATGTGAATCAAAACTGTGAAAGCTCATGTTCAAGTAGATCTTCTATGATATTTTACAGAACAAATCTATTAATGAGGGAACTTCAAAAGATTTTTACAAGTCTTGCTTCATTAAATTTTGCCATAATATGTATCACAGCGACCTTCAAAGAAACCAGCATTTCAGCACCAAATACAGCAGTGCAGTATGACAACTCCAGTTTAAATTATAGTTTCATATAAAGAGTTTGTCTTAGATTTTTTCCCTGTACTTTGGAAAGATAGAAATACATAAATTAAGGTATAAAGGACATTCATTTCCCTCCTAGATGGGGTGCTTTTTAAAAATAGATAAAACTCTGGTGTTTTTGCAGGAAGATCATATTTCCTGTCAAATATTTGAGCTTGAAAAAATATTAGATAATAGCTTCCCAATTTCCTCTATGTCAAATTCAGGAAAAGAGAAGCACTTATGCATCATTTTGAATGCAGGTGGTAAAATACATTTGATTAGGTACAAGTATCAATTAGGAATATTTTTTCCGCTTCAAAATCCAAGGCACTTAGGAGAAAAGTAGTAAATTTTGGAGAGGAAACTAATCACACAGAAAAAGACAAATCACTGTGTTGTTTTCAAAACTATCAAAAAAGAGGCAGTAAGAGGCTAATTCTATTTGTGGATTTGGGTAACAATAAAAATAGATTGTTTGGAACTTTTCCAACACAAAACATCCTCACTATTTTCTATTTTTCTGTGGAGGTATCATTTCTATTTTCACAAAAGCTTGAGCTGAATATTAATTAATAATTTTCTTTTTTTCTTTTTCATGTCAGTCTATTGTACTTGCTGACACGTCTGGACTTCACATGTCTATACAAAATTGAGAAAAAATTACAGAACTTAATAATTACAAAGCACATCTCACCTGGACATTTTTGAATGTTTCTTGCCCATTAACTGAATAAAATTCGTCGTATTCTGAGACAGGTCATTTTCATCCTTTCACACAGGCACAGTAGTTGACTAAATTCTCATCTTCTATAAATGAATGCAGTTATAACTTTGCTAGTGTACAGCTACTGAAGGTCTAAGCAAAAAAAAATTAAAAAATTATTCTTCATTTCTAAAATGTGAGATTGGAAGAGGAATATCAAGAGCTACAAAATAGGAATATGATTTTTTTTTCTCTTCTTTTTGTGTCTCTCTTTTTCATAAAGCATGTTAACATCTTGTTTTTTCAGACATGCAGCTAATTCTTCAACTTCTTTGTATTTAAGGAATGCTAAAACTATTAGCATTCTTTTTCTTGAAATAAATCTAATAATATATTTACATTGGGTTGATCTGCTTAGTGAAATACAGCTGTCAAAAGAGATGGGTAATTCTAGACACTGGGTAATGACAATTGCTATGAGCTCCAGATATCTACAAAATCATTAATTTCCTTTATGTTAAATGGTCTGCATCTCTCTTCATTTCTGTCATGCAATCTTAATAGTGATACACAGAGCAGAAGAAGTCACACAAAAATGACAAGCCAGATCAAGCCAGGAGGGCATCTAGCTCAATATCCTGTCTCAGAGAAATAACAGTCACTCTTTGAATAGGATATATAAAACAGGACAACTGAGATTCTCCCCCAAGTGAATTGCTTCAGCTTCCACCAATCAAAGACACTACGATTACCTGACCTGTGGTTCCATTTTATTTGCTAGTCTAGTGGATTAGTATCCCTTGTTCTTGTATTGTTCTCAATTTTTCATTATTTTTTTAATATACTTTTGACCCACATAATATCTTTTGGCAGTTACCCCAAACATTCTGCAAAAAGTTAATAGGAATTTCCTTTTGTTTTGCAAGCTGTGACCTGATAATAGCAATAATTGAGTAATTGAGTGCCCTTACCTGCTGTGTTCAATGACATGGAGCTGTCATTTCTTACTCACATTTTCCTCTACATGTTGAGTAGGCCTGTTCTGTGTCTCCATTTGGAAGCAATGCCATCCCTCTGATCATCCCTGTTTCTGTTCTGTGTTTCATTGTACCTTTGCAGATGCATGCTTGCCAAATATCTTCTGCTTTATTTTCCTAAAATTTTTTAGTCTTTCCTTCTACTATTGTTCCACTTGTATGGCAGTTTCCTTCAATGAAAATGAATTGATGTCCTCCTCTTGCTTATGTGATTGCTTATGTGACCCATTGCCTCTAGTGCTTTTCTCTTAAGTTTTTAAAATTAAATGTACTGTCTTTCTGCCATTCAAAGACCCTAGCAGTCTGCAAAGTAAGAGATTAAGTCAGTGATCTGATTTCAGACCTCCCAGTTGACAACAGAGAGCATTATCAAAAAACACTAGGCTGGCCTGATAGAGGAAGACATGTGCGTTTTATTTTGTAAGGATTTTTTGCTTTGTGATGTAGGAGTTCAGTTACAGCAGGCAGGACGCTTTTGTGCATTGAGACGAATGAAAGCAGCAAGGGTAAGATTTATTTTGTTTCATATTTTATTGTCTTGGAACAGCTGAACTCAGATAATCAATTATTTCATAGGAAATGGTTACTGTATTTCTGTACTGTTGTAGGTGCGTGTGATGCTTTATGAAACACCCAAGTCAGATTTTAAATGTACCAGAGATAATCCCTGGGAATTTTCTGAAATCATATTTATTTCACTTTGATTTTTTTCACACCATGAACATGAGATAGAAGAATGCATTACTCTAAGGTGGTTAAATTCTGTGAGCATGAGGTAGAACAGATCATGTGTTCATCCAACCCTTGATATTGCTTCTTAACTGACTTTCTGCCTGCTGGGAACACCTCCATTCTTGATAATATGGAAAAGGTTTGCTGCACTGCTTGTAAAAGTTTTTATCACCTGTGCTTCTATTACATTCTCTGAGTGATGGAAAAGAAGAACAAGCATAGAATTTGTCCATAGGTTTCAGAGGATGTTTACCATTGTAATTGAAAGATATGAACAGCAAATTCAGAGTTTAAGCTAAATTCTAGCTAACTCTGGCTAAATATTCTGACATCCTGTTCAGTTCCCATCTTTAACATTTCAACTCAGAACAATTGTACTAATTTGGTTTTGCCTAAAGAAAATCCTTCTGCAGGCTGTCTATCTCTGATGCATAAGCAACAAAAATGAAAATTGTTCATCTACCTTCAAATCTTGCTAGGACGTGTACATGTTCACAGCTAAACTATTGACCCTCAAGTCCTTTTATAGCAAATAGAGAGAAATGGACAGGTTTAGATCATGGTTGGGTGAGGATAATCATATTCTAGGATTACCCATTTTCTTTCATTTTTAAAGAGGACCAGGGACATAGAATGAAGTTATCTACCCTGTAGATTGTAGACAACCTTAGTCAGGTGTTTGATCTGATTTTCCTACCAGAAAATGAATGCATTTCTTCTCTTTCTAAGATTTTGTGATGTTAAAAGACTTTCTTGGTTCTTATTTGAATTTATCTAGTGATGGCTGATGCAGTTGATGAGTCTTAACATCTTCAGGACTGAAAAAAATCTTTTAAAAATAATTCAACAGAATTTAATAGAATTTAGTGCTAAGCCAAACTTGTCATAAAAAACAAAGAATGCAAAGGGAAAATTAGAGGTAGGAGTGGAAACAGGTTGATTCCATTTTATTAGAAGTAAAAAACTATATTCTTCCCCTTACTCCTCTTTATTTTCCGGCTAAGACAAAGTCAGGTAGGGACATAATAGAAACTTGTTGATGATTCTCAAATTCTTGTTGTGCTATGTGTTATTGTGAAAATTGTCATAAAAAATATCCCAGATAATCTATTTATTTCAGTAGAAAATTTGAGTCTTCAGTTAGATTGTTAAAGTATAATTCTTAGCAATATGTGTTTGTCGGGTAATTCAGACCCAACTCTGTGGTCTCTGTTACAAATTTTTTCCCTTGAATTATTTGTAATCTTTTTTACTCTTAAAATTTGAGAAAGTTTATATTTCTTCCTGTATCCTAGTTAATTGTTTTGAGAACCCTTTAGGTTGCATGCACTCCACTCATTTAGGAGACCACTGCCCAGCAGAGGTCAGAGGTGACAGTGTCAGATAGTGGACCCAGGGTGGAATTAAGTAACTACTTCTTCTTGTTAGCCTGCCCTGTGAAATGAATTAAAACTAAATTATTTATTGCCAGCAACCATTTTAAAATACAAAGATCTGTAAATATTGCTAGGAAGTAGTATTAAAATACACTCATAATATGGTAGAAAATTAGCTCATTGTAGTTCAGCAGATGCCCTTCTTTGGATCTGCTTCATGGATCCAACCAATGTGCAGTCATGGTCAGTGCTCCATGGGACTTTAATTTCTAATAAGGAGTTTAGTAAAATGAGGAAAATAGAAAGTGGAGACTGGCAGCTTTGCCCACAGTATTATATCTGTGTGCTTTATCACAGGCATAGATTTCAGGCCCTTAATACACAGACTCAATCTGTTTTGTCCCACTTAGGCCCTTCATGCAAGCAGAATACTAATCCCTGTGCTCTCAGTGACCTCTTTACTGATGTTGTAGACTTGCAACACATTGCAGCTGTTGTACAGCTTTAGGGCAGAAAGTGACTGTTAAGGATCAGCAGGCTAATAGCCTGCACACCATAGGGAAGAGGATGTGCTCTGCATCTTGGCATTTCTGGATGGCTCTTTTGCCAGGTATGCATTTGTTTCTAATGCTGTTGCTGCATTTTCTCTGTCTCTTCTGCTGATTTCTGGGAGGACTTAACAGCACTGGTGATGGAAGCCTGGGCTGCTTTGGGCACAGCACTGCAGATGTAGGCATAACTGTTGAAATAGCATCTTTTCTCAGTAGTTTTGCTTTTACATCAATGCAAAGACTTCTGGACACAAGGTGCTGGACTCCCTGGAAAGTTTTAAGTCTTTAAGGAAGATCTCTCCTTTGAAGGGAGCTATCCTTCCTGAAGGAGTGATGCAATTGTCCTTCCTTTCAAGATTGCCCAGATATACAGTGCTCCCTTCCCCTCCTCATTCTTGTCCCCCTTCCCTTCACACAACTGAAAGAAACTTCACAGATTAATTTAAACTTAGAATATAAATTGTGGACAGTTACTCTCTAAGTTGACTAGTTGTATTTTTTAAACTACCTAATAAAAGACATTTTAATAGTTTTGTTGCTCAGTGTATCACTATATTGTGAGTACTGAATTACACTGAGGTTTCTAAAGGCACTACACTTGAAGAATAATAATTAAGGTTGAGTGCACAGAACCTCCCTGTGAAGGCAAACAGAATCACCAATCTGTTGTGGTTGGAAGGGACCATCACCTTGAGACCATCAAGTCTAACCCCCTGTCAAAGCAGAGAAGGCTCACCTAGAACAGGTTTCTCAAACCATGCCCAGTCAGGTTTTGAAAATCTCCAGAAATTGAAACCTGACAAACCTCTTTGGGTAATCTATGCCAATTTGACTATCCTCACAGTGAAAAAGAGTTTCCGTGTGTTCAGATGTAATTTCTTGGGGGTTGATTTGTACCTGTTGCCTATCAAATGCACTGCTGAGAGAGGAGTTTGACTCCCTCTTCTTCATCCCCATGTATTTACAGACAATGATAGGATTCACCCGAGCTTTTTCTTCTGCAGCCTTAGGAGTCCTGGGTCTCTCAGCCTTTCCTCATGTGAAAGAGAACCCAGCCCTTAATCCTGTTGGTGGCCCTGCACTACACTGCTAGATCTCTTAGTACTGTTTCTCTTGAAAGTATGAATTTAATTAGGCAAAAAACACTCTCATAACCATGTAAGTCTGCTTCTGATTTACAGTGCCACTGAGGTTTTTTTCATCCTGTAGCATTTTCCACTTTGTCCAACAATCCTGACTTTTCCAGACCTATGATTTAGAAACATAACTAGTCATTGCTTCCATCCTGCCTTTGTTTTGCTGTCAGGGTGTGGGTTTTTTTAATGACTGTCCTTCCACACGTGCTTGTTTAGCTAGGCCTTTCCTTTTGTTCTTTTTTCTTAAATCCAATAAAAACAGCAGAGGATAAACAGTGGTCAGATTCACAAACAAACAAAAAAATTAATAAAGTGAATACAATTTTTTTTTAAGTACTATCACGCCTGTGTGTAATCATCACTCACAGATCCATCATATAGTTTTAATTCATTAGACTAAAAATTTCCTTGCAAAAATATTACCTGTACTCAAAATTTTTTTCTTGGTGCTTATTCTTTATTCATACCCCTGGTGATCAGTCTGGGCAATCTTCAAGATGTTTTGCTTGAATAGGATTCTTAAGACATCAGGAAGACATCTGCCTAACCTCAATTAGTTTTAGTTTATTTTTTCTTGCATTCATGATACTATTATCATGTCTACAGGGTAAAAAAAACAACTAAAACCATAATGACTAAAGTAATGAGTGCAATAAACATTGTAAATGTTAAGCCTTCACACTTAAAAATTTTCTCTTAACAATTATTCATTTCCAGAGAAGTGTGGTGGAAAAATGCATATTCTGCCCAATGGCATCCTTTTTATAATTTCAAACCCCAAAAATCTGAGTGTCCTGAAAATGAAGAAAAATTGGGTTTCTTGTCTAGAAATAAAAATGAAAAGTACTTCACAGAGGTGTCATAGGACAAGAGTTCTGCGCTGACATATCTGTAAAGATTAAAATTTATGACAGCCTTTTTAACTTGCATCTTCTAGCAGTAGTCCCTCCTACAATGGTATTTTCACTTCTGATAATAGACAGATGCTAGAGCTTTTTCATTTTCTGCGTCTTTGATTTGAATGTTTGAAATTAAATAAATTTATATGCATGCTCAGCAAATTACATAGTTGATGATGCTATTTACAGATATACTAAAATGGATCTTTTGAAATGTTCTTGCATTTTATTACTTTATTTTGTAATAAATTAATAAGATTGGCTTTTTGTTGTTCATTTCAGACATAGCCCTGTTTTTTCCATCCTTCACTGGAAATTCTTATTTGGAGCTACCTTCTCTGACATCTGTATCTGATACTAGAACTGCATCTGGGCAGGAAACAAGCAATCTGACGACTCTGTACTTGACAGTGAAAACAACTGCTCTAAATGGCACAATTCTTTACAGTGAGTACCAAAGATACTTGAAGCTAAGTATCAGTCTTAGCTCCTTCAGGTCCTTATTAACTTTAGTGTATATCAGCTGGTGTTTCCTCTTCAACAGCAAAATGAGTCATTAAAATGCAGTAGAAGCCTTTTGGTATTCTAATGTATGCTGCATTATAAAATTCGAACCATTGTTCCTTGTGTTCCTCTGGAAAGTTCTTTAATTCATGACTCATTGAGCAAAACATAACTTACAAGAGAAAATGCAGCTTCCTGACAAGAAAGAACATAGTAAGCATGTGACTTTAGTTGTAAGTTTTACAGCTCTAAAATACAAATGTTGAAGTTTTGAACAACTTATAGAGAAACAGTTTCCCCAGAGTTGGATTGAATCTTGCTTTTCATAATTGTGATCTTGGTTCCAAATTCTTGATTTATAGAACCATCTTAAGTTTTGCAATTTTGCCATATTTTGAAGTATTTACTGTGATTTCACACTTCAGAGAATTCTTTTGTATTCCCCAGAGATTATACTTGCAGACTTGGATGTATGCCTGTTAATACTACAGAAAAAAAGTTGCTTCTTGTCTGTATATTTCATTCCTCAATATATGGCATAAACTTCTGAAACAGAAGTACACTTTTCACTAGTCAGCAAGAAAAAATAGACTTCTCTGCCAGTTGAGTATTTCATTATATATTTTATCTTGCAATTTCTTGCAAATGGAAAACATGGAAAGTGAGGTGATTTCTTTCCCAACCCAAGAAGAGCTAGAAAAATATGATTATTTGATAGATTTACTCCACAAAGACAAAATCACTAGGAGCATTTTCAGTTCACTGCAGCTTCCTAGGGTTTCTCTACACAAAGAAATTTGATTGATATAGCATAAATAATTCTGATTAAATTTTGTTGCATTTATATTAATCTGGTAGTAATATATGTGAATTCACCTGAACTATGTACATATTTATAAGCCAGGGTTAAAAGTAATATAAGCTTTGTGACATTATTTAATTATGCCTTTTATTATTGCCTGTACTAGATTTTTTAAGATGTGAAACACACTAGCCCCAAATTGAAAATTAATGTTTACTGCTACTCAAAATAGTATCTCAAATCCTTGTATGTTATATCTGGGCTATTGTTGCAGCTGCCTAAGCCACAGTACAGCAAAATTTGCCAAGAATCATGGATAAGTGGTGATGTGGCAGTTCTCTATATTGAAATGTTTTATATCCTTGTTAGTTACTTCAATTTAAAGAGGAGTTATTTACTCTCAAAAAAGAATTCAAGGAAGGTTATTGGAAGTACTTTGAGTATATTTGGCATTTAGTGATTTTGTTTGCTTCATCACTGCACAGTAATTTGGCTCCAGCCAAAGTTAATCTTGCTATCTACACATAAGCCCTGAGTAAGCATCTCTGTGAACCAAAAATCTCAAAGAACTCCAAACAAAAAAAGAGAAAAATGGAAGATTCTCTGCTATACTCTGGAGGAAGTGGTGTTTTCTGAAGCCAAAGATGCTGAGTTTGTTCAACCTGGAGAAGAGAACACACATTCCAGACTTTAAATGTTAAAAGAGGGCTAACAAGAAATATGGGGCTGAACTTTTTAGCAGGGCCTGTTGCAGTAGAACGTGGGGTAATGTCTTTAAACTAGGAGAATGTAAATGTAGACTAGCTATAAAGAGGAAATTTTTTACAATGAGGGGAGCAATACCCTGGAATAGATTGCCCAAAAAGGTGGTAGATTCCTCATCCCTGGAATCATCCAAGTCAGGTTTGAGAAAAGTGAGCAACCTGATCTGAGCAACCTGCAACCTGAGCAACGTGGTCAAAGATGTCCCTGCTCATTGCAAGGGGTTAATTACATGACCAATTCATATGACCTTATGTATTTTTCTTTTCTAGATAATGTAATCATCCTGCATCTAACCTAATCAGATATTAAAGCCTAATATAATTTATTCAGCTATTGGTTCATACCATCTATGGAAAATTGTTAATATGGTATTTTTCAGGTCTTTGCAGACATTTTGTTTCAGCAGTGTTTCAGGACTTCACATTCTTTAGAATATATTTGTCTCCATTTTCTGGAGAGATAGAATAGCATTAGTGGAGAACCATGCAGTATGTTGATTTCCAGTTACCTACATCTTCCACTTCCATGGACTGGATGAAAACTCACTTCTTGTCCCTTCATGCACCCAAAAAGGAGGAGGAAGTGTGGGTCAGGATTAGTGATATGAGTTCAGTTGTCACCCTAAAACTGAGCTGGGGTAGCTCCAGGAACTTGGAATAATTTTTGTATATTTTCACACAGTGAAAGCTCACCTTTCTTCATAGGTTCTCAGTAGATGTCATGCTTGCATTCTCATTCCCCTTTTTACACCTAAAATGGAATTTTAACTCATTTGCAATATTCCACTCCTTTAATGACCACTAGGGTTTCTATTAAGGTTAGATTTCTGTTAAACTAAATAAATAAATAAGTAAATAAGTAAAACTTGGATCTCTGCCTGGCTGTGGAACACACAGAAAGTAATGGATGGCTGTACATCTTGTAGAATTCTGATACAGTGTTTAACATTAGATAGATCTTTGCTTTACCTTTCTATTTTAACAATATCTGCCCCTCTTTCTATAGCACCAATTTCTTTTCCTTGTTTTAAGTCTTTTGTTATTCTGTGTCTCCATGATAATTAGATTCCTTTCCAGATGTTACAAAAGTTTGTCATCATGGTTCAAATCCAAATTCTTACTTAGTTTTACATGAATGTAAAACAAAATATTATATAAATTTGTAAATAAAAATATCTCCAGTGTTTTATGAATGAACTCCATGTGTCTATACAGATAATTGTTAATTTTTAAACTATTTCTGTATGCAGGCATGAAACTCCTCTGTCAGATAAATATCCTTTGTGAGTTCCCCCATGTACTTTCTTGTATTTCCTCCATATCCATTTTTTTCTCCCTGCTCTGTATTTCATTTTCATTTCTATTGACTACAAAAGAGAAGCTGCTGTTGTCAGCTCTTTTATTTATAATAGTAATGCAATTCCTGCCTTTACTGCTACTTTTCTGAAGCTATGTTACCATCAAACATCTGAGGAATTAACCATCAGCAGAAAGCCAGCTAGGGGCTATTGCACTCACTAGGTACAAGAACCACACACTTCTAAGGGTTAATGTTCCCAACATTTTTAGGTTTTGTTAATTTATGCACATTAGCAATGGTTTCATAATTATGGTTACAATAGGCTTCACAAATTCATAAAGCAAAAACCTTTCTACTTGTCAAAATAATTTTTAATAGAAAGAACATTGCAGTGCTCTACTTCTTTCAGATGTGCTTTACTAGAAAATTGTTACGCATTTTGATTCTTTTTTTTTAATTAATCCACCTTCAGATTACACATTTTACAAACACACCTGTTTTTACCAGGTGGTGGTGAGGTTACATCTGTTTTTCTGTCAGATAATTAGTAAACATTTAATTACAGGGAAAAATCTCAGACAAGATGCTACTGATACACAAATGAATTTGAAGCAGAAAGTATGCATAAGAAGATTATTTAAGTCAAAATCATAAGCATTACATAAAAGGATTAAATCTTGCATCTGTCTTTACCTAATACATTAGCCAGTGGAAAAAAAAAATGAAATCTGTGCTTTCTTCACCTTTTCATGTCACATGCCTTAAAATTAAGATAACAGAACACTTAAACTATCAAATTTTAATACCTTTTAGCAGTTAGTGCAATTATATATATGCAAATATACATAAGACAAATAAAATAAATATAGAGAATACAGCATTTTAGCTTTCTTATAGGCTAACCAATAGGTGGAATATGAGAATTATTCCATATGCTAGGCATGTCACTTTAGTAAATCATATCGTACTGTTGTTAAAAATAATTTTCCCACTTGATGCCTTTTTTTGAAAGAATTTTATCAATGGTTGGTTGAAATTAACAAGTACTAAGGACTCGTAGACGCTTCCAAAAACAGATTTTCTGTTGAAAATGTGGGGAAAGAGATAGGATATCATAGAAGCCTATGTGTGATTTATAGAAAATTAGTATACGTACATTTGTCTTAATACAAAGAAAAATGTATTTATATTTTTAATAATTATGTTTTCCCTAGCTATTTCAGTATGTATTCAAGAAACATGTGAATGCCAACAGTAAATGGACTAAAACGGTCTGAAATTTTTGCAGTTACCTTGTGTTTAAATTGTTGATAGAATGTGACAATTACATTTGTGCCAATAAAGATTAGCCATCATTTGAGAAGATTTATTTGTTGACTACAAAATGCATTCATAAAATTTCTATTCTATTCCTTAATTATTTTGTTTGCATGATTAAATTTCATCAACATGTCAAAGCAAATTGTGATATTTAGCCACAAAACAAAATAAATCGCTAGTGATCATAAAAACCTGCCACAGTTGTAAAGTTTTACTTCATCATTTTCGCTTTTAACAGAGTCAGCATAATGCTGCTCACAATCCCTTCAAGGGTAGATTGTTTAGCTTCTGCTATATATGGTAGCCTATAACTTCTGGCAATTGGATTTCAGATATCACAGCCCATGTTTATAGCATTCCTTAAAGACAACAGCTCCCTTTTCATAAGTTGTACTCATAAATTATTTCCAGTGCTCTCAGAAGCTCTGTTCCCCAGATCTTCCCAAATTCCCCTTATGAAAGTAAATAGGGGCATTTCAGGCATTTCACTTGTAGTCTCTTTGTCTATTTCAGCTGGCATTTTCAAGCAGAGCATTTCACAGTATCCTTCCTCTGTGTCAAAATAGATTTTCTTTCTTAATAAAGCTTATCCCATATTTTAATGGGACTTCAAATCTGTCTTTTAGATAGGCAGTCATTTAAGCCTAGTGGCCACTTGCTTGTTGTCATATTGATGTACAAAAATAACCTTCCAGCTAGCAGTTTTCTGTGAAAGGATGATTGCTGAAATCTGGATTCCTTAGCCTGAACCCCCCGCATAATCTCTACTAAGGTCAAGATAATTTACCCCTAATATCCAACAAGATTTTTAACTCAGATATTTCCTGACCTCTGTCTCTTCCCAGAATCTGCGTGTTTTGCTTATGACTTGGGCTTTTCCTATGAAAGTAACTTCCATCATATACACTAGGTAGCATGTGCTCTGTCACATTGCCAGAACAAAATTCTCTGCCTCCTCATGTTCACTGTAGAAAGATTTAAAGGACTGTCCATTCAAAGGATTTCATACCACCTAGCAAATAATGTGAAAACTGATGTTAGTCACCTCTAAGTGTGACTTAAAAGTGCTCCCTAGACTGAAGTTCAAGTAGCAATACTCACTGAAGTTTCAAGAAATAATGCTGCCTTTGGGAGAACTGTCCCAGATTTTTTACTTTTCTGGTAATAATGAAGACCTTCTTCCAAGTTTTTACTAGTGGGCAATGTGAATAGACAGCCAGAGTCACTAGGAGAAGGGAAACAAGTTGTTCATCTGTAAGCTCGTTTTTTCAAGACATGTTATATACATGCACATATATATCCACTCCATTCTCTCTGAATCAATGTGACTTACAGATCTATTTACTGGTAGAAATTGGAAATGCCAGGAATAGCATGTGCAGGGAGGGGAGAAGATAAGGAGAAAAATAATACAATATGTGCATATATCAGTTATGTGAGGGTTAAAAAGCAGTGCAATAGTGCAATGTATTCTGAAAGAGAATTATCAGACTACTGTAGAAGGAAATTGTAAAAGCCAAAAGCATGAAATACAGTCAAATTAAAATAGCTTTGGAATTAATTAGGTATTCAGAATACAAAATATGTCTAAGCATAAAAGACTTCAGTAGGTCATCAGGATTTGCAACAGACTGAAGAAATACAATGTTGACTAGAAAGCTGCTCCCAAGGATGGAGTTTACTTTGTGAGCTGCTTCTGCTAGAAGCTATACAAAAGGAAATGATCAGGCAGTTGCAAGCACTGTTGTCTCTCTCTGTCTCCTAAAAGATCATTGTTTGCTTTTTGTTTTGTCCCCCAAAATAAAGTTCATAAATTTGTTTTTTACAAATTAATATATTTTCTAAGTCCAAATAAACCCTCATTCTTTTTGCCTTTCTGAATAAAAATATTAAAGGATATTCTGAACTGTGGCCCCCTCCAGCAGCTCCAGCCCTGGGAGCTCCTACCCAGGACCTCCAGGCTCCTACTCAGCAGCTGAAAACCAACCCAGATCCCAGCCCTCTGAGCCACTCCAGGACACTCCTACTCATGGTTCACGGACAGACTCACTCTAGACTCACATACCCAAACCCAGACACTCCATAGTTGAGGGTTCCCCAAATGCTACTGTAGGATTTCTACCTATCTGATACCCATGCCAGCACCCAGGGCCTCCTACTCAGAGGCAGTAGTATGTCATAAATTCAGTTAGTCGTTTCACTTCAGTTAAATGTAGTAAAATACAGTGAAAAAACTGATTAACGTTTTAGCTATTTGTCTTAAAGGAGAATAAAAATTGTAAAGATGAGCTGTCTTACCTTTTATGAAAAGTAAATACAGCCATATTCAAAGGGCAAACTCATCTAATATCATTTGAAACTGTAGATGTCAATCTTTTTTTTTGTAGAGGAGACATGTATCATCCATCACTTAAATATAAACACTTTGCTTTCATTTTTACAATATATAATATATTATTTCGTGGAAGTGATCTTAAGCATATTTTTATTCATATCTTGAAATAACAGTATACAAGTGTAAGTAACAGTATGTTTGATATTTTTTAAATAATTTTTCTTCTCTTCAGGTGTGAAATATATCATTAATTGAGAAAGGTAATTTTTTCATTATCTTAAAATCTGTTATAAGAGATATTCTCTTAAAATTTTTGTTTTCTATAATTTATTTGAAAAGCTGAATGAATGTGATTTGGGTTCTTTTATTGTCACCTTTGTTGACACTGCTGGATATAGAGAAAAGTGCAATTAATGAAAAGATCTCTGTAAGATTGATGCAACTGCAGTGGTTTTAAGTAAATTTTGTCTTTTAGTTATTTGCTTTTAGTTTTGACTGTTATCAGATAAATACAGAGATTTAGAGAGTCTGATTTTTTTTTCTCAATCACTCAAGATGAGTCCTGAATACAGACAGAAGAGACTCCAGTGTCACATAGGCATCGTGTCTGATGATGGTGTTCCAGTAGTGTAAAATTGTTCTGTGAGGTTCTACATTGTCAGAAGTGTGACTATCTCCATTTTTTGTTTTCAAAGCTGGTGAAAGAAATTTTGGAGAGCAGTTTCTTCACTTATATCTTGTGGAGGGAAGACCCACAGTTCAATTAGGCTGTGGAAACTCTCAGAACATTCTGACTATATCCCTGAACCAGTCTGTCAGCACGGGTGTACTTGTGCCTATCACAATAAGGTAAGAATTTACCACTAGGCTGCACTAAAAGAGTTTTAATGATCTACATTGAGCAATAAAATGTGATTTCACTTTTTTTTTTTTTTTTTTTGACGATAAAAAGACAAGTCAAGTTGGAAAGCAAATTTGGTAAACTTTTTTATTAGGTAGTCTCCATTAATTGAAAAGACATTTTAGTTCACACAGATTGCTTCAGTCCTTTGGAGGACTTATGAATCATTCAAAGTCCAGATGCATTTACAGATACACATTAAGTCAGTTTGAGAACTGAAACAGTTTAAACATAATTTTGGAGGTTACAAATGGGGAGGTCTCATATTTTATCCTTATTAATTAACACATTGAATAAATTAGATTTGTCATCACATTTTAGTGCTAAGTAAGACTAAGCTATTGTTTAAGATAAAAATGGGCAAGGAAAATCAAAGCAAAATCTGAATATTTTTGTGTTTTTCTTCTGAGCGGTTTCTCTGTGATGTAAATGTTGATAAATTCTAAAATGACAGAAGTTTGTTGATCTCAGTACATAGAGTAGATTGATATGGGCAGAAAAGAATGTTCAGCGGTGTTTTGTTAGATTGAATGTTTAACCCATAAGCTTTACTACTTTTAGAAACAAACTTGTTAGAACATAAATCCTCTTTTCAATATATAGAAGGCATTTAAGAAACTGTTTTGTTTTCATCTTCTATTTCTTCTCAGCCACAGATCTCTACATTACTCTTTTTCTACATTTAAAACAGGGATTTTTTTCCTTTTATGCTTAGTATTAACATCTAGTATTAATGGAGCAAAGTCACATAGCATACATTCAAATCTTATTAGCTGACAGTGTATTTATTGTAGGATTTTTGTACAGATTTTAAAAGTGTATAAAATTTACAAAAAAAAATGTATCACTTCCTCTCCTTTTGATCTAGCAGACAAAGAGGTTTTTTTTCTCTCAGAAAATACATGATAGAGTTATACAGCTCAATACTAAGAAACTATTCTAAGTTTGTTTTTTAATCCCAGAGACTTCTCTTGTGGGAGATATTGGTCAGATAATTGTCTGCACTGCATCAGCCGTGGTAGCATTGTCTTTCCTTCATACATTAAAGCCATTAAAACACTGTACAGATTTCAAACTCTAATAATATCTTAGCAACAAATGCAGCTAAATGGCAATTAAAAAATTGATTCTAGGTATTAAAGTTTACACCAAAACATTTATTTCCTTTTCTAACTTAAAATTAACACCTCTGTATTTATGGCCTCATTCTCCTTGTTACACTAAAAATAATGTCAGTTCAATTTACACATTTCATTTGTTTACTGCAATTTTATACTGCTATCTTTGAAACAGTGGCACACTAAATAACCTGCAAGGTGTGATTGTAGACTGTGACTAGCAGGGTTTTACATGAATTTGAGTTTATGGGCTTGGCCTTCAAAATGACTTGTGATTATTCTTGTGAGTCCTTCTAAAATGTAGAGAGAGCAGTATATCGTTCACCAAGCAGCAATAAAATTGTAATCCTTCAGCAATCATCCTTAACCTCTGTCAAAGGAAAAAGCAAACTTGACAAGGCAGTTGTAGCCTCCCAAGATCTTGTATCATAAGAAATAAAATGTGAACCCATGACAAAACTGTTGATTTGTGTTCTCAGAGGCTGTTGGAGATAGATAATTCTATCTGGACGCTTTACCTGCAAAGTTAATGTGTGGAGTTTTTTTCCCTATGATGCAGAAAAAGAGTCAAAGAGGAGAATAAATGACCATTTTTTGTTACTGTTTCAAGGCTTTTCAACAGGGGAACAATACATTTGTTTCATTTGACTTTGCATTAGTTTGGAAGATCATGTTTGACAGTTATTCCGATTTTGGATGCAACTATGACTCCAGTGGTTAAACACCATAATTAACACATCCAATAAGATCTAGAGAAGCAGATTTTCTCCTTTTTAAACTTATTCTTATTAATCCACATGTGCAGGAAACTAATACATTCCCACAGTTTAGAGCTATTGCTTTTTTTTAACTGTATGATTAGATTCCTTAGATATGACCATTTTCTCAAACCTGATGAAGATTAAATGAGTTTTAAATGTTCAGTCATTGTCTTTATGATCCATGTGTAACAGCAGCTTTATAGAAGAAAGTCAATAAAGCTCTGATTGCTTACATTTTTTTTGCC
This sequence comes from Illadopsis cleaveri, assembly GCA_013399915.1. Lineage (NCBI taxonomy): Eukaryota > Metazoa > Chordata > Aves > Passeriformes > Timaliidae > Illadopsis > Illadopsis cleaveri. The sequence goes on along the minus strand of VXBB01000842.1, from coordinate 280,186 downwards.
TTGCCTAAAGAAAATAGAAACTTGGTTTAATGCAGTTTCATTTGTTGTTTCTATTTCTGTTTATTTTAGGATGATTTGATTACTGGTTTGAAAATGTGCATTCATTTGAGTAAAATTTTTTCTTATTTCATAATTGAGATTGTATTGGTTTTTTCAGTTAAAGCTTTGAGCACATACTTGAAATGTAGTTTGGATTGGTTTTATGGATTTGTTCTTTAAAGTTATTCAAAGAACATTAATTCAAACACATTTCATTCTATGAGTGGATTCTGAAATGCATTTGCCTGATGTAAAATTTGCTCTAATTTTTGGTTAAAGTGATATGACTGTCATGGGGGAAAATTATGTTTCTTCAATTCAGTGGCTGAAGGAAGATAAATTTAACAAGAGATTGAGATAATCGTGTCATCAGGATTTTGATTTTTCTAGATAGCAAGGTGGATTGTCACTTTTAGAATATGAGTACTGATAATTTTTAGGCATCTTATATTTTTGTCTCTAAATTATATTTTTGTCTGTTCTGCACAGTGATGTGATACATACAGGGTCCTTTTCTGTTTGGGAGATTCCAAGCAAGCATTAATTAAAATCTTTCCTGTATGTGACAGCATCACTCTTCCATCTTATTTACCTGAAGAACTTTCAGAATTTTTCTCTGGAATTTTATGAACATCGTGCCCATCCCCACGGAGCTATATCATGGTATTATGTACATTTACATTTCATGTTTCTTCCAAGTGAACATATTGAAAGCAGTTGTTTCCAGTTTTCTGTCACACTTTAATCAGTAGTTTGGATGTGAGCATTTACTCATGGCTGAGAAGGGCACCTTTAGCTGTCCTTAAAAGAGTTTGTTTGTTAAATACATTATCCAGTTAATTTGGCCAACTCTCACCTAGACCATGCAGTGGTACAGAAGCTGCTGAAGTTTATTATTTGGTCTTCCAGCTTCAAAAGCAGATGGCACATTCTGAACTGTGAAAGTCCTCAGCATGTCTTTGTACCTCCACATGGAAACTTTGGCAAGAGGTACTGTATTAAGTACTAGTTACATTATTATATTATGAGTGTCCATGATTTTTCCTACACTTCTACTTCCTCCCTTTCCACAGAAAAAGAAAATCATTGCTTGAACTATTCTACAATTTTTTTCTTGCCTGTGCATTCTGAAAATATGTTTCTTAAAAAAAAATATGTAAATCACTATCCATACAATATGTTGGCTCATTTTTAGTCATAGTGTTTGCCTATTTAATTTCATTATTTCAGAGATATATAGGTTTTAATTTAGAGCATATTTTTATTATTATTTACAGCTGTTGGGTATCCTGCAGAGTGTGAAAGTGTTACTTAAAATTACATTAAATCAGTACCAAAAAAAAAACAAAACCAAAAAACAAAAACCACACCAAAACTAATTATCTGAAGTCTTGCTATTGTTTCCAACATTATCAGTTACCTAGAAATACAGGACTTCTTTTTTTTTTTTTTTTATGATGATTTGGAAACATCTGAGCAGCAGGTTTCGTATCTCAGAAAGTACTTAGGGTATGTAGTATGAAACCATGCCTAGGTTTCATACATCCAATACTGAGTTCCACCATAATCAATTATGTGATGAATGAGAAATGGAAAAGTGATTTATTTGGTAAATGACTTGAGACAACTACATGCGATATTCCTGTCATCTTATCACACCTCATCTTTTCAAAATTATTTGAAGTCTAACAGCAAAAGCAGACTGGGATAGATTTAAGAATTTTTTTTTTATTATATGAACTTACCAAATTGTTAAGAAAAACACATTTAGGTATGGTTTTAAAAAGGAATGTTTTACATAATATATATCTTAATTTTCAATTTTAAGCCAGCATGTAGATGAAATATACCCATGTTGTGCTGCATAGAACTGTAAATGCTGTAGGAAATTATATCTAATAAATTTTGAAGCTAATTTGTGGTGACTTTTAGAAGAACATATATACAACTGCATGTATTTTCTATAGCAATTGAAAATTTCATAAAATCATCACATTTGCCACTATAAGGTAGGAATGCTTTTGCCCAGTACACCTGTGTAGTGCTTGTTCTCTGAGAGCCTTAATCCCAGTTTCATTAATCGAGCTGTTACAGTTTTACACAAGTAAAAATCTATTCAGTCTTAGAAATAGTCACATAAGAGATGCATTAAATCAAGCTAATGAATACAAATTCTTGTATATGCAATTAAATTTTAAACCAAAAACTGGAATATTGGAATCAGCTAGTTAAATCATTTCATGTGGCATGTTATCTGGAATAACTCAAATAAGAAATGGATTCTCATAAAGGAGATAGAAAAGATTACCTTTTGTGCTTGTTTCAATTTCAGCTTTTGTGTATGAACAGAACATTCAGTGTGTTTGGAAACATAAGCCACTTTCTGAAATATTTTTTTTGCCTTCATTCATCAGCAGTATGCAATATTTCATCAGTGATCTGTCAAAGCCAACAAACCAACTGCTATGGCTGTTCAAGCTCATTAGCTACTGCCTTGAAGAACAGATGTTTGAATTTCTGTACCCTTCATGCTCTGGGTTTACACTAGATTTTCTTACATTAACTGACCTTACAGGAATGACCCAAGAACACAGGACAGAATCAAGTGATTCTTTAGGCTGGAAAGGACTTCTGGCGGTCCTTCCAACATTCCTGCTCCAGCTAGCTATCCTGGCTTCAGATGGGGTTGAGTTTTCTTCTCAGTACCTGGTATAGTGTTGTGTTTTGCATTCAGCATGAGGGTAAGGTTGATAACACATTAATGCTGTGGTTGTTGCTTAATCATGTTTATAATGAGTCAAGGGCTTGTTTTTGTGTCTTATGCTCTCTGTAAGGAGGTACACAAAAAAAATCATTAACTGGTTTTGGTGGTTTATTGCCAAGTGGCTCACCACAGACCAGCTTACAGTATGTGGTGAAAATAATATTTTCATCTTCTATTTCATAATGTATCATTATACATTTATCTCAGATGAAAATGCTATATCAAAATAAGTGATATCTGCTGTGTTTTCTTAGGGACAAATTACAGTTGCACTAAATGTCATTTGAGTTCCTACAAGGATGTGTATTCCAAAAGCTAAAACTACTGACCAAAATCAATGCATTAAAAAAGGTTTGAGGTTCTCATGCTAGGTGTGAGTTTTCTTCAGTCTCTTTCAAAGCCATTCATATCTATATAAATTTTAGAATGTGAACTGTATTATCAGTTCAGTAATAAATAATACTCAGTTGGTAATAACAGAGTAGGGTCAGGCATTCAGAGCTCCATACTGAGCTGGCCTCTGAGTCACAGGTGGAGTGCTATGCCCTACCTGGAACCACAGGAGCGAAAAGGAAAAGCAATGCATGTTTACCATATTTCAAAGACAAAGCTTTGAAAAAATATGAGACCACTGATTATTTACATAATTTAAGAAAAATTCTGATGAGTTGCATTTACTCCATCTAACCTCACCTGCTTTCAAGTAAGGTACTAATCTAAAGGAGTTTCTGTAAAGGTATATGGATTTATGGCAAAAAAAAATAAAAATTAATGCAGTACTCAGACATTTATTGCTCATTAGGCCTTTTTGACACTTGGCTTAAAACTGACAGTTTGTCTTTAGATTACCTCTCTGAGTGGTCAGTGTTAAATGGTGAACATGATGAAAAAATAGAAAAATTGGTTTGCAAAATACTCTTTGTTTCTCACAATCTTTTATCCCTTTGATAACCCCTTTGTTCTGTTACAATTACTGCAGCTTCAAGCCTACTTAAAATTCAAGATTTTGTTGTTGTAAGTCTTAATGATAAAAGAAATTTATCTTGTAAATATCTCTAGTATCATAGAAAATAATACTGAAGAGTATTATTTGGAAAGTCCTGTTAGCATGGCACACCTTCCAATCTCCTGTTGAACATGGAATTTGAAAAATTGAATTTTGTTGGTAATCTGACATATTTAAATTTTATGCCAAATCAGGCATTCTGTTAAATTCTGTCTGGGGGAAAATGCTGACTTTTGCTCAAAAAGATGCTCCAATCATGAACTTGAAAATTACATAGTAAACTCCTGTTTACCCTTCAATGTCCTGAAAAAAAAAAAAATAAGAGAGCATCATTTAATCGCTCTTCCTGAAGATATCCACCAGAATCCAAACTTCTTAATTGATAGAATAAGAGATGCTACAGATGACTGTATTTCCTGTAGAAAAAAGGATAGCTGCTATTTTTAGCCATATTATCTGTTTTAAGAGTGTAACATATTTCATTCGAATTACCAATGTTGCCAAAGGGTATTTGTATTTATTAGTGTGTTCAACTTAGCATAATAAATCAAAATCAAGCAACAAACAAAAAATGCCCTTACTCTCACAGTATTTTATTTTGGATTGTGTTTACCACTGTAGGATGAATTAACTCATCCTAAAAGATGCTGATAGGCATAACTGGCTCACAGCTATGCAGAATAATCAATCATTCACCACAAGGGCTTGAAGATTTAACTTTCCACTAAATTGCAAGAAATACAAAAAATGTTTTATGATGGTGAGCAAAAAAGTTTCATAGTTCTGAAGAAAATTCTGTTGTGTCAGTGGTCATTTTGACATGAGTACAACTTTATATTTTATATACTGACCCAGTGAGAGTGCCTATATAGGCAGAATAGAAAGGTGTGGTAGAATAGAGTGGTAGAATAGAAAGGTGTTTTTCAATATTTCCAGTGGTTAAGGTTCATTCCTGCCCAAATATTTTGTTGTTCTTCCACCATTCTCCCTCTCTAGTGTAGAGGACCACTTGAAAATAATAATGAAGGTTGATATATCAGTTTGGACCAATGTTTTTATTATGTCCATCTTTTCCTAGGGTAAGTCAAACACTTCAGTAATACCCTTCATCCTCATACTCTGAATTCCTTTGATTCCAGTTATGGATTTTAAAGTAGTCCACTTGAACCAAGTGGCTCAAGACAGTAAATTTGTATTTTTCCTACAGAAGTGGAAAAATTAAAAGGACTAATGAGAAATGCTTAAAAACCTTGTCATATCAATTTTAATGTCTTCAAACAGAATCAGATGTTTAATGACCATGGTAATCTCAAATTTATGTTTAGTATTTCATTGTTAAGCATATTGAAAATATGTTGGTAATTAGATATGTGAATAGATTGTTAGGTTTTCATGCTATAACCTTCTAAAGTATGACTAAAGTATTGTATAATTCAGAAAATTCTAAAACCTTCCTATTTGGCAGACCCTCTTATCAAACATGACAAAATAATACCTAGTGTAATTTTCAGAATAACCAGAAAATTTAATTTTCTAAAAGAAGTTATAAGATTATTAATCACATTAAAGAAACAGTTTCAATATGCTGTTGACAATTGCAGTAATTATTTATTATTTTCTTAGTGAGTGATGCTGGTAACAGCAGTTATTTCTCTATGAGGTTTTATTGAATCTCTATGCCATACTTTATAAGGTCTTCTAAAGACAGTGAGTTGTGAACTCACCAGAATTAAAGTATACATTATAAAGCATAATGAATACATGTTTCTTTATCTTTTAAATTTGGCTATGTGTTATAATTTTAAAATTCAATATTCAAAGAATCTCTGGGATTCTGCAAGAAAAATAGGAAGAATAAAGTTCTAATAGTCTACATAACCCAATTTCCATTTTCTGGATACATCTGCTTTGAAAATTATATGATTTGCCTTTCAACAATGTTGCAGATAACGCATATGTAAGAGATTTTTTACTATATCTTGGAAATTCTAAACTGCATTTAACCTAAATTTCCTAAATTTGCTAAATTCTTTAGAACCCTCCCTTTCTGTATTAAAGGAGACACTGCTTTAATGGTGCATAGTCTTGTTTCTTCAGTGTGCTAAAGAAGCATTCTATTCCAGGTACAGTTGATGTGATTGCTTACTCACTGTGGTTTCTCTGCAGAGACAGTGATCCCATATGATTCACTTTCCATCTTCCTTTGGAAGAAGATGGGTTAAACAGCAAAGATTTCAAAATATTTGGCTACTCCCACTGATCCAAGGAGGAAGTGGGATGCATGGCACTTTTGATCTGCTTGGAAAGAATAACAGTTATTCCACATACATGCTAATACAAAGACATTTCAGTACTGCTGCAGGGACACTAGGTATTATGCATGAAACAGTGGAGATATTACTGACATGAAGGGAAAAAGGAGTCACTGGATTACAAAAGGAAAAATAAAATAATAAAATTCAAGATAGTCTGATATATTGTTCAATATTTTTATCATTTCAACATTTATTTATTTATTTCGAACATATATAAAATTCTCTAAAATTCATTATCTGTATCTGGTCACCCAGTGATTTACACAAAGGACTTTTCAGACAACAATTTACTTTCTGTTGGTTTCGCACAGCACATGAAACTATAACATTAGAGTTTAGAGCCAAATATCTTATTATGGTGCCATGTTACCTTCTTCCAAAGTGAGATGGTAGTTTGCACTGTTGTAATTGAGAGTCCTGAAGAGCTAAACAACAAAATAAAACTGTGAAGAAGCAGTTTTTTTAATTCTCTTCCTCAAACCTGTTGTTCTGTATGTGAAAGATCAATACAGAAATAGAATTGATTCACTGTGCTTGTAAGAATTGGCAATTCTCTTCAGGTTTGTTTTAGCTGAGAGCAATAGGAAGTGCTATTTGCTCTGTAGGTATTGAAAATCAGTAGAAAGTAATAATAATAAAAAAAGTAGTCAGACAGCCTTTGTATGAATGTCCAGAAAAGCAGTGGTAGAGGGAAGGGCAAGAAAATGTGGCTATCTCTCGGCAAGCCAGTTTGGCTCTCTTTGATTCATCTCATGAGCACCAAAAACCACAGAGGAGTCAGAAGGCAGGGCTCCACAAACCACAAAACAGAGAGCAAAGGTGTGCAGTCCAGACTGCTGTGGGATTAAGCTGAATTTTCTCCTGTTTGCTGTGAAGAGAGCAGTTCTTCTCGGTCTAGGTGACCAGCTCCTAGCTCAGCAGCAAATTTTCAACATGCTTTCAAAAAGTTTGGTTAAACTTAGCTTGTTAATTCGCACAACTCCTTTTTTCCTTCATTTCAATGGGCACAGTATTTACCTATCTCCAAAAAATGTTCAAAAGATTAAATGTTTTGAGGCAAAGAATTTTAAAAATGTGACATTGAGCTTCTGGTGCATAATCTGTATTTTGTGCTGTACTCTGTCTATCTCTGTGACCAGAAATTTTCACAGGACCTCAGGTGTACTGGGGATCTTTGTTTCATACAGTTCATTGGATAACCTTTTTCATGGGAGCTGAAGGAAAGAAGAACCAGGGATGGTTATTATTTAATTTTAATTGTTATAATCTCATTTTTTCTAATATCCTGTTTTCTAAATAAATTTCAGGCAGATGTTTAATATATAGTTTTCACATATGCAGAGAAGAAAGAACAAAACAGGACATCAGACAGCTGTTTGTTTAAAGGCTGGCCAGTTTAGGTCTAGTTCTGCATACCAGCAGTAAGAAAATTTGGTGCTGCAAATTGAGTCACTTGATTAAAGAGAATATTCAGTAAAATTCACAGATACATTTATTAAATAGTCCTTCTTGATAGACATGAAAGAGAGAGAGGAAAAAAGAGACATGTCAACTTCATCTTTCTGAGAGAGAAAGAGAGAAACGTGTGCTACATTTTTCTGAGAGTCTGCAAGAAACTCATTTGTGGAACACATCATAGGAAGGAAGGTATTTCTCTTCCTTTAACTGAAGTACATTGATTCTGTGAGAAATTTATATTTTGATATAATTGATTCAGGTGGGAGAAGTTATTTTATTTATCTCTCCACCACTTTTATTGTCAATATCATTATCTTTTTCTTTGAAGCACACATTAACCTGGCTTTTTCTTAGACTGTGAAGTGCCTGGAAAACTTTCTTCTCTGCTTGCTCACCATTGTGTACCACTTGCCTTCTGTCCCATGCTCTTTAGCTTCATTGATCTATTTTCTATGGAGTTAGTGATGCTGCTGTTACATCTGTGATCGGCTTTATCCAAAGATGCTTTGTCATTTTGTGACTATTACTTGATTACCTAATATTTTAGCAAAGTGCTACAAAGGTTATAGAAAGGAGATGTACAGAGTGTAGGTGCTCAGGCACGGGCAGTGGGGGCCGCAGCACGTGGGTATTTCATGAAAGAACTGTGACCCATGGAAATCCCACACTGGATGAGGGGGAAGGTGTGAGAGGCAAGGAGCAGCAGAGAGAGGAGCTAGTATAGACTGAGCCATATTCTCCATCCTCCTTCTGCACTGTTTGTGTGTGGGAGATACAGAAATTGGGAATGGAGCAAAGTTGAGCCTAGAAAAAAAGAGGGTTAGGGATCAGGGGTTAATTTTTCTCTTTGTTTCTTACCATCCAAATCTATTTAATTGCCAATAAATTAAATAAATTTTCCCCATCTCAGTCCCGCTATGATAATTGGTAAGTGATCTCCCTGTCTTTATCTTGGCCCAGAAGTTTTGTCATCGTGCTTCCCCTACACTTACTGTCATGTTGAGAGGGAGGGGAGAGAGAGCAGCTGTGTGAGCAGCTGGCAGCTGATTGAGGTCAACCTCAATCAAAAGGAACAGGGAAGTGATACTACACATGATTTTCCTGCATTCCTTCCATGTGTAGTTGTGTGGGCAAAATTTTGTAACAGATATGTGACCTCCTACGTTTATTATAAGTAGTGCTGTCTTGTGCTGGATCAGGCAGTATTCTGTTGTTCAACACAGTGCAAATATGAGTATATTGGAGAGTTCTTGTAGTCACATGGTAAGTGTTAGCATGCAATGAACAGAAAAAAGTAATTATTGTTTCACACTGCTGGTGCCGTAGCCTTTCCAGAGGTGTGAAAGATATCTGCTGCTTTAGAGAGTATTTCCAGATAAAAGTAACTGTTTCAACAGTTTGTAAACAGGTTCTCTGTGCCTATGGAAACCCTGTGTTTTGCTATAAAATAGCAAAACATTATATAATGCCAAATCTGCTTTTGAGCTCACACTTCAAAATGAACAGTATAAAATAGGTATGTAACTGTTGGAGGTTTGGAGTACATTAAAAAAAATTATTCTTCCAGTTGCAGACAGCCTTTTCTGGAGGCTTTGCTCAAGTGCAGTATCACATGTTTGCTGTACATTTCCCTGTTTGGAGAAATGGTGTTTTTATGGCAACAATTCACATCTGTGCCTTGGGATACATGTCTCCGTGGGTTTTTTTCTGCAGCTTCAATGCAATTTGCAGGACTGCTCTGCTGTTTGCAGCGACAGTGGATGTGACTTTCTACTGCACTGAGGGGTTTTGGTGAGAACACCAGGAACTAGGGATCTATTCGTTGTCACAGAAATTGTTTCATCCCCCCTACAGTTCACATTGTCTTGTCAGAGCTGCCATCACCTAGCAGACTAATAGTAATGAAAGATGTGAACGTGAGAGCTACAGGGTAGCATGCTGTGTTGCTACTAAATTACTCAGCAGCCGTTCAAAACACCTTCAGAAAATACATTTTCTCTTGATTTGAATACCTTTTATGTAAATCTGACATGTGGCTTGGCCCCTGGGTTTTGTTCCCAACACTGTCAGAAACAATCTTCTGCAACCTCTTTTGTTCATCCATCTGGAAAATAACAGGATTATGCTTGCGTGCCTTCTGGGGCAGGTATAAGTTTTGCTTAACAGCAAATGTTGTGAAAAACACAAAACTAAACACCAGTCTGTGCCTGACAGAAGCCAAGGTATGTTCTGACCATTTTTTTCCTTGGCTGGAGAGTAGTCGTCCTCAACCAGACAAAGAGGAAGGCATTGAATATTAAGACTAAGTTTTTTCTTCACTTTCAACAGAAGAGAAGAGCGCATCACTTTGTTTTAATGGATTTATTTCCATCAAACACTTAACCCTGTAATCTTTCAAGATTTCTTAATGTATTTCATGGAGGTAGTGAATGTGGCACTTTTATCTTACCACTTTTTAAATGAAATTTCTTCAATTCTATGTGGAGAAGCAGGCACACAAGCAGTTTTACCAGAAATTTAAGGTGGGAATATGTGAGAAAAAAAATGGCTCAAGGTAACATGTGAATGGAGTTTGCTGATTGCTTGATGCAGACAATAGTCTCAGCAGTAGCCTATGTCAAATGTATATCCATGTTTTTCAATTTTGCAACTCAGTTTGGTGATGCACGGAGGGTGATGTAGTATTGATGGTCTTGCTAAGTACTCAGTCTCCACTTCAAGGGCTATGAATGCTTTCTAAAGCCCATATAATTTCATCTGTTTCCTTTTAAACACTTTATCCTTCAAATTTGAGCCAGAAAGTTTTGGGGTTTATTTTATGGGGTTTTGTTTCTTTCTTTTCTGTTTTTCCGGAACAAACCCCCCATATTTATTAAATGTGAAATTCTCTATTTAATAATAAAGAAACACTGTCAGCATGACCATTTTCTTTGTCTCAAAAATTGCAAATAGTCTCAGAATGCTAAAAAGTAATCCTATGGCATTTAGGTATTCACACCTTCTAATACAAGAACATTCATTCATGTTGAATAGCAAATGGCCCTCTATTATTGCTATATTACATTTCACATAACATATTTTCAGACAGTATACGTCTGTGATGTTTTATTTTCTTGTGAGTTTTACACTGGTCAGAGTCTTACAGCTTTTGGAATTAATATCTCTTTTATAAAGCCCTGTTTGTCCTGGAGATCAGTCTTACTAAGCAGGCAATTAACCGGAAGAGTGATTAACTTGGTTTGATTAGTTGTGAAATGCTGTAGAAATTCTGCTGATCTGACTAAAAAATTATCTTTTGGGGGATTTGGTAATTTCGTTTTTTAGTCAGGTCAGATCACTAGTTACACTCTCAAAACTGTTTCTTCAATTGGGCACTATTCTTTTTGGTAGCAGCAGTTTCATATTGACTAAAACTGTCCCTTATTAACAGTAGATTAAATATGAAATATTTTATCACTCAAGCAAGTATGGAAGTTGGACCCAAAAAGAGGCCTAGATCTCAGAAAGTCCTCTCATTCTTACTCTGAAGAGTTAATGTGTAGAAGACAAACATTACTAAATGTATCCAACACTGTGAGAATTAGTTCACTTCATATCATTACTTTGCGATTTAAATTAGTTAAGTGATTTGTCCATACAATTTTTGTTACAGCTGATCATGTTTTCTGCAAGGTTGGTAGCAAGGTCGTGAGGGTTTTTTTGTTGTTTTTTTGTTGGGTTTTTTTTGTTGTTGTTGTGGTTTTTTTGGTAGCTTTTATCTCCTTGCTCAGGTAGTATTATAGTAGTGATTAAATGCTGAACACACGTTTTTGCTCTCACTTAGAATTCTTGCTACGATATTTTGTGGGTTTTTTTCCTTTTTTACTATTTCTCTTTAAACTACTCAAAATCTGCTGCCATTTTTCTCAGTTATGAGCAAGAAGACAGTTAAGTACACAAAAGGTTGAGTACTGACAACTGAAGGGCCAAAACATTTACGGCTACATTGAGTAGGAAATGAAGCATCACAGAATTGTTCAGTTTAAACTCAAGATGAGCTGCAAGAAGCTAGTATATATCTCATCTCACCTTACACAAGTTCTTGAACTAAACATGAAGTAACATTTTGTGACCTGCATCTTTCACAGCATAGTATTGCTGCATCTTCAGATGATAAAATAAATTGCATTGTCCAATAACTGGGAAAACTTTACATACATATTCTGTACTTTTAAAATCTCATTGCATATCTTTAAATAAAAAGTAAACAAAAATTCAGATATTTTAGTCTTCCAAACTGCATACTGAGTTGTTGAAATACTTTACATTTCAGTAGCTGAGAGTATCCCTGCTCATTTTAATCCTAGATATCTGAGAATGGTTTTCTATGAGCTCCAAAGAACTTCTCCTACAAAAATTATGTGCCTTAAATCATTATCATGGATAGCAGGTTCCAAAATGTTCGGTTGATCAAAGATGAGGATTAAAAACTTAGCTTAATAATCTTTTTCCTCTTTCCTTTTCAGTTTTCCCTCTGGAAATAATCATGCTCTCTTTTTATGTCAGTGTAGAGTTTGTATCTGATTCAAGCCAAATAAGGGCTGTTTCTTCCATACTTGCCCAAACTTGCATCAATATTCAGCAGTGGCAATGAAGACAAACGCAGAACTTCCTTTGCTCCCTTGACCCTTCCTGAATAAGAAAGAATGATAAAAGGAAGACAGTGAAAAGAAAAAAAATAAATACTTGTGAAGTAGGTTTTTCATGGGTTTCCCACACAATTTATTCTGTTTATCTAATTATATGCAGCACATATCATAGTTAAATCATCAGCAGGTGTCTTGCCTTTTATATGTCAGGCACAGGTGTATGGGATTTTTTTTCCTTCTTGACCAAGCAGTGGCCTATTTCTGTTAGGGTTTTGTTTGCTTGCTTGGCTGTGTTTTTTTGCTTGTTTGTTTGTTCGATTTGGGGGTTTTGTTTGGTTTTTTTTTTTTCCTTTTTTTTTCTTTTTCTTTTTTTTGGGGGGGGGGGGGGGGGTTTGTTTTGGTTTGGTTTGGTTTT
>VXBB01000842.1:145473-266033 GCA_013399915.1 Illadopsis cleaveri | reverse complement strand
AAAAAAAAAAAAAAAAAAAAAAAAAACAAAAACCACACCAAAAAACAATCCCCATAAAATAACCCTTGGTAAAGGGATGCCGCAAAGGGACTGGTTATAGTCATGAATACAAACATACAGAAAACATCCAAGGGGCAACGGCCAGAACCTGGGACATGGGAAGTTCCACCTAACATGGGGAAAATCTTCTCTGCTGTGAGGGTCACTGAGCACTAGAACAGAGTGCCCAGGGAGACTGTGGGCATTGTCTCCTTCTGTGAAGATACTCAAAAGCCGTCCAGATGCAAACACAAGAAATGTGCTCTAGGGGACCCTGCTTCAGCAGGGAGGTTGGAACAGATGAGCTCCAGTGGCCCCTTCTAATCCAGCCCATGCAGTGATTCCATGTGAAATGTAAAAATCAGTGTGTACTTTGGCTTTATGGTGGGCCATAATAGTGGTTAAGAGCAGAGTGTCTGCTCCTAACACCCTGTTAGACACTTAGGTGACAGAGTACCTAAAAATTGTCTGTTCTTCAGGCTCATTCAGGCCACTTCAGCAATTTGTTTGTTTGTACTGTTGACTGCAGAGGCTGCCAGACACTCTCAGGGGCTGAGTTGCAATATTAAGTATAAGCTGGGGACCCTGCTTCCAGTGTATGAGACAGGTCTGGATCACACACTATGGAGTTCCTTCCCTACCTTTCAGGATAGTGAACACAAACTCTTCCAGTCTGCAGGGATTCCCACTCTGCAAATACTGATTTAAAATGCTTTTCATTAGGGCTTGCACTGTAAAGAGAATGTAACTGGTAACTGGTAAAGCCTGGTTTTGTGCAATTTAATTTGTTGCTAATTAGAGACAGCTTAATCTGAAGTTAATTTCTGTCAGTTAGAAATGTTAATTCTGATAACTTGATACATTTTTCAGTGCTTGAATCTTGACCTAAAGTATCTACATGGATAATAACACCAAGCATCTCTCTGAAATGAAATAGTTCATTACAGGGTAGTTTTGTAGTGAAATAATTTCTAATATTTCCAAATTCAATATATGTGTAATTGCATTTATAATATATAAGTGACAAATTGGACATTAAAATCAAGAAATAAAGAACCTCATCTGTAAGCAAAACTAGATTATACATGCACAGCAACAGGCATTGTGGATTGTTTACAGTTCCACAATTTCCTTAATGACTTGCATTCATAAAATTTAACCTTGTTAAAAGGCCTATGCAAGATTTTGACTATCCATGGAGAAATGTGGCACATTTCACATCATACAAGATTGTTTCTCTTTCTGTGAGTACCTCATACTTTTGTTTCTATCATCTGATGAAAGTTATCTTTCTTGTTTAAAAAAACCAAAAATCTTCCTAAAAGATACCCTGTGAATACGCATTTATGCATATGAACTAAATGTATTATATTTATCTTGATTTTCTATTTTGCAGTTAATATTCATGAATTTCAAGCAGTATTTATTTTCCAAATAATACATTTTAGCTCAAATATATCACTAAACAAAGTGAACAAAAAAATAGGAGAGACATTTGTAATATACATGTGGCTATTTAGGTAGTTTCTGCTGAAGCCCATCCAAATGACATTATAACCTATTTTTTTCCTTTTGATATTCAAATAGACAATAAGCATCATAATCCTGTACCTTCATGTATGTTTAAGATTGCAGCTAAAATGTGTATAAACATACCACCATAAAGCAGCCTCTTTTTTCTTTAAAAATAGCTGGTTATAGCTTAGCCAAATGTTCTTAGCTGTTCATGTTGGATGCTTTGACTCAGATAGGTTCGAGTACAAAACACACATGGAATCATTATGAGAATCTTAATTTCTTTGACAGAGCAGTTCTAACGTTCATACATTCATTCTGATGGGGGAAAACACAGTATATATGTATTCAAAAGCAGACTGCAACAAAACATTTAATGAGTTTGGTCCAGATAAAGGTGAGTAGAGAACTTTAATCAGTTTAGATGACAACAGTAAGCTTCAGAATTGTGCACTTCTGTATTTATGCATGTATTCTGAAATCAGAAATCTGCTCTGTTCTGCTCCTTTGTGTGTTCAAAGCAATGTGTCTGTCAAAAACCTTTTTTTTTTTTTTTTAATGCAATGAACTGGTTACATTGTGTGCTCATTAGGCTTCACAAATCAATTAATCTTAAGTCTGGTAAGTGGGAATGTCATTTAATATTTCTGCCCTGTCTTATTGACTTTAGGTGAGTTGTTCATGCTTTGTGAAGGTAGATTTGTAATATGCCCAGCACTTTTGGCAATGATACCTCTCATTTCTCCAAAAATCAGTTATTCTTACCTGTACTGAAGAGGGCCTGAAGGGATTATGATGACAAGGCCTTACCTTCTCTCTTACTGGTAGTATCAAAAGGAGAGACACAAGGTTGGTGAGGACTGGAGGTGCAGAAATAACTCTCTTAACTGCTGTTATGGCTAATGAGAAAGATCAGTTATTCATTTCCAGTTTTATCTGGGTTACAAATGGTGCATGACCCTTTTCTGCAGCTCTCCATGGCCCTTTGTTTGTGGCAGCATAAGTAAAGATTAACACAAATAATATGTAAGTGATGATTCTTGTCATAAATAGAAAACTTTTCTTTGGCAATAACATGTTTGTACCTTCAATTCTTAAGCAATACAGTGGAGAATTAAATATCCTGTTTTAAGAAGCTATCTTTAGCTATGTATGCCCTGACTCACATTGTCATATTTTCAGTTGATCTTAATGGAATTCAACTGAATTAGGCATTCATAGACCATTATAGAAGAGTTGAGTAGAGGATATAGTTGTTTCAGCAGTTGTTGCTGAATTAGAAGAGATTAATTGTCTGCCTATTTCTTTTTTCCTTCTGGGATGCTTCTGAAAATGTCACCAGAGGGGATCAAGAACAGGCTGTTTGAATACCACTATGAGAAGCTGGCACATAAAGTTTGCCTAAGTCATAATTAGAGAAATGTGACAGTAGCTCCAAGGTCCAAAGGCTTAAGAATAGAAAGGATTAGAAGACATGAGCCTTAAAGAGTCTGAAAGCAAAATACTTATTTTTTTAATTGATACTTATATGTATAAAACTGAAATACAGCAGAATGTCTCTTGATCCCGAGTATTAACAAATATGCCAGCCACAACCTCAGGGTTTGCACTAGTTGCAATAAAAGGTCTTTATTCTCCAGTCTACCCAGGATTTCCTGTACTAGTATATAAATTGTTCTTCCTCTTGGTGTTCAAATTGAAGAGTCACTTTCTCATTAACCACATTGCTTAACCTATTTTTCTCCTAGTTTTCCCATTGTAGAGGGGAGGTAACAGTTCATTTTAGACCATCAGAGTATGCAAAAGAAAATTAATTAGTGCTGCCTGGTAGAAGTAATATATGTTGCTGATCATTGTATTTCTTTTGTCTGTAATAGGTAAGAAAAGATCCGCAACAGGAGATCATTGTGGGTTTGCAATTATGTGTACAGCCCTGCACTGATAGAGCTTTATTCATATGTCAAATGGCTTCCTAATTTTTATTCACAGGATCAGACTTATATAAGACAATAAATGGAAGAACTGTATCTGAAGATAGTTGAACATAATAATTAATTCCTATGCTCTAGTGCAATACCAAGCTGCTGCTAGCTCCAGAAGAGTCCCTCTGCTGCTGGGAGTGATAGCCTTCCCAGGAGAAGGGGAGACATAATATGAACACTGCCTACTATGTCTCTCTTCAAGCACTTTTTCAATGGTTTTTTTGTGGCATTTTCTTGGTGAGGTGTTAGGATAACTGAACCCTCAGCATTTGTTTGATTTTATCTTTTTTCTTAATGTCTTGGATGAGAAATTATCCCCCTCAAAATATGGGGGGTTGGATGTGCTATTTTCTTTTATTTTTCTCTTTGTTCTGGTTTAACCATTCTAAAAAGCACAAGTTATGTATCAATAAATTGCGTATGCATAAGAAAAAAATTTAAACACTGGCTTTTGTCAGAAATATGTGTATATGTATATTTTCTTCAAACTTTGTATCTCATAGCCACTTTACATGAGACCATTGCTTCTATATGTACATAAACTGTTCTCTTGTTTCTCTTTATTTTCACAATCTATTCAGATGCATGAGATTCAGTTACCTGGTAGGAGATAGATGGCATAAAAATAGTTTTAAGATGTGATACCAAAGCAACAATGTAGATAGGTTTTGAAATTTGAAGTTTTGCCAAGATCTCTGTTTATATTTTCCCAGGCTTACAACAGTGTCAATTTGTTCACCAGGAGGTAATACTGAATATTTCTTATAAGGAGTTATACTCTACATCTACTGATATTAATGTTTTCTTGAACAGAAACACGACCCAAGGCTCCTTTTCAGTATGTTCAAAATCATTCTACCTCAACTGATCTTGTACTTAAAGAGAAGGAAATGCTTGACTGTGGTCAGAGAGTCATGTTTCACTTGAGACTAAAAGACCTTTAGGTGGTACTTTTTTAGGGTAGTCTTTTAAAGTTAGCAATCATATGCTCCATGCAATCAAATTGTATTTATTGTTTAGCAGAAGTCTTCCAACTTGTTCCAGTCTTCAAGTGTAATATTGCATCATTGCACTTGATGACTGTTTTGGCTTTTTCTAAATTAATTCCCTAGTATCAGCTATTATCCCTAGACAATTTTTTCCCATTTCTTAGAGAGAAAGGCATATGACTTTTGAGGTAATAGGTCAGCATTGCCATTTTGTTTGCTGAAATTATTTCATCTCCATTTAAGGGAAGAACTGGCTAAAACTTATTATCTAATGACTCTTCATAAAAAGGGTTTTACTCTTTTCACACCAGCATATTCTCTCAGTGAAGATTATAGTTCAATTTTCATGTCTTACATATTTTGTATTAGTTGTTGCATAAGCTTTAGCTGGAGGCTTTTTACTGAAAGAGGAAGGCCAACTTTCTTTTCTGACATTATATAATTTTTAATAAAATTGCTTGAATGCAATTACATCTATATTAAAAATCAATGAATTAGACAAGCCACATTACAGGGTAAGAATGAGCTGTGCAATAAGACCACAAGCATCTTCCCTAAGGAGTGTTCATCTCTGGAGCACTAAAGAATAGAAGAGTAGAAGTCTTTCTCTTTGATATAATGTAGACCCAAAGAGAAGGTAAAGATAGCCATAATGAAAATTAAATAGCCTTGTTCAGGTGCAGCAAATACCCAGTTGGTACATTAACCTCAGGCAATGCAGCGAGAAACAGGAGAAAGCAACTGAATTTAGTCTTGAAGGTGGATTACCGGGTTTAGAAATACAGGATAATTATTAGCAGTGAAATCTCAATTAATCTAACAGACAAAAAAGACCACACAATATGATATGAAGCCTTATGATCCAACAGGGATAAAAACAAGTACAATGTATAGTCTGTATTTTTCTATGTACAAATTTGTTGTCCTGAAACTCAGATTAGTCCATAAGGTTTTTGTAGGATTGGTGTGTACTACGTGGATGAATTTTGTAACAATCTATTCTTCCAGTACTGTCATGATCATGAACAACAATAATGACTATGACAATGATTATGATAAAAATTCAATTTTGTTGTGACTTCAAAACTCTGTAAAAGTGTTAGCACTGATTATTCCAGTATCTTTGTGTTATTCCCATTCTTACATGTGTGAAATGGAGATGTCACAGTCTATCGGTTGGTTGTCACAGCACAGTGATATATTGTGTTTACACCAGTGAAGTCCCTATGAAGTCAATGGAATTTCAAAGATACAATTAAAAGCAGAATTTATATTTTCCTTTAAAAATTCAGTCTGGGAACACATATCTTTAAAATCATGATTCATAAAATATATATGTTGAAGAAAAGCATTCCGTTGAAATTAATGATCCTTGGGTGTATACTGCCTGTAGTATGCTTGGCAATATATGCATTAGAAACAGTCCCATTAGCCAGTCTACTAAAGGATCATAAACTTGACTGTTGGACTAGCAGAGCTGGAATAAATGAAGCATAAACCAAGCTAAGTAGAACCTAAAAATAATAAACAGTATCTGTTTCACCAAATGTAGGTATTACCATTTTCAGTTACTAATATGCTTATACAAAAACATTGAGTTTTGGTGGTTTTTTAGATTCTGTATAATGTATGAAAAAAACTGTGTACCAACATTAAGCAAAGAAATTGCATCTTCTGTGCAAAGTAGATACTATTTAGCAAGGTAAAGGGTATTTGTTTTCTTTATTTTCTTCAATTTTACTAGTACCTTCATAGCAAAAAGAGAAAAGAGCACATGTAGTGACTGGAAAAGGGGGAATGGATTCGAACTGAAAGAAGGCAGGTAGATACAAGGCAAAAATTCTTCACTATGACAGTGGTGAGGCACTGGAAGATGATGCCCAGACAATTAATGGATGTCTCATCTGTAGAAGTGTTCAAGGCCAGGTTGAATGTGATTTGGAGCAACCTGCTCTACTGGAAGGGCCATGGCAGTGAGGTTGGATTTAGGTGATCCCTAAGGTAATTTCCAACCCAATTTAATCTATGATTCTATGATAAAAAGATATGACTTTCTTAAATTGGAAGGGCCATCCTGTCACGGTCTGGTCTGGTGGTGAAGGTGTCACGACCTTCCTTGCTAGAAGCGTCTTTAAAAGGACACCCAGTTTGACGGGGCACAGGCACTCTCCGGCACAGAGTGATTCGCTCTTTTGTGAGGCTGCCTGAGCAGCAGAGCTGTGCTTGCCACCCTGGGTGATGCAGAAGTAAAACAGCGAGACAGGTCTTCCCATTCTCCAGGAGAGCTTCTTTATTCCACGAAGTCCAAAGGCGAAAGAGCCAGATAGCCCAAGGGGAGAGGGACTATATAGGGTAGCCAGGAGCAGGGTTTCACAACTTGGCCAATGAGGAAAGGAGTTGGGAAAGGGACCAGTCATGGGAAGGATCCAAAAAGGAACCAATCAGGAGGGGTAAAAACCAGGAGCAAGGAAAATAACCAATAGGGTACAAAGTATTAACCCAGAACTGCAAAGGCTCATGGTTTGGAGGATTTTTGCTCACCTTGAGCCACAAGGAAATCTCTCAAGGGGACTTTCCAAAGGGGAGTCACTGC
Organism: Illadopsis cleaveri; assembly: GCA_013399915.1. Taxonomy (NCBI): domain Eukaryota; kingdom Metazoa; phylum Chordata; class Aves; order Passeriformes; family Timaliidae; genus Illadopsis; species Illadopsis cleaveri. Next base: position 258,915 of record VXBB01000842.1, on the reverse strand, counting down.
TAACTGAGGCAGCCTAGAGGCTGCATACTCTCCAAGAGAGTGAATTGTCCTCTGTGGATGGTCCAGGGACCACCACAACCACCTAAGGATTATTGATTCTAGCTCCCTGCTCCTTACAAAACTATTTAAAATTAAACCACACACTTAAGAGCATCATCCAGATGCTCCTTGAACTCTGACACTTTGGTGCCATGACCACTTTCCTGGGGAACCTGTTCCAGTGACTGACCACCCTCTCAGTGAAGTAATTTTTCCTACTGTTCAATCTGAACTTCCCTTGATGCAGCTCAGCTCATTCCATTTCCTCATGTCCTATTGCTGGTCACCAGAGAGAGAGCAGGGTCTCTCCTTACACTGCTCCCCTTGGGAATGAGGTCACTCCTCAGCTTTTTGTTCTCTGAAATGAACAAACTAAGTGACCTCAGACACTCAATTTTTAAGTCTTTCTGTTGAGGCCTTTCACCATCTTAGTCGGTCTCCTTTGGGGACACTTTAGTTTTATGTCCTTCTTTTGCTGAGACCTCCAAAACTGCATGCAATTCTTCAGATGGATCTGCTCCACTACACTGTAGAGTGAGACAATCACTTCCCTCAGCTGGCTCATGATGCTGTGCCCAATGGACCCCAAGTTGTCCTCTTTGGCTGCCAGGGTACACTGGTGGCTTGTATTCAACTTGCCATGAACTCAAATCCTCCGATTTCTCTTGTACAGAATGGTTCTCCAGCTTCTCACCCCCAGTTTGTATGTGTAATCACAATTATCCATTCCAGGTGAAGACCCTGGCACTTGCTCTTGTTAAATTTCATAAGGTTGATGCCTGCCCAACTTTCTGGTCTATCCAGATCTGTCTGTAAGGTTTCTCTGCCCCTGAAGGAGTCCACAGCTCCTCCTAGTCTAGTGTTGTCAGCAAATTCACTTTAATATACATTTAATTTCTGTGTCCAGATCTTTTATAAAAATGTTGAAGAACATTGGGCCTAAAATGGAGCCCTGAGAAGCCCACTGGCAACTGGCTGCCATCCTGATGCAACCCTATTTAATACCTCTCAGAGCCAACTGCTCAGCCAATGTGTTATGGACTTCTCTGTGCTCTGTACATTTTATCCAGGAGGATACTCTGGGAAATAGTACAAAAAACTTTGCTATAATCCAAATGCACCACATCTACTCTCTTTTCTTGGTGAACTACATGGCTGATCTAGTGCTAAAAGGAGATTAAGTTGGCTAAACAAAATCTTCCCCTCATGAACCCATGCTTTCTGTGGCCGATGAGGGTGTTTTCTTTCAAATGTTCTACAATATTTCCCAGAATAAGCTTCCCCATATTTTATCAGGCACTGAAGTGAGACTGGCAGGCCAGTAATTAACAGGGTCTTCCTTCTTTCCCTTCTTGAAAACTGGAACAATATTTGCCATCTTCCAGTCATTTGGGACTTCTCCAGACTCCAAAGATCATTGACAAATAATGAAGGGAGGTTCTTGATGACAACTGGCCACATCTTTCAGTACTCTGGGATGAGTCCCATCAGGGCCCAGAGATTTATGTACACACAGCTGAAGCAGAAAATTTAAAACAAGTTCAGGGTCAGCTGTGAGTTTATCATTCCCTAATGCATTCCCAAAGTTCAAACACCTCTTTGTGTATGGGGTTTTTTTATTTTTCCCTCAAGAAAGGGCCATCAAGGGACTCCTAAAAGACACTTTAGGAGTCAAAGTAATTTGGAGTTTTTATCTTCCATTTTTATCTACTCTTCTCCTTGGCCTCCTTTTCTCTTTTCCTCTCTGTACACTTCTACTATTTGGTCAGTTTACAGCAAGTAGAAAACCTGAGAATTGATGTTGAATTGCTGGAGGTTATGAAATATGTTTCATTGATTTCAAATAAAATGTCAGCCATAAAATGCAGCATTCATTTTTGTAATTGTCACTTCTGAGGGTTGCAATTGAAGTTGGTAAGAAATACCAAAATTTGACCTTACTGAAATAGAAGATGATAAAGAGACATGCCAACATTTCCATGGAAGAAGCATACTGAAGTTAATTTTTGGGAAGTAAAGGTATGGTTTTTAAAGCAATGGAATTTTTAGAAATATATTTTTAAGGGGGGAAAAAAGGTAGTAAGTGCAAGAAATTTGGGAAAGTATGAAGAGATTATTAAAACTGCAAGGTACAATACAGATTTTCATGCTTGTGAATTGGATATGCTCAGTCAAAAGTAAAATCACCGTTCTTGGAAAAATCCCCTGTATTACTTGACAGTTGGTTAGGTGTTCCCTTGACAACTGCTCTGGTTAATCAAGGGTGCAAATGAAGCCACTATGTCAGTGTTTTGCAGGACACTTTTATTTTATGTCTTTAATATCAATACTTTTTTAGTAAAGGTATTTTTTGTGGGTATTTTTTTTCCTGTGTTGAACTGTTAAGCTAGGCTAGTGTTTTTTCAGATTGTAGGGAGAAAAATAGCAAGTAGTTCTAAATGTAGTCATCCAGTTGTGGCATTATAAAATGGACAGTGGTGTAATACTTTCTAATAATTTTTCAGAAGACCAGAAACCCTGGTCTGCTAGCAGTGTGAGGTCTTTGTTCAGAAACAGTCTTACCATGATTACTTAACTTGCATAAAAACAAAGGTTCTCTTTATAATGCCTGGGGTAATTTAAACCTGCTGAGATGACACTTTAATTTTGCTATACCTCTCCTTAATCTGTTAGAAATATGGCTGCACCTTCAGCGTTATATAGAAAATATAATTGCTATAAACTAAATTTTCTTAAGTATGTTTACATAACCATGAATGCTCCATTTTTACATGATTACATTACGTAGTTATAATGCATGAAAGCAGTTAAAAGTCTTCCAGAAGTTCCAGTCTCTGGACTTATTCTCATCCATATTGTCAAATACGTAATCAGTTTAAGATACTTCACCATGTTTCCCTTGATATAACTGGAAGCTGAAGCAATCATGCTATCAATTAGAGCTTAAGTCAGTCTTTCCAATTATTGGAACAGACATTAGTAAGGATTCTGCATTCATGCTTTCTACTGTGCTCCTTTAGTGCCACCTGGTGACTAGCGTGAAAGGAAAAAAAAAATTATTTTATTTCCAGCTGGAGAAGTACTCTATGATAATTTAGGCTAAAACATTTACTTGTGCAAGATCATATCAGGTAGCATTTGATTTAGAGGTACCCCAATCTTAGCTAGCTTAAGAGTACTTTGACTATCAGTTCCAGACCTAAAGTAATCCAATACCTAATATCCACAATTGTGTCATGAGTGTGTGAGGTACACATTGCACTTTGCTAGAAATCCAGTGTTCATGCACATAATTAAAAACATGCAACTAGTAATGACACAGTCTATAACTACTGTTTTACACCTGTTGAGGTCCACGAGTCTTTTGTAAAAAAAAAAAAAAAAAAGTAAATCTTTTGTAATTCTTGTTTTTAACTTTATATAAAATCCACAGCAACTATGAAAAAAATCGTGATATTCTAGACCAAGACCAAATAAGAAGGCTGAACATCTTCTCATTTCAAATTTATGGAAATAAATATTTGAATTCATCAGGCCTCTATCTTAGCATCTCCAGGAACAGGTTGGGCTTCACATGGCTCCAGATCTGTTTAGATCACTGTGCATAGCCTTGCACATATGTCCTCCACATATACACATTTCCCATAACTACTCCTCGCACACCCAATTCTTTACTTCCCTGTGAATCCTTTTTATATCATTATGGGTGCAATGTACATGAATCACAATTTTGGTGCCTGACAAAATTATCCTGCAATAGGAATTGTATTGCATTCTCTCCTGTCACTGTCTCTGGAGGGAAAAATATGCTGGCTCTAAATGCAGCCGGAATATGCCACTGAGACGTGAGGCAGATGTACTGAAATGCCTTCAGCATCTAAACGAGTGAAAAAGCACCACTGAACTAAAAATACTTCAAAATTTAAAGCTGTCAGTCATTAGCCACTTTCATCTCAGGTGTTCTTAATGTGAGGTCAGTATCTCATAATACAAGGTTAATTAGAAAAATAAAGAAAAAATGTCAAGAGAATAAATCATCAGTTTCATTTTCTCTTTTCTAATGCGGATAATGGATTTCAATCTTCTATGAGGTGCGTGAAATAATACAACTGCATTTATTCAATGGCAAGATTAAGACAGATTTAAACATAGATTATAAGAAAGATTTAGCCAGGTTATAGAGCAACAGGAATGGTATTTTTGTTTTCAAATATTCTGTGACAAAATATTTCAAGTTCCTTCTTTTTTCCATAATTATTTCAAAAAACTAATATGATTATGGTTTGCATGTATCCATGTAGCACTTTCTGGCTTTAAATGCTATAATAAAGACTGAGACAGCATTTATGGTTCAATTTCCATTTTTTCATATGTTTATAATTTTCTAAGAAATCTGTCTTTTGGACTGTAATTTTTCATGCTCTATCTCTTTCTAAAAGCTATTCTGGGCATATTTAAGTAATCTAGAAAATTCAAACAGTCTAAATTTTGTGGTAACGTAAGCATGAAAATTACCCATTTTGTTCACATTTCAAATGACAGTTTTTTCCATCCTATGAGACAGAGAGAAATTTCAAGTATTATTTCATTGGAAATCTTTACAGAGAAAGAAGCAAATGCTGAAGCAAACTGGTAGCATGGACTGCATTCCTAACATGCTCTCCAGAATACAGGACAGTAGGCTTGTAGCCTGTGGTTTTATTCTCATGACTCAGTCACTAATCTGTTGGCTGACATCAAACAAATCTGTTCTGCTCTTTGAGATTTCATTGCTGCATATTAAAAAAAAAAAAAGCAATACTCCTCCATGTCCTTTGTGAAGTTAAGATATAATGATCAAAATCACTGTATACTAAGCTGCTGTTTATGGATACTGAAGTGTTTTATTTGGATTTTCTTTTTTCTTTTTTTCTCACATATTTATTTAAAGGTAGAATGGATTACCAGGTATGCCTCAGTAGGGATGACTGTGCTATTATCTAAATGAATTTATGACGCTTAGGCTTAAAGATACCTAAAGTAGAGAACTTGTCAGTATCAACCAGTATTTAAGGTTTATTTTAGTTGCATCTATGTTTAATCTTCCACTTTTTTCCTCTAGTAAAGGATCAAAACAATACAAATTACGTGTACAAAACAGTGAGAACGTGTGTACACCAGGCATTTGCGATGGAAGTTTACAATGCTGAATGGATGGCTAATTGTTTCAAGATGGTCTCACTGACACAGACCTCATTGTTCTTTTATTTTTCATTAGATGAGTGTTCTTCTTAATTAATTTTGCCACTTCACTTAAACTTTTGTTCTTTGTGGGCTGGACCATTGTAATATGTGATATAAGAGGTTATTTAGAAAAAGAAACATACAGGCTTCAGAAATCTTTCTGAAAAGCAGGGACCAGGCAGGGGCAGAGGGTAGGCTTTGCTATGAGTATGTTAGGTCTCTACTGCAGTATCCACTCAGAGTAGAAAGCATCAAGAAAAGGCTATTAGTTTTTTTTCCCCCAAGAGAATCTTAAATGAGCTGATTTTCTATTATCTGAGAAAGTTATTTTTCTACACTCTGATTTACCGAGATAATTCCCAGCAGCTGAAATATGAGTAGGAATAATAAATAAAATTCAAAGAATATTTTACATTTCAAGAATTGTTTGGAAAACACAATAATGGAAGTATTTTCTCCAAAACTCTCCTTATTTCAAGTAAAAAGGAGATCACTGACTATCTGTCAATATACCCATTGTTTATTAAGGAGAAGTTTCTGTTTACTGAATTCATAATTTATAAAGAAATTGTGCAAATCAGATGATCTTCAAAACAGCAGGCACTGCTTCTGGCTCCCTATATTTGAAATCAAAATATTGTGCTAACTTTAGACTTTTCAAGAAAGAATGCAGTTCATAATACCTTAAAACATGACTCTTTTTAACCTAAAATTAGAAAAGAAAATGAACATTTTTCAAACTCATTTGAATAGTCTGGGGGTCTAGATCACATTTCAGAAGGTGATAATAGAAAATGCCTTTCAAATATCTCAGACTTTTAAAGAAAGATTTAAAAATAAGAAAAGTGTTGCATACTTACAAGGTGGAAATAATTTAGCACATTTCAGCCCCATGCATTGGAGTACAGTGAAAAGTCAATGAATTAGTATTGACTGATTTAGCTGTGAACCAGCAGTGATATAAGCATTGGAAAGGTGGGATTTATTAATGTGTGAGCATCAGCTACTGATGTAGATGTACTGGCTATAAGATGAGTTAGTAAATGAACTAGTTTTGTGCTGCTCACTCAGAAATCACTGCGCAGCAGTGAATTTATAAATATTCATTAGGGACTCAATACTATACCCATTTATGTCAATGCAATGTTCCCAGCAACTTCAGAGATGAAAACTGAGATTCCAAATTTCATAATGAATCTACAGACAGAAGGATGAAATAGTAAGATTTTAGACATAGGAGCAGAGACACAAAGCGCAAGGCATAACCTGGAATAAATCATGCCACGGCAGCTGCATACAACCAACCAGGTGGTGATATATAAAAAGGTACCATTTGAGACTATGGTACATCTTGATGTGTTTTCTCCAGGAGTAAATTTGTCCTTGCCAATGCTGAAGTAACTTCTATGATTAGTAATGTATGCTTCTAGTGTACAGATTGTAGTGGGCTTTAAAATATTTTAACTCTTTCATCTGTGTATGGCCTAACATAAAAATACATCTATCCCAACAAAAAACAATTTAGGAAATTCCTATTACTGTCCTTTACCATTTATTCAGCTAAAAGAAATGGAAAATTTGGCAGTCCATATAAATACATTAATTTTTTTCAGAAACATTTTTAAAGTTGCTGTGTAACATTTCTGAAATATTACATAAAAAAATGTAACATTGCTGTTAGAAGCCATACCCTGGAAACCTAATTATGGTGACTTGGCTGAGCAGAGTTTCCTGTGCAGAGTACATGTGGTCAGTAAACCTTAACATGCTTCCCAATCGTGTTCTCTTTTACAGCACATGAAATTTGAATTGGAAAATATTTCTACAGAAACAGAAGAAGTCAGTTTTTAAGAATCTGTCAACTACTGTTGTCCTATTCTGCATTTGCTGTGATAATGTTTAAATTTCCTTTCTAAATATAAAACCAGTGTTTTTGAAAATTACCAGTTTTTTAATTGAATTTTAATTGCTGATAATATTAATAGTATTTTATCAGATCTCATCACAGAAAGAAACTGAAGAATTCTCAGTGTTTTATTGAACATTCACTAGTATTTACTTCACAAATTCCCTTAACCTTACATTCTTCTTTATCTCTGAGGCTCAATACCAGAGTTTGCAATAACACACTTTACAAGTAGTGATCACTGCATTGCAGTGTAATTTTTCTGCTCAGAGGTATGCAGCCTTTCATTTCTTATTCCATTTCTGTTCCCTCTGTAGGTCAGGAAAAAGAGATTTCAACCCAGGCTATTCAGCATTATTCAACATTGATGTCAATTGTCCAACAATCCTCTATACTAAGGAGACTGTATGTCAACCCCAGTTAGCACTTAAAATCTACCAATACCCACTTAAATATTGAAAGATTTTTTCTTCTTTTCTCTGTATATATTTCTGGTCAAGAATAGTAAGAAAACAAACAGAAGAGGGACATTAGTAGATGAAATATCTTTTTTCTCCTGAGTAATCCAACAGCCATGAAACTGGAATTAGTAGTGTCCAAATATTTTCATACTTTATAGACGTATGAACATCTCTTTCACCTTAACTTTGCCCTGTGAGGTTTGAATACTCCGTGGCCAACAGCATAAACAGCAATGGGATCTTCTGTTTCTTTACAGCTACATGATGCCTATGGGCAGTCCTGAAGGTTACTGCATGATTGAAGTGGCTGCAGATGGAAACCCTTCTGTACAGCACAGACTTTCTTTCTCACATCAGGTATCTCAGGTGAGTCTGCAAAACATCAAAGAAGAGCTATTTTCTTTGAACATTTCATCAGCATATGCAGTACAGTTGTTTTTGAAGGAGAATAGGTATAATCTAACTTCTTCTAAAGGAGGAAATGTTATTCCTCTTCAGATATCATTATATGTACTTAGTTTCTTTCTAATTGGTCTTTTCACCTTGAGCAACCACAACATATTCATTAGTTTTTTAGTTTATTTGACTCTGGAGCTTCTACTCCTGCTGAACAAAGTCCATAAAAAGGACATGGATGTCATGAGAGTTAAAAAAATGTATATTAACAGTGTCATTTACCTAAGGCCAAAGGGTTATTAGAAACAATTCAGATATTATTAAGCAGTAATTCTAGTTACTTTTTAGTTGCAAGCCATACTGTCTAATGGAGGACAGTTATGAATCATCAGTGATTTAATCTGGTGTCAGTATTTTTGCTAAGACTTTGCTTCTGAATAGTATTGTAAAAATATCTGTCTCCATTTTGAAACTGGTATCAGAAGACTCATTCTGAATGGACAGGAGGCCAGCTTTCGAAAATCTTGAATTTTTCAGTTATTCTTTGTCTTCATTTTATTGCCTGTCTTTTTTTTTGCATTCTCTCATTGCAAGATTATTTCTGCATGAAACATTTAAATTGTTTTTAGACAAGAATTTGAACTGTGATTGACAGCTTGCTTTATAAGTTTGTTCACTAGAAGACAGACCAGTTATCTGTAGAGATGCTAATCTTGATGTGCATCTCCTGGTATGCACTGCTGGTTTGTAACAGAATTTCTTCCCTTGCATGGTATGTAGTATGAATGCCAAATCCTCATGACTATTACACTTTACAAATCTGCTCCTAATCTCCCAGAACCTCTATTTACAAAGTACACAATCAAAGAAAGAAAAAAAATTCTTATCTCTAAGAGGACTAATGAATATATTCCCATTATTGCCCAAGATAATCCTTTTTACCACTCAGGTTCAAAGTGAAGAAGGATATTTTCAAATTAGTATTTGAAAAGTTAAACATGAGTTTTACATAAGTTATTGATATAATGCTGTATTAAGTCTTTTATGTTATTAACAAAACTTACAGGAATTGTTTCTTTGTGCCTCCTTAAAATACATTCTGGTTAAGCCAGTAAAATTCAGAACAGGACCTTTATAGAAAGGTCCAGTAACATGAGCTTGAACATCAAATACATTATGACAAAATCTGGTGATCCTAGAAACTGAGCAAAGCTTAGTGAAGTTGTTCTGTGAAACACTGGATCTGTCCCCAAGGTTACTGCTTTTGCCAAAGAAGCCAGATAATAAAGGAGGTTGTATTGCAAGCAGAGTGTTAAAAATGCTGTTCTTAATCACAGTCTTTATAATGCAGTCCAATGCTTTGCTTAATTCTTGAAAGAGATTTACAGAGAGAAAATGTCTGCAAACACTACTTACAAATCTTATCTATCACTGCAGTGTTTCATAGTTTTGTTTGAAAGGGGATAAAGTCAAGTGACCTGAAATGAATTCAACAAGTGCAGAGCCAATTTCTTTGAATTCATTTGACATGAAAAATCTGATTTAATTTTATCCATGCTCTAAAAGAAGTAGGTGTTTTTCCCTTCAGAATGAAAGACACTAAGTAGAAGAATATCTGGCAACATTCACTTTCATTGTATCACCCAATTTCACTTGAAATTGTCAGCAACATAGCTCCAGGACTGAAAAAAGTAATACTGGAAACAGCAAAGCAAAAATCATATGGATGTGTGAATTCCAGATAAATCAATGGGATGTTTTCCTCCTATTTCTACTTCTTTACAGGTGTCTGAATATGATAGTGAAGGGCCTCTTCATTATAAGTCACCGCCTCACATGTTTTACATATCCTGTGATATATTTCTGATTCCATTGGTTTATTCCTGCTTGACTTGAATGGGTTAGGTGTCACCCTCTTTCTGGACTAATGGTATTGCACAAATAGATGCATCACTGTGTGATACACATAGGAAATTTTTTTTTCAATTCCTAAGAATTGGCAAATGAACTTAGGAATGATGAAGTCCCATGTAAGAATTTCAGAAAGTCAGGAATTAGCTTGAGGAGTGGAATTCAGAGTGTTAAATGAGTCACAGATTCTTTATGTGTGATGATTAAGGTCTTGAATCCTAGCTCAGGCAACAGAGGAATTATCATAATGAGCACCAATACAATTTGGTCAGACCCTGTGTGAAAAAGTTGCGGTTGTTCCTTTGCAGCTTTATAAAGGTGCTGTAGGCTTTTGAAAATTTGAAAATTTCCTTTATTTTTTCCCTTTGGGCTTCAGTATAGCAGTCTGTTTTCTGGTATTCATAAAAAAAACCCTGAAATCTTTTTTCTGTATTCCCCTTATCTTGGGGTCCCATAGGTCCCAGGTCCTAAAGGAAATGTCTTCAAGCCTACAGTTTCCCCTGTGTTCCTGCAGCAAACTTCAGCCATGAATGTACAACTCATCATATAGGATGAGGGCATCTATGTAAAAAAATTACCATGTTCACTGTGGTTAAGGCTGGGAATTCCAATTTGTGCTTCATGGGATGTATGTTGTCTTACATATTTGAAAATATGGAAGCACATTAAACCACCCTTTTTATAAGGACTATTTTAAAAAAATAGAGAATAACATTTTTAAAAATAATCACTTCAGAAATTATAAGAGTTTTTGGCCATCCTCAAGTAATGATTATTTCCTTTATCAGCATCTACTGTTCTTTCATTGTTTACAATAAAATCAGAAATCACATTTTTTCTGATGAGTCTCTTTTTGTTTCTGCAGCTCACCTTTGGATCAATCTTCCTTGGAAACGTTCCGGTTCATGAGGAGGTTCATCGATGTGCTGGGCAGATATATGGCTATAAAGGATGCATTAGGGATTTTCAAGTTAACCACAAAGAGTTGTTCATCATAGATGAGGCTCGTGAAGGAAGGAATGTTGAGAACTGCAATGTTCCTATATGTGATTATCATCCATGTCACAATGGTGGGATCTGCACGAGGTAAGGGGTGTATCTTTGCCCATTTTATCATTCATTCTTTGTGAAAAATTACTATTATTTTCTCTGTAATGAAATAATCACCAATCTTTTGTCCTGATAATTTCAAATAGAAAATGCGACATCTTCATGCCAGCCCAAGAGATGTTCTACTTTATTTGTTTGCATGAAAAGTGATATAAAATATAATGACATTGCCCACACAGGTTATATATTTTGTTGAAGCCAGAATTCCTTTGCAACCAACCAGATCAGTACTGCTACAAGACTAAATCTGAACTTTTGTATAGACAGTTTGGGCCAAAGACACAGAAGATGTCATTCTTTTGCCTAATATTTCAGTATCTTAGTCGTGTACCCTCACTCTGCATGGTGTGTTCCTGGGTGCAGATGTTCATCCTCACGCTGTGAAAACATTAACCAGTGACTTTCTTGTTCACCTTCAGCATATGTGAAAAGGTATCGTCAAACAACCTTTGGAAGTTCAGGTGCATCATGCTGAAAGAGGAAATGGAGTCTGAAAGAGACATGAGTTAAAAGAACAGAGGATGATGGTTCAGTTGAATGATGGTTCAGGAGGAGCACAGTAACTTTTTAAGCTGTAGCAACTTGATCATTATCTAAGGAACTCAGCATTTAGAAAGAATTTCTGTTTAGAAATTATAGAATTTGTGAAGTAGCTGCCATTTTTTTATAAAATTGTACTTCACTTCATGGCAAATGCTGAGCAGAACAGTCTAAAGTTCTTTTGATGTTCTGGTCCACTCTGTGTTTCTTAGATTGAGGAGATCTTGAAAAAATTTCTCAAGGACTTCTTTGCCTCTCTTGATTGATATGAACACACAAGGAATACCAAATAGGTCTTTGATCTCTAAGTCTTGTTTGACTACAGCACAAACGAAAGCAAGGCAGTTTTATGAAAACATACAATTTGCCTAGCAGTCTGTTGAAACTGAATGCCCACTTTGGAGTAATGAATCTGTTTTTTCTCTGTTGGTCATTACTGTACCTCTGCCATTCTACTGCTTGGCCTGTCAGCTGCCATTATGCAATACTATTTCATTTGAATTTGTGTCCTGAATAATTCATGAGGATTTGATTTGTTTCCTGCCCTTCTGCTTTGCAACTGCTGGCCTAGGCCCTTTTCAGAAATGCTTTTGTTTTGAAATAGGTCACTTCTCTTCTGTCCAGAGGCGTCATGGAAGACTGGGCATGTGCACACCAGGGATCAGTGGCTGTGCAGTAGCAGGGTTTTCATGATTTTCTACAACAGCCAACTGATTTTCAGGGATCACCTCCTCCAAACCCAAGAATGATTCATCCTAATAAGCAGGAAATCAACTGTCAGCAAGCCTGAATAGATTAATAACATGCTTCTGACAAAACTCAAACATTAAAAGGAGTTGTACAAGAATTAGAAGGATGGCCAGGTGATCTGGGCAGAGTACAGATAAAAAATCCCACTACTTAGATATGGAACCAGCCTAAGGCCATCTGGAGATTAATCTGGCAGGAATGTGCAGAGCAAAACCAAAAGCTTATACAAGGATACCAGCAGCAAAAGAAAGACCTAGGCCAATGTACACTTGCTGCTGAATGGGGAAAAATTCTGTTGACACAGGATTCAGGAAAGACTGAAGAGCCTTCTTTGCCTTGGTCTTTATTGATAACTGGGCTCCAGGAATTGCATTCCTCTCCTGTAGAAGGAAGTCTGAAGGATGGAAGACTTACACTTGGTGGACAAGAATCAGATTAGGGAACTTTTAAATCAACTGGACATATATTCATGGGACATGATGGGATTTGCACAAGTGGTGAGGGCACTATCTGATGTCATAACAAGATTTTTGCCAGGTGTTTGAATTACATTGCTTAGTGGCAAAAAGAAAAAAGTATTTTTCATTGCATTGTATTCTTCAGGTGCTTGGCAACTAACTGCTGGGTTTGCTTCTGAAAGACCATGAAGTATTACATATCAAATGTGTCTACCATGTTTTTTAAAGAAGACTGGAGTTCATCAATGCATATTGCTGAGTATGGAAACGTGTTTTTTAAGAAATATTTTTTACAGTTGTTCTTAAAAGAAAGTTACTTTTCTCATCATCACAGTACAAAAATACTACTGTAGTTTTCAGCCTATTAATTACAATGATTATGCAAAAGAAATTTATTTGAAAGAAAAAAAAAATGTAATTTTAGTAGAAGAAGACAAGGATTAGAATGCACCTAGTTTCCAGACACAAAACTTCACCATGCAGCTGACCCTGTGTTCTGGCTATTGGTTATATCAGGTGCTCCCCTGGGGCCTGTCAGGGCAGGGCTTGGCACCAGGCAGGACGTCAGGACAGACGCAGCCCTTGGACATTGGGGATATCCTCGGGTATAGCGAAATGCTGAGGCAGGACTGCAACATCAGTCCAGTGGCAGGGGATCAGGATCAAGCTCAGAAAGGGGAATGAGGGCTAGATACAGCCATAAATTGACTAGGTAGGGCAATGGTGACAGAAAAAGAGAGATTCAGCATGTGTAATGGTGACTTGGGAAGGCAGACGATGTAACCCAAAATGTGCCTCACCTGCTCTTTCCTATCCCCTGCTTGGTACGCTGAGCATGATGCCATATGGTCTGCGGTATCACCTGGGTCAGCTGGGGTCAGCTGTCCTGGCTGTGTCTCCTTTCAACTCCATGTGCTGCCCCAGCCTCTGTGCTGGTGTGGTGGGGTGAGGAGCACAAAGGCCTTATCAACTCAGTGTTCAGCACAAAGGTAAAACACAACCCCACAACAACCAGCTACTGTGTACAATATTAACTCTATCCCAGCCAAAGCCTGCACAATAGAACAAAACTCATCAGTTTCAGGAGTATTTTAATATATGTTGCATCAGATGAACCCTTCATTAGAAATCTAAATTTTTAATTCTTTACATACTCATTATGTATTAGATAAAAAACCCAAACAGTCTCCTATGTACGTGCTCCACTCCTTTAAAAAGCACTTTTTAGAGTTCCCTAGCTTTTTTACTGCACTTTAAATTTATATTAACATAGAATTCCAGGGACTGGTTAATTTCGGAGCAGGGAAAATGACAACTATTCAGTAAATTTAAGGGTTTGATGCCACATAGCTCTGCAGAATTCAAAGCTCATTGTATGTGTTTGAAATGGGCATGAAAAGATTAACCTTGGAAGCACTTAATATTCTGTGTGACCCCCTGATCATATGAGCCAGATGTTGCAAACCAAGCTTAATGTTAATTAAGAAGATACATCTGTGTGTGGGAAATAAACTCACAAAATTACCTCACCAATGATTTGACAGTTATGTCAGCCACTACACTAGTAGCAGTTGATTAATGCATTTCTTTTAAATTGTATAAAGACTCAAAAAATGTAAACATACACAAGTTTAGCTTTTTTAGTGTAGAGTACAATCTCAAAGTTAATTGCTCCCACAAACAATCATGTTTACAGTGTCTCAAACTATTCTCATAGTGATTATTCTTACTGTTGTTATTCCCCATGTATTGATGCAGCAGATGGGTCCATTAATGTTAATCAATTAACCAAGACTGAAAAATCAAACTCAATTAGCAATAAATTTCAATAGAGAGACACTTATCTTCAGATTTTGACTGCCATGTATGCTGTAATCAACAAAAATATACAAGGAATTTAAATTTTCAAATTTCATCTCCTGACAATGTAAGAGATACCTTCCTAGACATGTAGGTCTCATTTAAATAGCAGATTTTTAGCTTATAAATAGAAAAATACATATTTTAATTCAGAAATTTTGCATTCCGTTTTCCGCATCCTGGGAAATCATGCAATTCCCCTTAAGCCTTTAAGAACAGATCACTAAATGAAAAGTTCTATCCAAACTATTTTCTAAAGTTAATCTGATAACATTTTGGATGTCTTTCAGAAAAAAAATAGAGAATGAGTTCAAGGTTAGGTGAGTTTGTAAGTCCAACATAATTTTACGGTTGAACTTGGTTGAATGATAGATTATCTAATGATGTAGATGCTGAGGAGACCAGATGAAGTGAATTAACAAATTTTGTGGTGACCTTTTAGTATAACCCGAATATTTATTAAACAGTAGAAAGAGCCATTATGAATGTGAATTTTTAGGAGGAAAAAAAAAAAAGAGCTTAAACTGTAGACCTTGGAAACACTAGAAGGTTCTTTTCAACATTTTTACATCTCTTTTTTTCATTTCAAAAGCTACTCCTGGTGATCCTTTCCCAGCCATGTCCCAAAAAGGCATTTATGCTTGCTTGTGCCCATAAGCCAAAACTGCATGTTATGGCAGGTTTCAGCTGAAGGTATTAATCTAAAAATAGGGTTGGATGCCTTTATTTATTCTTTTCTCTTGTTTTTAGCATAGAGCTGCACTCTGCTTCCAGCCTGCAGAATCTGGTTTCTCTGTTTCTAGACCTAAAGATAGAATGGTTACCCTAGAATGAGTAAGTGTCCATTTTCAAATCAAGGAACACTGAAGCATTTCTCCAAAACTAGCAAGAGTATTGCAGGCCAAATTTTTAGAATTGCTCGTGGATTTTCTCTCACTGCTTTACATGTAGGTATTTCTAGGTAAGAAAGGTACCAGCTAGTCAGAAATAACAGAATTGATCATATATCAAGAAAATTTTATAAATGTGTTTTGTAAACTAAGAGACTCAGACCAACGTATTATTTAGAACATCAGTTTGTTGGGGTTTTTTAATAAATCTAAATCCTAGTTACCATCACTAGCATCCATATTAAGTTTAGAAATAATATTTTAAGTTCCACCGTATTCAGTGTTTGCAGAAAGATAAACCAAAGGGATTAAATTTCATCTTAGTTGATTTTCAAGTGAAGAAAATTTCCAGATGGGAGTTGTTTATTCTCACACCTTTTCAGAATTTACAACAAATGGACTTATGCAGTGCTGATATGTATGAAGAAGATAACCTCCTTCCTTTTAAAGGAGTGCTTTTTAGGCAGATCTCTCAATACCAGACATTCACTTTTTACAACTCCAGAAACTGATGTTGTTGTGATGATGATAACGATTGATGATGATGATGATGATGGTGAATGCTTACACACACCATTATTTGGGAAGAGTACTTTGGGGACTTAATTTTTTGGGGTCCTGTTCTTTTAATGAGATTAGATATTATAGTGGGAATTTGGTACTTACGAAAGAGATTCACATTTGGGAATCTATTGTTTTTCTATTGCTTACTTCAAATTTGATTTTGGAGAAGAAAAGAATTAATTTAAATTTATTTCCAAGCTGTTTTCTTTTTCTGGAAGAGAGATTGTTCATCCTTTTAGGTTCCTCATAATCTTTGGAAAACTTATGCCATTCTTATTAGGAAAAAAATCATACTTGAGAAGGATGAAAGATGGTTCCATAATGGCCAAAAATCCTGTTGGATGTGTGTTTGTTGCATCGTATTCTCACAAGAAGGTCAGACAAGCAAAAGAGAAAATTTAATTTCCAATTTTCCTAGCACTAAGTTTTAACAGATAGAGAATTCATTTACCTAGAATGACCTTTCTGGTAGAAGGAATTCATTTGGCTTAAGCCCTATATAAAAATTCTGCACAATTTTTTTGTTAATAAAATCTGCATTTCTCCTACATTAAATCAGAACAGAAAACTAAAATTTAATGCCTTCTAGCCCTTGAAGATTAGACAGTAAATTGTTCTTATCTACAGTTTTGTTAGGACATATGTTTCAAGACTGAATTAATCGAACAAGGTGTATCTCACTCTTGGCATCAGAAATAGATTCCTGTTTTATCATATTTAATTTCTTGAGCATTATATTCCTCAGATTCTAATAGTATGGAGGAAAGATTTGAAATCAAAGCCAGGTTCCATTAAGCTGACAGCATTAAGTGATGATGTTTTAGATTTTAAACAAAACATCTGTAACATCTCAGGAAATTTTATAATGATAATATATGAGGACATAGCAAAATAGAAAATCATAAATTTTATTGGATATGCTAGTATTGAACTGTTGTTCTTTTTAAATAAGCATTTTTAAAATATGGAACTTCTTTACTAGTGATTAAAATGAGGTACTCTCTTCAGAATTTGTTTGCTTCAGAACATAATTTTATCTTAGAAATACTGTTGTAATAACAAATTCTGGCAATTGAAAAATAATCAAAACAAGCAAGTTAGAAAAAGCGATATTCAAACCATAAAGCATTCTGCCTCTAGTTCAGGCAGTATTGTGGTGATTCTATGAAAAATGTTTGTGGGGAAATCGATTTTTTTTGTTCTCAGATCCACGAATTTAGTATTTGATTAGTGTGAAAAGTGGCACATTGAAAACAGTGCATGTAAGAAAATCAAGAATCCAGAATAAATAGGGTTTCCAATTCCTGACTTTTTAGATAATGTGCAAGCTGTGCACAAATTTTTTTACACATTATATTATACATCATCTCAATTGAATTTTACTTAAATCAGAGAAGCTACCATTGCTAAAATTTTAGTGTGGGTATTGAAATACCAGTAAATGCCATTATTATACCAGTCATTTCAGAATGTTTTTTACTGAATGCCTAGAAATACTATGTAGCATTATTTTTGCAAATTACAACCTAATCAGAATTTTTGATAGCTTTAATACTAGAAGGGGTATCTTGTTTGAAGCTTTAAAACACAGCAGCAAAATTAATTTAATACTTTTTCCAAGGCAAGTGAGATCTTTAAGCATAAACAGAAAAAACACTATTCATATAAATTTCTCCAACTGGAGAAGTAGTGTGCAGTTTCTTAACAAGAATTAATTTCACTATGAATCCTGACAAATAGTAGAACTCAGACTGTTTGCTGTAAGGTGTGTCATGTAGTATATGTATGAAAAATGACTAGTGTGTCATATTCATTGTACAAACGGTTTTCCAAAATTCCACATAGATAATGCTTTCAGTATAAGTTTTTCTGAGGACCCAAGCTCAGGGAGTGGTGGTGAACAGAGTTACACCTAGTTGTCAGCCTGCTACTAGTGAGCTTACCCAAGACTCAGTGTTGGGCCCAGTCCTGTTTAACATCTGTATTGATGATCTGGATGAGGGGACCATGTGCACCCTCAATAAATTCACAGACAGCTTCAAGTTGTGTGGGAGTGTTGACCTGCTGAAGTCAGGAAGGCTGTGTGGAGGCACCTGGACAGGCCAGATCCATGGGCCGAGGACAGTTATGTGAGGTTCAATAACACCAAGAGTCAGGTCCAGAACTTGGGTCACAACAACCCCATGCAGAGCTACAGGCTGGGGGCAGAGTGGTTGGAATGGGGCCCAGAGGGAAAGGACCTGAGGGTTCTGGTTGACAGCAGCTGGGCATGAGCCAATGTGTGCGCAGGTGGCCAAGAAGGTCAGTGGCATACTGGCCTGTACCAGCAAGAGTGTGGGCAGCTGGACCAGGGCAGTGATTGTCCCCCTGTACTCAGCACTGGAGAGGTCACACCTCAAATCTTCTGTTCAGTTTTGAGCTCTCATTATGAGAAAGACTCTGAGGTGCTGGAGTGTGTCCAGAGAAGGGCAGTGGAGGTGGAGTTATCCAGCCTGGAGAAAATCAGCCTTAGTGGGGACCTTATTATTCTCTACAACAACCTGAAAGTAGGTCATGACTGTGAAGCTGAGTGTTTCTTTCTTCTCCCAAGTAATAAGTGACAGAACAAGAGGAAATGGCCTCAGGTTGCAGCAAGGGAGATTAAGATTTGTTGAGGGTTAGGTTTGTCCTTTTTTTTTTTTTTTTTCTCTCTAAAGAATTTTTTCCCCATAAGTTATCAAGGAGACCAAATGTTGGGTCCTTAACAGTACTTAACCGAAACAAAGAGGTGGCCAAATCTCGGAGGGGAAGATAACGTGAGTTTTGGGGGTAGGAAAAGGACGGAGCTGGGGGCAGAGGGGCACTCTGTTTTCTCTCGGCGTTTGGGGAGAGAGNCTCCATTCCAAGGAAGGTTCCGGCTTTTCCTGGCAGATACCTGTCTTCCCAAGACAAGATTGGATACTGAGGGGAAAAAATAAACAAAAAATTTTATGTATTGGAACACACTGACCAGGCAAGTGGTCAAAACACCAGATAATCTGCAGTATCTGTAATATATGTCAGAACATTTCTTCCTTTGCTGCTGACCTAACATACACACCTACCTACTAGTTATAGATTTCTACACTTCAAGTGTAGAAAATTACAAAACAATTCGTCGTGTGGTTGACGAAGGTTGAATGGGTTAGGACTTCATTGTTTTTGCTTGGGAGCTTATCATTGAAAGAAAACAATGAAGCTTATCAGAGGTCACATAGCAGAAAATAATTTGATTATGCTTTAGAGAAACTTTCTTTGCCTTTGGTATCTTGTTAGCTTCAAGGAACATGCTCAGTATTCAAACAGAATTTGAGAAGTCTGGATATGAAGTATCGTCTTGATATAGAAGGTTATCATGACATCAGATTTGGTTTTGTACTTTCTTTCTCAGAAAGCACTTATTTAAGTTTGCCATTTAGAAATATAAAAAATGGAATTTTTTTTTTTTCAGGAAATCATGGGTTTTTTTGGATTTAATAAAACCAGCCAAATTTGTGATCATCTGAAAAGATAAATAGTGGTACCACAATAGTCATGAGAATTTCATGCTCCATGTATATGCATATAATGAATTTAAAATAGGTGTCATTTAAGTAGCAAAACCTAGCTAAAAGACAGCTTTTAGAAAGCAGAAACAAAGAAATAGAGGAGACATTCTGCCAAAAGATCCGTAAGAGTCCGGCCAACTGTTCAAAGGCAAAGATAACCTCACTAGTACCTCACTTTTTTCTCGCTGCCCATTGGAATGGCCCAATACCCAAGGTGCTTATACAGTCTTCCTCACAACTGGCTCCAGTTATATCAGATTGTATATTAGTCTTGCATGTGGTGAAGAAGGGACCTTTTTTTTTTTTTCCTTACTAGGGAAGACTTATTGAAGTTGCGTATTACTCTGAAATGAAGGGGAGCATAGAAGATCAATATGCTATTTTATTCTCAAAGCATCTGTTGCTTCANAATCACCTTCTGATAAGAAACTCTCAGACAGTCAGGGCCCATCTGCAGCAGCAAGGGGCCCACTCTAGGTACACAAAACTAAACTAAACTTACAATGAAAACTGTTAAACAAAATCTTGCAACCCCACAAGCATCCAGAGATTTAAGAATTACCTGGTGTCCTGCTAAAAAATTAGTACATCTCTCTTCTGGAAAGACTGTCTTGGAAAAAATACATATATGAAAAAAACTGCTTTTGAAGACTGGCTTTCTGAAATATATATCTTTGGAAATATGAAGGTAAAAGAACCCTATAAATACAAAAATCCTTTTGTCCTTTACCAGGACCTCTCTCAGGTTACTTCACAGTAAAACAGGTCAGAACAAGGCCTGGGTCATTAGTTTCCTCCATAATTAGTGGAGATATCTAGAGTTGTTGTAGACTAGTTGTGGAACAATACAAATCACTACACCACTGCACCCTGAAAGTTGATCTCAGTATCATGATAATAATATGGGACATATATTTCATATATATGATGTCATATGAGTTTTTGGACATCCTACTCATGTCTGTACCTAGCACACTTCAATATAAGTTAACATGTAGAGTACTCTAATGGATACTTTACTTTGCTGTGTACATAAAAGAACACATATGTGCTAGTAGGTCTTCACACTCATTAATAAGTTGAATAGGTTGCAATAAAAATGAGATCAAGTTCTAAAAAATTCCAGTGGGAGTGAGCACCTCAGGAATCCCTCAAGGTGAAAATCCCAGATGGAAAACCAGTAACTCAGAGCCAGAAATTTTATTTTAAACAGTTGTTGAAACTGGCAGTCATAAGGGCTCCACTGGCAAGCTGGCCCAGTCCGATGGCTGGGGTGTGATGGTGAGTCATCACTCTGGAGAGACAGAGACACCCTCAGTACTGATCTAGTCGTGGGTCTCTGCACTGGTCAGATCAAAACTAGTGGCCTGTGATCATTGAGCATCTGGCCAAGTACAACCAGCTACTGGGAACTGAGGAGGAGCTTGACAGCAAGGCTCACTTTGCTGGGAGGAACACTCAGGAACCCTCATGTCATTTAAGTGTGGATGAGTCACCCCTGTTCTTGTTCAGCACTAGTCATTGACTTAGATGACTATTATCACTGATCACTTAGATCATTGTTATTTACGTTAGAGTTCTCTCTACGTTCCCCAGCAAATTTTCTCAGGATTGCAGAGGGATGTGTAAGCCTTCAGTTTCAGAAGCTCTGGTCACGACGTCACTTTTCTGTCTCCAAACAGCCTTTGAAGCTACTAATAGGATGTGATGTTTCATTATTTGATCACCATGTCATAAGCTTTTCTGTAAACATGAGGAATTTGTGAAGTGTGAGATAAATATCTGTGTGAAAACACAGATACAAACACATGTGGCTACATATGCACTCAAACAAATGATACATTGCACTCAAACACTATAGCTGTGCTGTGTGTATTGTTCCTTTCTCCAAAATCATCTTGTCTTCGTCATAGTTTGGGGTTTTACAGTATATTGTTGGTGTAAGTGCTAAGGGCGATTTTTTAAATTTTGTATCTCACCCCGATTGCAAAGATTAGGACACCAAGAAAATTCATAAAATCCCAAAAAGACACCTGAACTGGGCTACACTGGGAATGAATTCTACTAATGAAATATAAATGAACAGCATTTGTTCAAGATGTGTGTGTTGTCCTATCAATCAAATACTTTTTTCTGTATTTCTCAGTGACAATCTTAGCAATTATAATCCTAGAATCATTAAGGTTGGAAAACACCTCCATGATCATCTAGTCCAACCTTTGACCAATTTCCACCTTGTCAACTAGATCATAGAACTATATGCCGTCTCCAGTTATTTCCTGAACGCTGCCAGGGGTGGTGACTCTACCACTTCCCTGGGCTGTCTGTTCCAGTGCTTGACCACCCTTTCAGTGAAGAAATTCTTCCTGATGTCCAACTTGAACTTCTCCTGACAAAGCTTAAGGGCATCTCCTCTCGTCCTGTCACTTGCAACCTGCGAGATGAGGCCGACTCCCACCCGACTCCTTCCAGGGAGATGTAGGGAGCAATAAGGTCTCTCTGAGACTCCATTTCTCCAGGATAAGCAACCTCAGCAACCACAGCTGTACTTCCTATGATTTACTCTCTAGACAAATTCTTCACCAGCTCAGGTGTTCTTCTCTGGACACACTCTAGCACCTCAATGTCCTTCTTGTTTTGAGGGAGGGGTCCAGAACTCAACACAGCACTCAAGGTGTAACCTCACCAGTGCCAAGTACAGAGAGAAAATCACTGTCCTGATCCTGCTGGCCACACCGTTGCTGATCCAGACCAGGATGCCATTGGCCTTCTTGGCCACCTGGCCACACTTCTGGCTCCTATTCACAGCTTTAATTTATTTTTTTTTTTCATCTGGATTATTCATATCATGGGGTCTGGAAAAGACAAAGGAAAATACACAGAAATATGCTAAAGAATGGTACATCGTCAATAACAGAGATGTTCAATCTAAACAAATTCTTCACAGCAAGAGGGTTTAAGTTACAAATGGTTAGCATTTTTAGCACAAGTGTTAAAATAAAACATGAAGACTACTATCTGTAGCCTGGAAAATATCCAATAATTATTCTTTTTTGCAGTAGAACATGATGTGTTAGTAGAACATGATGTGTTAGTAGAACATGATTGGATTTCAGTTGTCAGATTTGCCCAATAATTCATCCATTTTCCCTTCTGTAAACTATTTCCAGAAATAGTGCATTATATTTCTAGGTTGGAAACTAAGCATGGTAGTTCATTAACCCAGATTTAAGCACCTTCCTGGATACCTTCAGGGATTAATTATGGACATCATACCTTACCAAAATATTCAGAGATTGATTTAAATCCCAAAATTCATACTAAGCTGCTAAGCTCATTTTCATCATGTTATCATTTTATGCAAGCCAGATTTTTTTCTCTACATTCATTAGTATTCAGGATATTGTTACAGGGATCAGAGTCACTACCTGGAAAAAAATACTAATGTAGTGGAGAGAACAAACTGTTTAGAAAAACCTAGGGTAAATTGAACTGAAAATCATTTGCAGTTAAGAACCATTAACAAATAAATTGTGTATTGTAAAGGTAATTACCTTTTTTAAACTTTTTTTCACTTTTCCTCAAGTAGATTTCATGGGGAAATTAAAGTGAAAATTTGCCAAATGGTTGGAATCTCCCGTTCTGCTCCTTCAGACACACAGTCTATAAGGTGGTTTTTACTCCAAATTTTACGATACATTTAGAGCTAATAATTTCATTAATTCTTTTTTCCCCTCAGGTCATGCCTAATACAACCCTATTCTATTATTTTTAAAAAATGGTAGTTAAAACAAACAAACAAAATACCCAAAACAAACCTTCCATGTGAATAATACCAAACCTGTAAATTAGGCAGAAAGTCTAAATGCCACCACTCCCCGGCTTGGAGAATATGTGGAAAAAGGGTTACAAACCATTTCCTTTTCCTGATGCTTTCTCTAGGTTTCTGGTTCAGTCACTACAATTCTTATACTCTCATCTTCCCCAGGGTGAAATTTGCCTACTTAAGATTCACTTAAACCGTGGAAGCACAGTTGAAGAGGGACACAGGACACAGTAAACAGCTCATTGCTTTGTCACTGTTTCAGGGATGATAGAGCAAGAATGCAATATATAAACATGCATTTGGTTTCACAGTAAGTTAAAAGTATCCACTCATATTTAAAATACTGCTGCAGTTTTTGAGTATCCTTACTATTTCCCTGCTTTAAAGAACAATGAGGTAGACAAACTGTTCCACAGATACCTATTTAATTGTTAAGCATTAAAATTCTTTGAGTGGACGAAGTGTTAAATTTTTTTTGAGTGTTGATTTTTAACATTAAAATGTAACTTTAGTATGTATGCTTAAACTGCAATGAAAAAGACAAAGCAATCAGGAGTTTAATTTGTTAGCTTTACAAGTGTTGAGACTCAGCATACAGGTTTATAAGGTGGTAGTTATGCCAGCTCAAAAGTCAAGGCTGAATTCTAATGTCAGTTTTCAGCATCAGCAAACGCTCTCTGGGTCCTGCTGTGTTTCACTTAATAGCAAGGATGAGTGAATTCCATCTATAAGAGAGCATGTCTTAGATAGAAGCTACAGCAAGGCAAGAGTCAATACTGAGATGGAGCAGGGTTCAATATCTGGATACTTTTTATTTATGGACAGTTGCTTGTTTGTGTTCAATCAGGTTTTTTAAAGCTAGAGTGATGATTTAAGAGCAGATGTGGAGTTATAACATTGAGTTTTAAAATAAGAGGATGTTTGTTCTGTACGTTGATGGTAAAATGCTGTGATTTAATATGAACAAGATGGCATTTGTGGTTAGGATTTTATCTTGCTAGGTGCAGAATATATAAAAAATGAACATATCAATTCAAATGAACATATCATTTTGTTATTTTGTCTGCCTACTAAGATAGTTAAACCTCAGTTTGGATCAATTTTTTATGGGTAACTATTTGAGTAGTAGCAAAACCAGTTGGGTATTATTATATCTTTATAGTATGTATATAGGAGAAAATATATTTATAAGGTGTATTCATAGGTAAATTGGTATATGTGCCTATATATTGATTTTGTTTATCAGTATGTTTTTTGCCCATATATTTGGGCAGGCTTTTTTAGTATGAATTGGACAGATCCTAATTCCTGGATGTTTAAATTGACAAGCATTTTCTGTAAGCTAGCCTTGATAATATGTGTTTTTAGTAACTTGGGCAACATACATGTATTTCTCATATCCTTGACACTGATTGCATATGTATTCTATCAAGTCACTGCAAAGCCAGGTACATGTGCAATTAGCTTTCCTTAGACCACAGCACTGCAACCTGAGCCACAAACCCAAAAAACCAAAGTATTCCAAGGCCACTCACCACAGAATGCTCCAACTTACAAAAATGAAATTGAATACAAAATGAGAAGTGTTGTTTTTGTGCCAAATCTCATCTTTATGCACTGGAGACTTTTGATTATACAATAATACACTGTCCAAGAGCTTGTGTATGCAAAATAACACTTTTCTCAAAAAAACCCAAAAAACAAAAAAAAACAACCAAACAAAAAAAAACCCCAACAAACAAATCAACACACAAAATCTTAAGTAAATGGATGCTTCAGAAACTGCTTTTCTTTGCCAGGAAAATCCTGCAATCTTTGGCTGTGAAAAATCCTTATTATCCATATTTTGTTCTGCCGCCTCTGGAGTAAAACTCTGCTCTGTGTCTCCGGGCTGGTTTCAGGCTTCCACCGGGCTGTGAGAAAGAAGAGCTGTGGGGCTGCTGCCACCTACAGCTGGAGCGCCGCTGGCTCCCCGCCGGAGAAATGGACCCGGCACCAAAGCCCCTCCGGACAAAAAGCAGTAGATCACAGAAGTGAGCTGAAGGAGGACTCTGCAGAGCTAGTAGTAATTGGGTTTTGCCAGCTCTTTATGGCATTTAAATAAAACTAGGGACACAGAGAAAGTAAATCCCCCCAATAGCATATTCAAGCAATTTGCTTCTTACAAAAACATCTTCCTACTGGCAGTAGCTTGCAGAAATAAATTTCATAGAGAGGAGAAAAAACCCTCAGCTTCTGACAAATCTTGTGTCAGTTAACATTTGAAATGCTCTGAGATTCACCAGGGAAAAAAAAAAAAGGGAAAAAAAAAGAAAAAAAAAAAAAAAAAAAAAAAAAAAAAGATTGTACTCTCTTGGGTTATATTTAGTCACCATGATTTGTGTGTTGCAAATATTTTAAGATGCTTAGAATGTTGTCTGCTGTAACTTCTGTCCCTCCTTCCCTTGCATTTATATATCTCCAGTTTTTAAAAAGAAAAACAAAAAAAGCACACTAGATTAAGACCTCAGGAGAGCAGGAATAATAATGCTCAGCAGTGATGTACCATTTTCGGCAACTGCTCCAACACTTTTTGTTCTGAGCTTTATTGCAGTGTTTTTTTCAGTAAGGAAAATACAGGGTTGCTTCCATCTAAACATTGTTTTGTTCTGCTTAACCTAGTAAATATTGGCATGACAAACTCTGTGCATGGGAAGGATGGGAAATTATTGTTTGTCTCCATCCAAGTATATCCTCTTTTTTCACTACTGCTGTGGTATCTGAGGGTTTTTTCCCCTGTGCTCTTCTGATTTCATTTCACTTTCTATGCAACAATGAAGAAAAGTACTCTATGTGGCCCGATCAGGCTACTTTAATCCCATAAAGGATTTCTTATGCAAATAGTCCCAGTGAGATTTAGCAAATTATGTACTTTAGGAGAAATGCTGTGTTCATGGAAGTATCATTTCACAGTGAGGCATGTAAGCATATAGGCAAGGGCCTGCATGACATTGCTACTTTATTTTCATTTGCAGTGCAGAAAACAGATGTTTTTATCTTGAGTTTATAGTATTGAAATTAAGCTTGACACCTGGTTTACATTTTTGAAAGCAGAACGGGCATAAGACAAAACTGCAGGAACATATTATGTTATTAAAAGAATAAAATCAACATATTCCAGCCATGCTTCATCCTCCAGCCTGCCTTTTGTTTGAGTTAACTTATGCCTGCAATCAGCATTTCTTGGGAAAACTATCAGCTTTCTTTTAACAGGAATTATGCACAGATATCTGAGTCACAGAGGCTGATATTCTTTCAGGCAGCATCTCCAATTATCTTTCATGACAGCGGATGTTAAGAGCATATTCCTCTCCATCTAAATACTCTATTAGTTAATAATTAGTAATTCTACAATTCAGTGTTTACATGTAAAGGAGTTTAATCTTCTGATGCAGGATTGGGATGTAACACTGCCAGTAGAAAAAGTAGAAAAATGAAATTTGATTCTGGTTTTGCATCTGAGATTACACCATTTGAGAGTACTGAGATTTCCTTGCCTTATGTGGAGTTACTCTGATTTATACTACTGAAATGAAAATCTAATCAAGCCCCACAGCTGGATACACTCAACAATTTTTATTCACCCAGAATAATTTAGGATTGTATTGATCTCCATTATGGAACTGAACAGAAAACAACAGGAGGGAAATCTGAGAAACAGCGTCTCAATTAGAACCTAGTAAAAGCTCTTAAGTTGCTTGTAGCATTGCCATACTTGGCTTGATCATCCTCAGAAATCAATGAAGAACCTGCAGTCAGAATCATGCATAAAAATGTCTTGAACTTTTAAAGTGGTTTCTATGGATAGAAGGTAAAGAGTTGGGGTAGAGGGGAATATCACAAAAACCACTGCAGTACTGTTGGTTAAAAATTTGTCTGACTTTAATTATTCCTTTCAGAGAAGTATAGCCAGCTAGGAGGTGAGAGACAGGGTGGTATAACAAGAGAAGGAAAACAGAGCAATAAAGTATGATTTGACTGTTAGATTAATTCTCTGTAGGACAGAAATTGCTGTGGTGTCACTAGTCTGCTGCTACAGGTATGTGTGTTGTACCAGTGGATGTCAACATAAAGTGAAACTAGGAAAAAGAGAAATCCACTTGACTCCCACTTTTGAAACTAAGAAAAGGGCAAAACCTGTTCTACCTCTAGTGGTGGCAGTCATAGTTAAAAGTATGTGCTTCTGAGAAGTCTGAGAATTCATCCTTTGGAAAAAGAAAGTCTTTCCATCATGAGATGACACTGCAACCCTCACTGTAGAGTGGCTAAGGGACCCATGCAGGTCGTATGGATAACAGCAGGGATAGGCTGTAGCTGTAAACTAATATAAAGCCACTTCTGTCATATTTTTCTTTCAATATTTTAGGCATTAACATGTATTTAATGTAGCTGAAGTACAATACTTTGAGGCACTCCTTAGAGCCCACTGTTAGCTGAATACATACTAGCTCATGATTAAGCAATCCAGCTTCTTTGTGCTCCAGCTTAAAATGGCTTCTGAGTAACTGCAGTGCAAAGAGGGCAATTGCAAATAAACATTCTCAGGTCTCCCTGTTTAAGAATGAATACATAGAGGAGTATAAAATTGGCCTGTTTTCCCAATCTGACTTAATAATTTAATAATGATGATTAAATCAATACTATGTCCCAGAGCCACATCAATACGTACAAGAATCCAGCACCTCAAGGATATGTTACAGAGAGGAGACTTACTTGATTCAATTATTTATAATGATAGTGTATCAATAATCCTAATTTTTTCACGAATTAACATTTTCCCTCCTCACTGTCTTCTTGCTTTCTGGAAGGAGTTAATTATTACAAAACCTTACAGCTATTATAGTGATCTTTAGCACAGAGAGATGATATAATAATAACATACCTGAAGTGTTACAACACTCTTCCTAGAACAATTTTCCAATTAAAGCATTGAACTATAGGAAGCTAATTTCCTTCCCACTCTGCTTACATGGGTAAAGAAATATATATTAACAAATTAAATGGTTTTGTTTGGCTCAGTTTTATCCTACAGAAGCAACAGGGAGGGGTTTTTTTCCTACTAGCAGTCACCATAGCTACTGGCAAATAGCATTATGATTGCTGATTCTCTCTGGTTTGACTACAGTTCTTTTTCAAGGGGAAAAAAAAAGAATGTGGCTTGATTGTTTTCAGAGAACAGAAACCTTACATAATAACCAATTAGTTATGTCTGAAAAGTCAGAGCCTCTGAGAAGGGGAGGGCTCTCCTTTATTCTACAGAGAACATCACTGTGAACTTTTGCATCTGGTTTTAGACACCTGAATGCTTCAAAGATTTTCTCCTATTAAATGCTTTCATTTGTGTTTGACTCAGCTGGAAACAAATTTGCCACAGTAAAATATTAATAATTATTCGGATGCCAACATTTGCAATTTTTTCTGTCTCCACCTATTTTCTCAATTTAGACAAACTTTAACTTGCCTCAGACAGTAATTCAGATTGCTTCCTCTCAACCACTTCCTAGATCCAAGTGGTGTGTAAAATTAGCTGGTACGTTCATTTTGACTTACAGATTTTCCTAAATGCATAAGCACAACAATCTGTGCATGTTCAGAATTATGTAGTATAAGAAGTTAGATGCGGGTTATACTGTCAGTTCTTTTTCTATCTTCAGTTTTTTACAGGTATTTTTCACAGAGGAAAGCTGCTTAACTGATGAGATTTAAATTGGGATAAAAGTATTTATTGATTTATTAATGGTGTATAATTATTGATTTATTAATGAAGAGTGACAAGTGAACTAAGAATTCAGGATCAGTATCACCAATCCCACTGATAAATCACAATATCAGACACTGCAGAATGTTAATAAACACCTAAAAGTTTCAAAGAGACTTTCAATAACTTATTTATGCACACCCACACACAGGGCATGCAAACCCAGTCCCTCACAGGCCATGTGGATTTTGCCAACACTGAAAAGTGTGGGTCCACCATATGGAGACCCTGCTGTGGAGATGTGGATGCTGAGCATGTAGTGACAGGACAAGGGGGCATGGCCTTAATCCTCGGTAGAGTATGTTTAGATTAGGTATTAAGAAAAAATTCTTTACTGTGAAAGTGGTGAGGCCCTGAAACAGAGAAACTGTGGATGTCCTACCCCTGAAAGTATTCAAAGCCAGGCTGGGCGGAGCTCTGAGCAACCTAGGCTAGCCCATGCCAGAAGAACTAGAAGTTATTTGAGGTCCAACCCAGGTCTTCTATGATTCTAAATCTTTCTCTGGAAGTACTTTTCTGCCTATCTGACTGTCCAAAAAAGGTGAATTATTGGCTTGGTCTAGCTGTGTAACTTTCAGACCACTCAAAAAAGACAATTCCCACTCTTTTTGACGGTGTTGTGAGGGAATCAATGTCTTAGCAGGTCATATGCACCATACAAAACATTGGAAGCGAGGCATCTTGGTAATATTTGTTTCAATTTTGATGTGCTATCTTGCTGATTGGACAATGACTAAAAAAAAACAACAAAAAAAGAATTGCACTTAACAATCAATAGAGGAACTGCAAAAATAGTTTATGGACATTAAAATGAGCATGTACAGGATCAAGTTTTATGAACAAATCTGATCATCAGAGTCCACTGTTTAAAATAACTTTGAAGGAGATTTTAAAAAAATAATTCTGTAGCACCACATACAGCATACCAGTGCAATAAACTACCACAAGAAGGACCAGAGAAGCATAGTTTGACATATCAAATTATGTATGTATAGCTGCAGAAAGCATGCAAAAAGTGATAAATTAACATTTCTAAGACAACTGTAGCCAAATACACTTGCATAAGCATTATTTGGCTATTTAAGGTATCTGTCATATTTGTTTTCCCAATTAGATACACACATAGAGTCCAAAAAGAAAGGTGTCACATAAACTTGCCCTTGTCTGGTATAAATTTCCAGTTGTAGATGAACTCATTCAAAGCTCTGACAGATAATGCTGGCAGTGCCTGTTCAAGCTGTCTGTTCCACTTCTGTGTTGGATGAAGGAATATATGCCTGCATCTCATCACCCAGCTTGGCGTTTTAATGTGAGCCAGGTGGATTTGTATTGAGGTACTGAGCTGTGGAGAGAAGCAACTGAACCATGGTTACCCATTCTGTACTACAGATTGTCCTGAGGTGGTGTTGCCTCCAATAGGGGATGGTGCTGGCACTGAGAGGTTGAGACTCCTGGCCAATTTGACTGATAATGAAGTACATGAAGGCCAGAGACCAAAGAAGTAGGGCAGTAATTTACCTTCCCTTGTAGTTGGGGTTTTTTCTAGATTCAGTGGAGTTTATTGTTTGGGGGTTTTATTATTATTTTTGGTTTATCTGTAGCATATCCTGTTTTAAAATGCCTTCAGTTCTTTTAACTGTTCCAATATAATTTGTGTTTTCTGACACATTTGCAGCAAGAAGGTTTTGACTGGTAATATTTGCAGTCAATGAAACTCACTAATGTACCGCTGTCTTTCCTGAGACAGAGCAGTGTCACTCTTCTCTCAAGGCAGTTGGTATAGCCAAGGATTTAACCTTCTGATGATACATCACATTTCATTCTTCTTTCAGACTTCAGTAAATACAATTCAGCATTGCATTCAAAAGCTGAGATTTTGTGTCTGCTAAGAAATATTGCACCTGCCTTGCTGATTTCCCTCCTTTCTGACAATAACTTTTAATTATT
The DNA here is from genome assembly GCA_013399915.1 of Illadopsis cleaveri. Lineage (NCBI taxonomy): Eukaryota > Metazoa > Chordata > Aves > Passeriformes > Timaliidae > Illadopsis > Illadopsis cleaveri. The sequence goes on along the minus strand of VXBB01000842.1, from coordinate 227,671 downwards.
TGCATGTAAAAGGTGAAGAAGGGTGTCATATGGGTATGATCTGGTATTGTTTCATATAATGTGAATGATGGAGAGTAGCAGACATGAAATTAAATACTGTTCTGTGGTGTTCCACTCCTGAGAGGAAGGGGACACCCAAGTGAATGCCCATGGTTGAAAAGGAACAAAAAATGCCAGAGGGTCAAAAAAAAAAAAACTTATGAAGTTTTATTAGTAAATTATACACGTCATAGAAATTGGAATAAGTTAGTCCCTTATCTTCTGGTAGTAATAGAGATAAAAGAATTTCTAAAAAAAGAGGAAGACAGAGACAGAGTAAAGAATATCACTTGTCCTGGGTCCATCATCAGTCTGGCCAACAAGGTGTCCAGGGTCCAGGGGGTGCCACCCGGTCTTTTTATAGTTTTTCCCACCCTGAGGCTACATTTCTCACATTTCATGCAACTGAGTTACCACGCACACATTCTTCTACACCTTCCTGGAAATGAGTCAGAGGGCTTCAGAGGTTTTCCGTGGTCTTGTCCCCCACTGACCTGTCTTGCCCACTTTTTGACCTCATTCCTGTGCTTGAGCTGTACTGTGCTGTGGTTTTCTCCAGGAGCCTGAACAAGGATGCATGTCCCAGAAAACTGCTGCCCTGCCTCCATATGGCCCTTTTTTTACAGCTGCTTCCTGTTCTTATTTGTCCCTTCGCACAATATGTTCTTGCACAGTATTTTCTAAGAAAGTTTTTAATTCTGTGCTGGAGAATGGGTGCCAGAACCACACTAACAGTGTTGTGTTTGATAGCTGCTCACTCTTTTGGCTCATAAATTAAAATTAATGAGTGTTCCATCTCGTAAGTATAGGAGAGCAGTGGACTTCAGAGGTCAGTGTATAACTGAAGAGAGTAATTTTTTTCTTAATTAGGTTGAATTCCTTTCTTCTGCTGTCTTTGTATATTTTGAAATATTCTGAGATATTTCTGCTCTCTTCTTTAAACTTGCTAACTGGTCAGGCTGAGTTGCTATTGCTAGTGTTGGGTAAATCAGTGGCCCAATGAATTGCTCACAATTACATTTCTTAACATATTACAGAGTCATTGCTCTATCTTCATTGCTAAACATTACTCTTTTATTAAGCAAAACCTAAATCTACCTTCATGGATTTTGCATTTTGCAGTTAAGTTTTAGTACTTGATAATGGCAACAAAACTGGACACTTCCATATAATTTCCCAGGAGTTGGAAGAATTTATTTCTGTGTTCCCGAACGTCATTTAATATTTACATCTTAGTGGAATAGATTTTGTTTATGAGATCACTACAAGGTTGGGTAATTAATTTTGTTTTTCATCAGTACATACTGACATCCCTTCAGTATTTTTTTCCCTTTCTCAATTACAGAACCTAAGCTACTTATCGCATAGGATGTGTGACTTATCTTCAGGTGGTTTTGGTTCAAGTATGCATGAAAAATTACTCTGCAAGACACACAGATAAAGTGGCATATTTCATAAAATAGATTTCTGAATCTGGACTTTAAGCTGTTGAAATTCTGTGTGCAAATGGAAGTGTATAGCCTGGAAATCACAAGATCATACAACAGTTAGGGTTGGAAAGGACCATAAAGATCATCTAAGTCCAACCCCACTGGCATGGGCTGGAATGCTATTCATTAGACCAGGTTCCTCAGGGCCCGATGCAACCTGGCCTTAAACACTTCCAGGGATGGGGTATCCACAGCCTCACTGGGCAACCTGTTTTAGTGCTTCACCATCCTCTAAGTAAGGAATTTCTTTCTAACATCTAATCTAAACCTGTCCTCTTTCAGTTTAGAACCATTGCCCCTTGTCTTGTCACTATTTTCCCATATAAAAAGACCCTCCCTCCTTTTCATAGGCCCCCTTAATGTACAAGAAGGCCACAGTGAGATCTCCCCAAAGCTCTTTCTTCTCCAGGCCAAACAACCTCAACTCACTCAGCCTGTCTTCCTTGGGAAAGTATTCTTCTCTGGTCATCTTTGTGATCCACTCTAACAGGTCATGTCTTTCTTGTGTTGAGGACCCTAGAACTGAATGCAGTAATCCTGGGCAGAGGGGAGGAGGAGAAACCCCTCCCCTGACCTGCTGGCCACACCTCTTTGCTGCAGCCCAGGATGCAGTTGGCCTTCTGGGCTGTGACCACACGCTGTTGGCTCGTGTTCATCTTTCCATCCCTGAGAACCCCCAATTCCTTCTCCTCCTTCACCATGCTCTGTTCACATGCCGTTCTTCTCCCAGGCTGTACTCATGTCTGCAATTACCCTGACCCAGGTGCAGCACCTTGCACTTGGCCTGGTTGAACTTCAGTAGGTTCCCAGTTCTCACTATGTCACTGATGAAGACCCTGAAGGGCACTAGTCCCAAGACAGAGCCCTGAGGGACACTGCTGCTCATCAGCCTCCACCTTGACACAGAGCCATTGACCACAACTCTGTGGTCATCCAGGTCATCCATAGACTCTGGTTGTGTCTATCTAGTCCCTACCCATTAAACAGTCCATGCATCAAATCCATGTCTCTCCAATTTGGAGATAAGGATCATCTTTATTTAGACTTACAGAAGTCTAAATAGATGGCATCTGTCAGTCTTCCCTTGTCAACTGTTGCTATCACTCTGCCACAGAAAGCCACCCAATTGGTCAGGCACTATTTGCCCTTAGCAAAGCCATCCTGGCTGCCTTGGGTCACCTCTTTGCCTTTTCTGTGCCAAGAATATTCTAAATATTCTTGGAACCTATGGATAAGACAGATATAATGTTAAATCATTTTTGCCATTGTTTTGAAACATTAATGAGATTTTTTTTACATAGTCATCAAGGATTCATGGCACTGCATACAGTATGCATCTATAAATATGTAGACAAGGTCGAACTTTAGCCTGGGATCCAAAGACAATAAAACAGAAAAGAAATAATAAAGTAAAAATGAAGTTGGACATTCAAGTTTTAACTGGCACATCTGAGTTTATAGAAAGAAGTGCCATACCCTTTCTGTAGAAGCAGCAATATGACAAGAATAGTAATTTTTTGGCAGTTGCAGCTACGCAGTAAATGTCTTCCTGAGCTTCTTGTGGGGAATATTTTTCCTTAAAAAGCCCAGAGGGAAAGACATATCATATAGCAGAAATATGTCAAGGAGGAATTATCTGGAAACTATTAGAAAGACCGAGCTCCAGTGCTTGAAGAAGAGCAATGTTACAGAAATAATACCTTTTCATGCACGTTGCAAAAGTTAAAAAGCTGAAAATGCTTTCAAAAACTTAGAATCTAATTAGTGAGAGATAAGATAGACGTGGGTTGTTGTCACATGCATTTGCATAAAAATAATTGGAAGTCATGTTACCAGCTGCAACATTTAAAAGAGTGTAGTGCTAAAACATGAAGGTTGAATCAGTTTCTCTGGGGCTGATGGGAGAAGATGCTGAAATATGACAAGCCAGCATAACAGATAAGAAGGAAAGGTCTAAGACAAATTATGATTAATTAGTGTAAAATATAAACTGAAGCCCTTGGGAAACTGATTTTGTTTTCTTCATAATTTTGAAACATTCTGAATATACTTTTTAAGACTAGACAAGGCATTAAGAGTTGGAGGTACCTATACTATTCACTCTTACCTTGTCTTTACCGACTACAGCAAGAAAGGTTTAAAAATTCAGAACTGGTAAATGAAATGTTGCAAGGAATGATGCCATCAATATATGTCAAGGTCAAGATCAAGGTCAGCGATCAGTTCTAGAAAAATCTTTCTAGACTGCTCAGTCTGTGAAGCCACTAGGTCAAGTAAAGTCAAAATATTCCTTTATCTTGGCTGAAAGTAGTCAAATGTTAACCCAGGATGCAAACACATTTTTATTTCGTAGATGCCAGTTTATTAGTCCCTGCATAATGTAGTTGCATTCTTGAGGCTATTTTTTCTTCACAGCAACTTGCTTGAAATGTCTGTGGAGCAACTAACAGACCATAGAAAAAAGGATTTTGATTGATGCAGTTTTCTGAATCAACTGGCTACTGCAAAAAGAAATCAATGTTATTAATTCACGATCTTGCAGGGCCCCAGAGGATTGTGTTGTAGGAAAGGTGCAGGATTGAAATGGTCTGGAGAGGGTTATATAGTGGAGACTTTCTATTCCTCTCAAAGGATCTGGAGCTTGTGGAAACAATTTCACATCATTACTTGCACCACTGATAGTTGTGGCATTTTACCTGGTGTTCTGCTTGTTAATTGCAGATGAGAAGTGCCAGTTTTGAGGGGATATTTGATGGTGAGAAGAAACTAATAATGCGTATTCCACTTGAGAAATCCTAACTAGGGGTTGTAATTCTTGACAGTTCTTGGTGGAGAAAAGTGGCCATTTTTTATCAGTGGTTAATTTGTCTTAAAAGCATAAGTGTTTTGGCAAGCTGGGCATCAACTAATAACAGAAATCTATTACTTGACTCTCGGTCCTGCAGATTGAAGTCTTTTACACTCTGCTGATCATTGCTTATTTATTTTTCTTTATTTTTCCTTGGCTTTATTATCTCAGAGTAGGGCTGAGCCTGATACAGTGAAAATCAGATTAGAAACAGTTCACTTCATCTGATTCAGTTTTCATTAAAATCCTTTAAAAAATACATTAGTACACATTACATCTGACATACCTAAAGGTATGATTCTGTTCTGACCTGCTCAGCTTATGTGGACACTTGGTAATTCCATCATGCTTTAACTCAATGTAAATTGGACTACTGCTGCAACAATCATAAATGTTCTTAATGCTTTCTTGAGTTTTTATGAAGCCTGCATGCTACCAGTTTTGCTCTAAATGGTTTCTGTCTCAAGGATGATTATAAAATCATTCCTAACAGCCTCCTTACAATTTATTTTTTATATTTGAAAAATAAATTTTCTTCAATTCAAATCTATATACTTTCTTTCCAAGGAAATCTTTGAAATAAGTGGGAGAAATTGACATTGCATTTTTAAAGCTGTATTTATAAATGTGTTTACCTGAGCAGATGTGGTTTGCAATACTGTATCAGTAAAGGATCTTAACAAGTTCCACATGACCGAAAAGGGGAAGTAGAAGAACAGAAAAACAATTGCCTTTTAGAAAGAAAGGTTGCAGGATAGTATGAGAGGTGCAGGTATTCTGTGGGCATATTGTGTTTTACAGGGAAACTGTCAAAACTCTGAAGCTATGTGATGCTGATTTAGTGCTTAAATATGAAACCTCTTCTGAAGACCCAGGTGGCAAAGAAACATCATTGTTGATTCAGCAAGGAACACTCATCTCCTTAAATTACTTCTGGTCAAATATCTTTGTCTGATGCTAAGGGACATGGCAATTTTCTTTCAAATGAGACTTTGGCCATGAGTCTTAGTTGCCTTAGTTGCTAAACTTTTAGAAATTTGCTATAAATTTGCTAGATTCAAAAATACATATGGCAGATTTACACATGAGTAACCTACTGTCTGGAAAACGAGAGATTGTTGCAGTTCTGCTTGCACACCCAAATCAATTATCATTTCCTGTCCAAATGTTCAATTCTGATTCAGCCACTATTGTTTTCCTTCCTAAAAAACTCCACCCTTCAGTAGGAGAGAAATGGATCCTTTAAAGATATTTTTCAATTTGATTTATTATCTTCAGGAATTGTGCTTTGGTGTTCCATAGCTTAAGTCGTGATGAGCTTCACACATTAGTAAGGCACTCAATCACTATGTTATACAGAATACAGTCAGAATACAATTTATGACCAAATTTTTATCCCTACTTTGAGTTCTTGAAAGTGAATTCTTTGTTGGTTTATTCAGTTGGGGTGTTTGTTGGGTTTTGTTGAGGTTTTTTGTTAGTTTTTGTTGGGGTTTTTTGGTAAATTAAACATATTAATTAAAGGAGTTAAAATGAAACATTTTAGAAGTGGCATTTGTTGTATTGGAGCATTTTTTCCAAATACAGCAAAACCTCTTAGCTAGATAAAATTCACTGAAATCTTCCCCCTTGACTGTGTTTGAAGAGTTACTTCTCTTTAGAGGTAGTATTAAAAGTATTTAAATTATTTTTTCTTTTGTAAATAACTGTGATTCTCTTCCTTTGAGCATCAGCTGAAGAAAATAATTCTTTTTTTCAAAATTCACAAATAATTTCTTTACCATCATCTGCTGTGTTTACTGATTGTGAATTTATGGCAGCCTTTGGCAGAAAAGGTAATTTTCATCTCTCCAGAACAATTTCAAAATAGAAAAAATTCACATGGAATTCTCTGTAAAAACTTTTGTAGATTTCAGCCCTCACCGAAAAACTAGATTTTCAGAAAGAAAAATTAAATAATGCCAGTTTGTACTGCACAAAAATCAGGAAAATGAATCTTAATTAGAAGCCATTTAGAAAAAACATGGATGTGGGTTTGTGTGTGTACTGATTTCAACTGAAATATCTTTTCATCTTGTTGAATTCAGCAAAAATTGCATTAGCAAGAAACTCCTTCTGGGAAAATAGAGGGAAGAGGCAGTAGAGAAGAGCAAGCTCTGTTCATGACACAAGGTATAGAAACTTCAGGGAAGGAACAGAGAACATAGGTCTATACCCATGTGCATAGAAACAGAGATGCTGGATGCCATCTGATTCTGTTCAGATTAGAACAGTTTTGTCTATATTGTGGGAAAGTTTTATCAACCTTTCTGAAAACAGAAATTGATAATCACAGTATTAAGAGTCAGAATATGTTGATGAAAAATGCTACAATAAATAAATACAGGTTAAATTCCTGTTTGGATAAGAAAATCTACCCTCATTAGCCTGATGGGAGTTTCAAACTTATGTTCTTTAGTATTAAAGATTATGTGTAAGATCAGTTATTAATTTATACACACACTTGGACTGATTTTTTTTTTATGGTATTGTTACTTTTTGACAGAATAATAATCAGGCTCTGTAGTTTAAATTTACAGTCTACAGGTTAATTAAATCCATGTGTGGTGACCAGAAGAGAACATTTCAACATAGTTGTTGTGTTTTCACACATGATGAATTTGCTAAATAATACAAATTTGCAACAAAGATTTGTCATCTCTGATCCTGAATTATTCAATAGATTATTTAATGCCTGTTACAGTATATACTGAAGAAACTGAAATTCAATAAGTCACTGTCATGATCTTTAAACAGAGCCTTCTGTTCTGTTTTCCTTTTCTCTATTCCTCCACTCCTGAACAAAGCAATCCCTGTGGGAGAAGAGTACTCAGGAGAGCAAGCTGGGATGTAAACTGTGAGCTGCTGAAAACGGTTCATTGTCTGTAGTACCATGATAGAAAGGAAGATATAAAGAGACAAAAATATAAAAATCTCTATAAATAGAAGTTCTCTGCTTTATGCATTTGCATTAGTATTGCTTCCTACTTAACCTTCATTCGGTTTGCCGATTTCCTGCTTCCTTTAGTAGAGAAACATTTTTAAGGAATTGTCCCTTGTAAAATAACAAAGATTATATTATTCTTTTTTAAATAGTTGTAATTTTTTGCATCTCTTGTATAGGCAAGCAAGCAGTTAAGTGTATGCAAATAGCCTTAAAGGGAACCATGGCAAGTACAATACTACAACTTCAAAATGTTTTTCAGAGTGTAATGTCATTCATTACAGCTGTCCTCTGTATTATACCCAATATTCTGGCACCATTTCAGACAAGGTTTGGGTAATATAGCCTTATGTAGGTTTTTGTTATTTGCGTTTTTTAGGGAAGAGACCCACTTTTAATCGAATTGTACTCGTCAGTCCATAAGTCTTCTGAGAATCTTCTGCATGACTGCATTTTGAAATCCTAATTATAGAAACTCAAATATATTGAAGAGGAGACAACAGTACAATTTGAAAAAGAAAACCTTATGTTGGAACACTTACTCGCTATTTTCTTATATTTAAATATGGAGTATCATCTTAACTGAAACATTTGACCCAAAGTGTTGAGGTGACACAGTCATTTGTGCACCAATGAACACCACTGAGTTTGTTACCCACCTTCTCTGCACTGAGCCACATATTGAGTCTGCATTTCATCCCCTTTGAAAGGCAATTGTGAACATCTCAGTTTTGACATAGATTAATAAATAGTGCAATGGACAACTGGCTTAGCTATTGCACTAATTAGTGCATAAAAAAGCATAAGCAAAAGAATGAAGGAATTTCTTTCACCTTCATTCCACACTAGAATCATTCAGGCTGTCTGTACCACAGCGTTGCATACCTTTACACTATGCATTTGTTCTCTTACTTTTTGCTGCCATCTAGTGCATTTAATAGCCTATAGCCAAGCTAAACTCGAAATGTTTGTAAAAGGAGACACACCTTTCAAAGTGTTGAGATTTATCACTAAAAATGAAGAAAAACAGCATATATATTTTCTTACTGTAAAGACTAAAGCTCTGTGTAACATAGCTCTTTCTATGTGCTGAATAATCTCCTGGGCATTTTTCAGTTCTTTTGACCCTGCACCATCTGCCTCATCTAAAGAATTTTTTTCAATTCTTTGCAGCTTATATTTATCTGTGAACTCTGCAGTCTTTCAGGTGTTAGGTATACATTTATGAATATTCTTGAAATCTTCCTGTAGAATATAAAATAATATAACTTGAGCTATTTGATAAACAAAAAATGCTGGAAAAATGGAACATTCTGAAATTACAAACATTTAGTTCAACAGCAGGGTGTTCGAGATTCTGAAAAACATATCTTGCTTGGCATTTGTTTGCAAGTCACAGCAAGTCTGAAAATTTGATTAAAAATGCCAGTTAGCTAACTGACAAATAAGCATTTTCAGCATTGAAAATGCTCAAAATGCAAAGAACATCCTTCACTGTCCATTTGGCCTGATCTAATGTTATTTCACCTGTGTAAGCAACTTCCATTTGACTGACTGCTGTAATTATTAATAGCCAAAATCTTTCTTGAAATTAAAGTGACTGTCTGTCAAGTTGCCAGCGTTCTTGTTTTTCCCTTATAGTTATCTTAATAAAGAGAGAAATGAGCAATAAAATATACTCTGAAATTACGGTTTGCATTGTATCACATTATTAGCTAAGATAGTCCTGATACACATTGCCCAGGGAGATTTAGATGTCCTCCATCCCTGGACATTACAGTCTTCTGGACACAGTCCTGAGGAAATGGCTGTAGGTGACCCTGAGCAGAGGGGTTGGACCAGCTGACCTCTAGGAGTTCCTTCCTACTTCAACCATTCTCCAATTCTCTCATCTTTGAACAATAAAATCTGCTTGAATAATATTGGTTCCTCTATTTTTTAAGGAATCTGAATCTGACAGCTGCTTTTTTTAAGTGTATTATTGTGGTTTAGTGGCAGTCAAATCACTTTAAACATTTGATAATGGCTAGTACTTCTATTAAAGAATTTCATAAAGGTGCCTTTTTCATACTTAGAAAAAAAAATCTTTCTGGAGATAAGCTTAGTATGGCTTAGTTACAAATGCCTGTGGATATTTCAGAAAAGTAACAAGTGTGGGGCAAAGGAAAACAGGATGAAGAGAATTGATTTTAATCTTGTTTGCTTGATATTGCTAAGCAAAAGGATTGCACTGCTTTAGGGTCCCCTTGTGACAGAAATGTGTTTTACTATTAAGATGATGCCTGACTACTCCAGGAGTTAACAGGAAAGGATATTCCTTCCTTGTAAACCGTGTGAACACTGATGTCAGCAACATCTTTATGCTGACTGAAAAACAGACTCCTAGACTTGCAGATAGGCTCTAATTTCTACAAACACAACTTTTGACATCTGAGGGTGTCCAAAGGACAGTAAAACTATGTATGAGATTAGCATCAGCTCTAAATCTTTCCCTTGATTTTATAAGGTCTGAAATAGCATTCAGTAAGATAAACATGGTGGTTACTCCAGCTTTTTCTGGATGTTTGCGAATGAAGAAAAGAAATTTGAGAAGTGGGGCAACAGGAAGTCCTTTATTCTTTAACAGCTTCCTATAATGCATTATACAGATTGGTATGAAAAACATAACACTAGTAGGCTGAAAAATGATACTTCTTTGCATTAAGACCAGAGAAGAAGGGTGAAGTAGCGCAGTGTAGAAGAGAACATCTGAGACACTAAGACGAAGAAAAAATGGACAATTTAAAATACAAAAGTGGCATAATTTTAACATCTCATGCATTATTAAATAGCCTATGATTTTGATGTTACACTATGCCTCTGCTATTTTAGGAATTACATAAAAAGCTGTGCATTATTATTTCAATAAAGCTTTTATGTAACTGTATAAAATTGCAGTATATTACTACAAATGTACAAAGCCTTATTGCAGTGAAGTACATTAAGATAATGCCAAACCAAGGGCATCATAATATATGTAATAAATTCTGTGTAGTAGTTTTGCCTTTTCATATTAGCATAAGAGCATTATTTTGTTTAGATGACCACAGAGTTTACATTACAGACAGTTACCAGAATCATAAACATTGTAAATTGTCATAATACGATCCTGAAACCTGACTGATGAAGGCTCTCAATTGAGCTGCCTTGTACTTTGGCCTACTGCTGTGGATATCAAAGTCAGAAGCAGTCAGTTACACTCTAATAACAAATTGCAAAATCACAAAGCATTTGTAACATGCTGGGCAGACTTTCAGTTGCTAAATTCATTCATTCCGCATTTGTATCTACAGTGAAATTACCAGACCTGTTTAACTTTTCAAGCATTTAGGCATCAGGAATTAATGTTGCAGGTCATGGTCTACAGGTACAAATCCTTTTGGAATGTTGAGGAGATGCAAAAAAATGCTCAGCACTATGAGCTGTATTAAGGAATGTGTGGGTGATGTATGTCACCCTGCTTACACACAGATTTGAGGAGTGGGCCAGCAGTGAGATATGAATCCCTGCATCTTTCCAGCCTACAAAGACAGAAGCACATGAACTGTAAAAGGTACCAAGCTATGACGTATTCAGGCTTCATGTTTATGTCACTGAGATCCCCATAACTGAGCAACTGCTCAAATAGATCCATTACCGTGGTGTTCAGACATTATATCACCCAATCTGAATATTTCTGTGTGTTAAATTCCTGTTATAACAAGATCCAATCCTCAACGGTTTCACAAGGCACTGTCTGAGTGATTACTAAGCTATAATGTCAACACACTTTCATGGACACATCACTTCAGAGTCAGTTGCCAAGAGCAGTGTTGTTTTTTGTTTTTTTTAATCTGGAAAAGAAGAAAGAAAATGAAGGCATAAAGATAATATTTAACAATTTTAAGAGGCTGTTACAAGGCAAATTTTGGCACATACCATCTCACAGTTTTCTCAGAAGGAATTAAATGAGCATGGTGCCAGTAGTCTTCATGTGGACTCAACAGAAAAACTGGAGTGAAGTAGATAGAGGTCTGACATTTCCACACAAACTGCAATGATTTTAATTGACTTTACAGTCTTTCACATCTAATTTTATGTCAGTTTTGAGAATCTGAAAATAGACTTGTTAAACCAATTTCTTCCAGCAGCATTTTTACTTTGAATATCCCCAATTAAGACTTTTGAAAGATGAACTCTGGTATCCTTTCAGGGAGTGACCATTTTTATTCCACTGGCTGGATGTCAATCTTTTTTTGCAAGTGTTTTTTTTATGGAGGTTAAGCTATCATCTGCATCAGGATTTGTGGCATTTTTCAAACAACTACCCTTGTGGGTTGTTGGTTTTTTTAAATTGCTGACAGCTATTCAAAAAGCAGTGGAAGAGATTTGTTTCCTAAGATGTTGCATCCAGTATGTCATCATGTATAGCCTTATGTTCATCTGCTTGGATTTCTGATAAGCTTGCATGTCTGCTTGAAATAGTGATACTTGTCGACTACTTATTGTCCTTTTTGTCCTTTCTGATCTGACCTAGATGTCAGCCGTGGCTTGAAGTTAAAAGACCCAGACTATTGGGGAGTTTCATTTGATTTTTTTGTAAGCAGGACTATCTTGCTCTATATAAGATTATTTAAAAAAAAAAAATTGCTCACAATAAGTCCAGTTTCTATTCTTTTATGGGAAAAAAAATATGTTTCTTCTGAAACAAGAGTTTATTGTGGCGAAACAAGTAGGCACATCAAAACTAAAAAAGGCTTGTGTATGAACTTCAATGAAGGGAATACAGTTTTAAGGAAAAGTTTTCTGGGAATGTCAGAACATACTTAGAACTCAGGCAGGCTTTTAGAGAATGTTCTGAAGCCATTACCACACCAGTAGTGTTTGGCTATTTGGCTGGCATTAAGGCCATTTTCAGCAAGCTAATGAAAGGAAGTCATGGTCCCATTTGCATGAAAATACCTTTAATTAGGTTCCCTTACAAAACTAGGAATGCTACAATATTACTGGTTTTGCCTCTGAAAGCTTGCATTCATGAGCCTGGCTTCAAACACAAATACAAAAGTAATCATAGTAATTTTCTTAATTCAGAATAAAAAGGGTAATTTTACATTCAGCTATTTTCAGCTTTTCATTCCAAACAGAAATCTTTCCCTGTTGAAAGACAATAAAATAGTGTTTTTCTCCAGCCAGTACACTAACATTCTGAAACTAAGGCCAAGAAGTAAATGTTACCTAATGGAAGAAGAAATATTTGTGCATTCCACTGAATCACTAGTGTTGGATGGTCTGTGAGCAAACAACAAAAGTTGTTAAAATGGATTTTTTTTTTAAATATGCTGTAAAGGCTCATCTGGATCATAGTTCCACAGTGCTTCATGCTGATCTCCTTAATGCACCCAGAAAAACAAAATTATACTTGTTTCACAGATGAAGAGCCTTAGCATTGAGAAAAACCCTGCCTTCCCTTAGGTGAAAAGTCATTCAGATTCAAAGTTGTGTTTAGCCTCTAAAGTGAATTCCTTTACTACCAAAAATTTTCATATGGTGTTTTCTCAACTCAAGTTGGGAGCGATAGCAGAGGGATCTCATCAGGTTGCTCTGCAGGTGGCATGTTGTAGTGAAGCTGTTGCTGTCTTAAGTATTCTCTTTTGTGAAAACATCTAAGAGATTTGCCCAAGGTCTGAAAATCTGGGCAAGAGCAAGTACTTTTTCCCATACAGCATGTAGCACATTCTAATCCTACTTTATCTTCTGCATCAATACAGCAAGATTTATCAGAAAGTGAACATTAATGAGCCTCAGAAGCAAAAGGCAAATGACCAGCAGTCATCTGATTTTTGGTAGTTTTCATTTTTTGCTTTCTTGGCAGTTTTAAAAAGTAATTTTCATTGACAACTGCCCACCATAAGAAATGACACATCACAGTCATCAGAACAAGAGACTCTTCTGCCTATAGAAAATTTTTAACAATGAATGTATTGCTACTGACATTTTGAGACTAGACAGCAAAAATTCTGTGTTAGATATTATCAATTTTGTCTGCCTTGGCAGCTCTATTAGCTGATTTCTAGAAAAAAATGACATGATAGATGGAAATGTATATATACAAAATTCCAGGTGAATCTCATGTTTTCTTATTATAATTTTCAAGCTTTACTGATAATAATAATGTCTTCCTTAAAATTCCAGAAACGGCTAGTGGCCCTTTACAAGTAGGGTATGTTTGTAACTTCATCATCTCTGCACAGCAGGTCTTTGAGATAACTTGCTTTAATCTGCCTTGAATGGAAACACAATCAGAAACAGACCTAATATTATTTTATTCACTGTTTATTTCAAATCATCTTGGATTATACTTAGGAGCTTTGTAAAACAGGCAGGGTATGACATAATAAGCAAGACTTAATTTTCACTCCTTTTACTATACAGAAAGTGGTCTTTTCTTAACTTGATTTAATTAATTAGTGGGTCACTGGGCCACGAGTTGGTGGTCATGATCTCCCCTCACTGGAATTACCTTGTAACCAGAGATGATTCAGCATAGTCCCTGAGCTGACTTTCCTTGTGGCTTTTAAATTCTGCATTCTTTGTGTCCATTATCAGTGATAAATTCTTCTCCCCCAACCTTGTTGACTTCTCCCTAGGTCTGAGATAGCATCCAGACAATAGTACCTTTGTCTTATCTCAAGTTCCCATTGTGGTGTCTTAACTTACAGTCCAAGTTGCAGGTGTCCAGGGAGGCATATTCAAGGGGGCTTTGGTGGTCACTGGTGGTCACAGGTGCCATCTGCCCCGTAATTTGGGGTCGTCTTTCTTTGACTGGTGATAGGCCTACAAGAAGTTGCACAGTTTGCCACAATGGGAATTTTTGTCTGGATGCATTACCCAGGATGTGCTAACCAGACCTTGCTTCTGCCAGGCCTGAAGTAAGCACTATCCTGTTGCTCCATTCTGTGCTTATCTCATGGCAAAGTCCTTCTGGGGTCTTAATAGTGTTTGAGACAGGCAACTGTGTAAGAATCGTTAAGTTCTTACAAAGTGCAATTACACTATAACAGAGACATCATTTAACCCAGCATAAGCATGTGTCTGGGCATTAGTACTGCTTACTTGTTTTCCTTCATATTCGAGAATTTAAAGTATTAAAAAAACCCCCCTACCCTTATTCCACTTATGCCAAAGAATTAGGACATGGTTCACTAGGTACAGAGGTTTGCTATCTTTCCTAAAGTTCATGGTAAGCAGGCCATCCTTACAATATTTTCTGCTGCACTTTGGTTCTTGGCCCTGCTCAAGGTCCACTATAACATTTTGCTGATATTATCCAATCTTTTACGTCTAAAGGCTGACCCATGGCTCTCAGGGTTTGACACTGGCCAGTCACTCATGAAAGCTGTTTGCTCACCCTCTTCTCCTATAGTTGGGCAGAGGAGAGGGAAGAAAATTAATGAAGGGCTCATGAATTGAGATAAAGATTAGGAGAAGAACACTGTAAGGGCAAAATAAGTTCAAATTTAAAGATATAAAGTAAATTTATTATTAACAGAGTCAAAGGAGAATAATGAGAAGTAAAATAAGCCTGTAAAACACCTTTTTCCCCCTAGCCCCTCGCTCCTTCCCACTGACAACACAGGGAGACAGGCCGTGGGGTTTTTGGTCAGTTTGTCACTCGAGATCTTCTCTTCCATCAGGGAGAAAAGTTTTTCTCTGCTATGCCATGGGGCCCCTCCCATGGGAAAACAGTCTTCAAAACTGCTGTGGTGTAAGTCACTTTTCCACAGGGTGCAGTCTTTATGGATAGGCTGCTCTAGTTTGGAAGTAAGGGCTCTCTTTCTCTGTCTCTGGAAGTAGGGGCCCTCTCTGTCTCTTTGAGTCTCCCATTGGATCATAGCTTTCCTTGGTACCCACCCGCTCTGGCATGAACACTTTTCCCATGGGCTGTGAGTGGATCCCTGCATCCCCCATGGACTTCATGGATTACAGGGGGACAGTTTGTTTCACCATGGTCCTCATCAGGACCTGCAGAGAAATCTCAGCTCTGATGCTTGGAGCACCTCCTCCCTCTTTTCCCACTGACCTTGGTGTCTACACATTGTTTTCCCTCACATGTTCTCATTTCCTCCTCTTCTCTGACTGGAAGAAAAACTGCTGCCCACAGACGCCATTGCCAACAAGTTTCACCAGCTTAAAAATTCTTGCAGGATCCCACAGTGCCAAGAGATCCATCTTGTCTAGGTTCTGTGTTGGGGATAATAAATATGGTAAATAAATGTGTATAGAAAATGATTATAAATTAAATCATACTGAGGAGTAAAACACATTGAAAGAGGTGAAGATCTTAACTGTCCAAATGGAAGGGTGGGCACTCAACCAGCAGCTACCCTCCAGGAAAGGTTCTGGAACTTTATAGGTTCTAATATTGTCTGAAACAATTTCTGAATAATCAATGAAGTGCACCAGCTCTGTGCTCAGGAACAATTATGAAAGTGAAGAGTAAATCCTTAGAAGGTGAGGGGAGAAAAAAGTCATGATATATAAATATTAATTGGTAAGGCTCCATTACTTCTCATTAATGTTGTCATTTTATTCTCATAAAGACTAGCGATGAGGTTAAAGGAAAAGAAGAGAGAAGGATGATGGATGAAATGGAGTTTTTCCAGATTACTTTGAAGTTTTCTGGTGTGGAAAAGGGATGTTTGAAGAGTCACATGTCTACAACATCAAGAGAGACATGAGAAACAGACATTAATTATTTGTCTTCTAATGGAAAAACTTGCATACATCATGTAAAAAAAGGAGACAAAAATTCAAAGAGAGCAGAGGTAGATTATAAGAAATATTTCATGCATAAGCAGGGGAATAATGCAACACAATGTAGATGTTCAAAGTTGGCATAGGTTTATAAAATGATCAGACATGTTCACATAGGAAAAAATCAAATCTATTAAGGATGGTGAAACACCTCTGTCTCAAGATGTCCTTTGTTGCAGGTCATGAGATGATGAATGTCACTTAATGTTGCATTGAAACTACCCTTTCTTGTGAGGCGTCCACTGTCAGAGACAGGACAATGGTATCCCTTTATAGCATGCAGCCTGCTTCCCTTGTGGTCCTTTTTGTTCCTGGATTTCAAGGACTACACCAGGAAAAACAAAAAGAGTCCCCACGTATTTCTAGCCCAGGAAGGCTGCTCAGACCCCCTCAGTGTCACTTCCAAGGACATATTCACAGCTCCTAGGATTTGTACAGATTCCAGCGGAGTGGGTTTTCTGCATTTGCCATCACAGAACCTGGGCAAGGAGTCTGCTGTGGACCAGCTGGAACAGATTCAAAGTTGAGTATGAAAACCTTTAGGAATATGTAGCATTTCTACTCTCAATTTCTTGATTAAATGCCTTGCAGCCTGGTTGTCACACAAATCTTGACCTGCTAGTGAACTCACTCTGACAAATGTCTGTTGTTATCAAAATGCAGAATTGCCGGAAGTTAATGTCCCTTGCAAAGTCCAGATTTTCCAGTCTTTGGGCCAGATCATTTGTCCTTGAGTAGCAAGCCAAATCCAAACTTCTGCAGAGTGCCTGTACTGCCGTTCCTGACACAGCAGCTCCCAAACACATTTGGAATTTGTTACTTACTCAGTGGGGTGAGTTCACCCTGGTCAGCAGGTAACCCCCAGCCCATTATCACTTACCTCCAGAAGGATGGGGGTAAATGGAAAGACAAAACCAAGAAAACTGATGTGTTAAAATAAAGACATTTAAATGTGTTAAAATGAAGAGAATCAAAGGAAAAAACCAAATTATGCAAAAGCAATCGTTTACCCCCAGCAGACCAATGCCCAGCCAGTTTCCAAGCAACAGCTACTTTGGAAAGATGAGCTCCCAGGTTCACTGCTGAGCACAGTCCCTTAGATTGTGGGATATTCCTTTGGCCAGTTCAGGTCAGCTGTCCTGACTGAGTCCCTTCCCAACTTCTTGCCCACTTCCAGCCTGCTCAGAGTGACAAAACATAAAACCTTATGCTATGGAAGCACTGCTTGCAGCAGATAAACATTGACACCTTAACACTATTTCAGTCTCAAATCCACAATACGCCACCACACCTTCTGCTTTGCAGAAAATTAACTCTTTCCAATACAGCTAGCTGGAATAAACATTGAGAGCCTGATACTCAGATCTGTTACACCTCTTTTCACCTCTTTTATCTTTGCTGCTCATGATAGTGCAAAATTGGAAACATTACCAGTGTAGAAAAAAAAATATATATATATGCTTCTACTACCCTGTACTGTTTCAGGGGAGAGGACATAGCCTGGTGTCACTGTGCTTGGCCGCAGGTCAGTTCTTTGAAGCAAAAATATTCCATTTCAAGAATGCATGTCAGGTGAGCTAAAAAGGAGTATAGCTTTGCCTGCCTGAAGGAAGGATTCTGAGTTTCTCCCATGAGTTGATAAGACATGTCAGAAATTACTCCGATAGATCACCAGTTCCTTTTCATATCTCATAAAGCAAGGCATGTGTCATACTGCATCATCAGCCACACTCTTGGTGGGAGATCACTGGTTTTCATTGATAGGTCAGAGCACAGCTGTGCATCCTGCGAGCCTCTGTGAACATTGAGTTAATTTCTTCTGGGACAGTGGGAAGGGATTTTTTTCCTTGTCATCAGATTGTCTGCAATAAATTGTGTTTGGGGGCTTTCTCACAGGGTCTCTGGCGTGCACTGACAAAGCTCTGCTGTTGCATGACAGGTGGTAGGAGTGTGCTGAGGTTACACTCTTTTCTTCAGAGGGCTGCATTTCCTGGCAGGCAGGAGTGCACGGTGACTACAGAGCAAAGTATTCGTTGAAATTATGATGAATGAGGGATGAAGCTTTTTGATAGCTTGCGTAGTAAGAGGATGATGTCTTTTCTTCAGGATACTTAACCTTCATAAAATAGGACATAATACTATTTCAGGCACTGCCTGCAACTCTTTAAGAATGAAAGAGTGCACATTAGTGGCTGTCCCCTGGCAGGTGGTGACGTAGGAGGAAGGAGTGATTAATGTACCTTTTGTGATCCTGTGTGATTTATGCTCATGATTCACAGATGAATTCTTGGTTCTAGTGCCCTTTGCATCTTACTGAATCACATTGGCTTAGCTATGTATACAAAAAGATATTTGATAAATAACAAATGGAGTGCTAAAGGAGCATCATAAAATATGGTTTTCTTGTCTTCCCTAAAATTTGAGATTTATGGAGTCCTATATAAAACAGATTAGCTTGCCTGTTTGGGGCAATTTTTGGAGATAAAGGTGACCCTTAGATAAAGTGGACAAATATACCAATATCTTTCTTGCTGTTGCATATATTTTATACTTTTTCAGGTATGTCAACCATTTTTAATGTGTCTTTCTCTTATAACTTCTATTCATACAGCTTCAAGTGTTCTTTGTTTACTAAAATCACTCCATATATATTTTTTCTGGTTTTAGCATTTATTACAGATAATTCCACTGTGCATGAGCTGATCTTTAACAGTAACAGTGTAATTAATACCATATATAGGTAGTGTGCTGTATAGTACTGCTTTTAAAAATAAAACACTTAACTTTTCTTAAAACATCTGAAGCTGCATGGTTTTCTCTCTGCACAAGCGATGCTGCCATAGCTACCACCTGTGGAACTGAACAATTACAGCAGCAGAAAATCTTACCATAGAAACACAAGAGTAATGAATCACTCCATTCCTCCAGTACTGCAATTTCCAGTCTAACAGAAAGTGCTGGAACACAGGAAGCACATAAATGATATCTCGGCACAAATTGCTTTAGATAATACTAGAAGACATAGAATTATATTACACACAGAAAATACACTTAAGGGTAGCCATATGAGCTACAGGAATTTCTGCCAGAAATTATTTCGTGCACTTTAAAATCTTGAATGACTCGAGCCAACAACTGCAACACAAATTCTTCTTACTCTGCTTTCTCCACAATTATCATGCAGATTAAATCCCAATGGAAATATTCTCTGTTCAGCTGCATTAGCAGAAACCACTGCCAGAGATCCCCATCCAACAAACATCACTGTGAGATATTTTTTATTGCAGCTTGACAAATGAAAATATTATGAATATTAATATATTTTAAAACGATTCAGTTACTCATCTTTGTAACATCTTCAAAAATAAATCATAGCATAAGTACAATAGGAAAGTGATATTTTAAAGGGATTTGCTCATCATATAATAGGATATACTAGTTAACTCCAGTGTTGATCTTATGTTTGAAAGAGTTCAGCAGAAAATAATAAACATTCATAAGTGTTTATAATCAACTATGGTTTATATCAGTTCTAGTGAAAGATTTCTTAAAGACCTTATCTCAATGTCAAACTGACCTATTTATATCAGTGGTTATGATATTCCACCACTACATTGATCACACATAAAATGTTCTAAGTGAATGTTAATAAAGTTAGGATTTTACACAATTTAAAACATTTTAAAAGAAAGCAAATTAAAAACTGTATTTGTTTTTGGTGACAGTATTTCTTTTACTGCTTTTCTACCACTGAGTGCCCATCAATTTAGTACAGAAGCTATACATGGCAGAGTATACAGTTCAATGGTACTGTGCATCAGTAGGATTTCCCACCTTCTTGCGCCCTTTTCTTCAATATCCAGTACACAAAAAAATGTAATTATCAACTCTGCAGACAAATCTAATATTTCTTATTTTGATTTTGGAGTCATCCTGATTTGTCACACAACAGTATATTTTTTAATATTAACTTTTCAGAATTACATGACATTGAGTAAAGCAANTTTTTTTTGCAAAGAGAAGAAGCACATGCATCAAAAAATTCAGCTGTTTTATCAGTTTCTATAGTTCCTAAGTGGTTTCATAGAGATCATTGTCTGCATTACAGCATCTGCCATTGTGCTAAAGATTATGATCCTCATGAAACCAGTCATCTGGTTCAGACAAGCTGAACATTCACACCGTGGTCTGACCCTTCCACAGGTTAATCACTGTTATGTTGGAAACTCAGTTACAGGTGGGAGTTTCAAGAGAAACATTCTTTGATGTGAAAGTTATTCAGATGTGGTAGGACCTTGACTCCAGGGAACTACCTTCCAGTTCTGAATGTCTTAAAAAGGCTGTAGAAAACATCTGCACACCAGAAAATGGAATCTGTTAACAAAGAAAATATTTTCATTTTTGAATTGTGTCATTAATTTGGATAGCACAGATGACACTTGTATTTTTAAATTTTACATTTGTGAAAAAAAATTCTACTTAACCTGAGATTCTGTCGTGTTCTCAGGATTTTAGGGAAATTTATGGTACAGGTCTGAATTAACTTTTGGAATTCAGGCTCTATTTTAGGTGAGCCTTTAAGTACCCAAGTGTCTTGGAAGTTTTCTGGGAGCATTTTTCACCTTCTCTTTAGAAATTAAGAATTTTGAAGCCAGCAGTGGAAGCATGAAAGAGTCTGTTGTTCTGAACCAGGAATAATCAGTATCACCAGAACAACTGGTATAATCTGCCCCTACCTTTGAAGAGGCATATAGCAGAAATTGGGAGGACTGAGGTTTAGTTGGTACTCTGGGGTTACTTTCTGTTAATAAATCTCTAATATTAAAGCAAAGCAGTCCAAAAATAGAGAATGGAATTCCAGTTCACCTACTTTCAACTGAGAATGGAAATAAAATTTCTGATTTTAATTATGCCTATTTGTGTTAGAGTGTGTTAAAAGCTGTGATTTTCAAGATCACCTGTTTTCAGTAGTACTGTCATAATTTGGTCAACTGAACCTGAAAGCCTGGGAAAACTCCAAGCACCTACTGTAATTACTAAATCATTCTTCAACCACAAACAGATTGTTTCTTTCACAGCCTAACTGAGGTGTTAGTTGCTCTAACTAACTCTAATGTGCATTTCATTCATAGGAGCATTGATATCAATGAATAGAAAGGAATGGAAGGAAGGAATTCCTTCATTAATATTGCAGCTAATATGGCTTTGTAACATATTTATTAGAAATTGACTGAAGGAAGTAAGCAGGAAGGGTTAAAATGTAGTCTTTCCTCTTGATGCATTAGAGCTCTTTCTTTCTTTCTTTCTTTCGTTCTTTCTTTCTTTCTTTCTTTCTTTCTTTTTTTCCTTTTTTTTTTCTTTTTTCCTTTTTTTTTTTAATAAGGCATTCTTCTTTCCTTTATGTGGTAGCTTCAAAACAAGCATGACCACAAGACATCACAGTTCATTCTGTGCTTGTTTCTATGGATACATAGCGGACATCCCTATAAAGCAAAATGAAGAGATAATGGTTGTAAAAAAGGCACAAGTAAGGTAGTTTTCATGAAGATAGAATGAGTAATAATATCAATAAGTGCTAGTAAACTGCAAAAAGCACTATTATCCTTGAAGAATTAGCAGTCAGAATGAAACATCCCATCACGTGTTCACTGAAGATGGTAGTGGTAGCAGTGCTAATTACTGTAAAGTCAAATATGTCTAATTCCACTTCCACGATCTCTTCATTCTGCTATGTAGACACAGACAAAGTTTTGCCATCAAAA
Source organism: Illadopsis cleaveri (assembly GCA_013399915.1). Taxonomy (NCBI): domain Eukaryota; kingdom Metazoa; phylum Chordata; class Aves; order Passeriformes; family Timaliidae; genus Illadopsis; species Illadopsis cleaveri. The sequence goes on along the minus strand of VXBB01000842.1, from coordinate 205,717 downwards.
CTTTATGACAAAAATATGAATACACTTTTCAAATCACCATCCTTTCTACTAAATCAGAAGTGTTTTTGTCAGAAGAGTACAGCATGTATTAGATGTTGGAGCACCACTCACTCCACCCAGCAGTGAAGAGCAGTATCTGTAAAATATTCTGGTACTAGAATGAGACAGTGTAATATCAGATTGCTACTAGCAATTTCTCCAGTACCTTCATTTTACATGGACAGACATCATGCTGATGAACACTGGAAAATAAAAAGTGTTCAGAAGGTGTAAAGAAACTCATTTACCTTCAAAAGTTAATATTGTCACAGGCACTGGCTTGCTAAATCTTAGTTAGACACCGTATGTCCAGAAAATAACATGAAATCTTTTGTCTGCTTTATTAGCAAAACTACTCTAAAATCCTCTGTGATTAAATGCAGATTGTTACATATGCTTTTTTAATCTTAATTTAGGCTGTTTTAGTTATTCATTTATAAGTTCAAGTGTCCTATATTTAAAAGAACTTTTTATTTCCATTCCCCAAAATTTACAAGGTTTAATAGCCAACAGAGCCAGACTGACGGAATAACTTCCTGTTATTCATCTACATAAATGTAAAGAAATGGGTCAGCATCATGATATCAAGAGGAACTGAGTTGTTTCTCTGAAGGGAATCAGAAAGCAAATAACAGTACTGCTAATGATGTCATGATGCAACTGTTTCCCTCTATTGTACATTCTCCTGTATTTTACTTTTTCGAGATAATGATTTAGCTTTTTCTGCAAATAAGTCAGATGACCTGACTCATCTGACCTCTTGAGTACAAGCTAGAGAGAGACTAAAGATAGGTCTGTTTGAGAAAATGATGCACAAATGGCCTTTTGTACCATTTATAAAGACCAGCTGCAAATCAGGCTTCTTCTGTTGCACTTTGGATGAGATTCTCTGGGTGTGTCACCAACTGTGCTAATTCTCAGCAATGGGAAAACTGTAACAGCTACAGTTTTTGCACATTTGAAAAATGCCAACACTCAGTTTTATAGTATTTGATTTTACAGTTTTTAGGGCATTTTATATCCTTCATAAGTCATAGCCATCATCGAGGTTTGTGTGAAATTCAGAGCTGAGGCAGCAGTCAAAGTAAAAGGTCAGCCTACAAGGCAGAAAACTCAAGCTATTGATAAAGAGCATATTGTAACAAAATTGAAAGCACACAGTGATTGCTAACTTTTCACTTCAGACAATATTTTCAGTAGTTCTACTACTCAGTACTTCTTTTGTCCTTTTCATGTTCAATTAATTGTGCAAGCTTAAGCAATTACTATTTGTAAAAGCTTTGTGCACTCTCCTATACATTACCTTTTATTTTAGTAGGAGGAAACTGTGACAGAACTGTCAAGGTTTTGTCCTTCATACACACTTACTCTTCTAGCTGCTTTTTGTTTTCAGTTTTTGTAGTGACCTACCTTTGATTCCATTTAAAGAAAGAGCTTAGATTGAATCAATTGTAGAAGTTTTGTTAGAGCCCTGGACAAATGGAATGAAGTTTTCCTTAGCCTCCTATGCTTCAGTTAAAGTATAAAAAAAATCCTATGATGCAGGAATTTCTTGCTCCTTCTAAGAGCTGATGGTACTCCAGAGAAAGGATGAAAAAGAAAACAGTGTTGAGGCTTTCTTTTCCTCTTTTACTCCCAACAGCAGAAGAAAATATCTGAACTACATGGGGAAGAAAGTGAATCTCAAAAATATAAGAGAGACAGACAGGGGATAGACACCTAGAAGCTTTAAGAGATAGGGTTTTTTGGAACTAAAGAAAAATGCTATTTTATTTTTATGGGAAGTCTTTATACTACACCCAGCACAGGTTCCAGTGCCCAATGGAGGCCAATTTTTACTAGTCTTGTTCTATGAAACACAAAGGTCCAGGGTGCATAGATTTTTTTTTTTCCTTCTCTGGATTTCAGCATCACACATTCCATGCTTACTGTGTAATTAGACACATCTCCAGTGATGAAACACCACTGTTGGGCTGAGATAAGATTTAACACTTGACTTTATGTGCTGTTATATGTGAGACGATCCCTGAAAACCAGTGTTCTTCAAACATGACCTTCCAATTCAATCACATCGTGTAAGTGATGATGTGCTAGTCTGAAGGCTGTAAAAAGCTATTTGGGAAATTCCCAGAGTCTTATTTAAATCTCTAGGGCTTATCTGTATTAGAGCTAAAGCTCTGGACAGTCAAACTACAAATTGAAATGACACAGAGATTTGAATTACCTTCTGAGGCAAAGAAATCACCTTGGTCATTGGTAAGGAAACTTACGTTATTTAGTTTGCACCATTCAAGGAATTTTGGCTAATCTACCATCTTTTGTAAGCAATAAATCTGTAAAATATGGGGCAAATGCAATTCCTTGTGTCATTCANGTAATTAATTTCATTTGAGGTTGAAAAAAGGAGGTTGAAAAAATATTTTCTGTTGACAAATGACTTTTAGTTGGAGCTCAAATACTCTTTCAAAAAATGTGTAAAAGTCCAGGCAGGGTTCTTCAGTGCTATTTTTACTGATTAGATCAGTGGTGCATTTTTAATATGTTGACTACCATGACATGGTACAAATACATTTTTTAATATACATTAGTATATGTTATTATAGAATCATATTTTCTGTGATGCATAGTCAGAAGAAACAAGGGGTTACATTTCACTGCCCACTGTTCAAATACAGATGCTAGTCTGCAAATACTTACTGCTTTGAGACATGATCTCTCTGGAGGAATATTATCTTCTCCTTTCTTAACTGAAAGAATCAATAAAAATACCCCAAAAAGCTCCCAAGGCCCATGGGTAGACAACTAATAGAATTTAAATATTAGCAACTATGTACAAGATCTACAGGCAAAGTGGAGCGATACAACTTTCTCATAAAGGCTAAAATATTGTTGTATGTAAGTATGACTCATAGTCATTCCCTTCCATGGAAAAGCATTGTCCATGGGGACTTGCTCTTTCTAAGCTGTGGCTCTTCACCCACCTTGTGGCTCTGCTGGCTGTTCAGAGAAAAAGCAGAGCACATGCCTGTGCACCCAGTTTTGTGTTTTCGTTAAGAAATGAACAAGCAATGTACAAAGATTCTTTTGGCAATCACTGAGAAAAATAAGTTGAAGATTCAATGAGGAAAGATGAACCATCAAAGAAAGATTTTATTCAGGTTTTCCTCCATTCCTTCAGAATTTCTCTCTTGTATTTTTAGGATAGTTAGAAAAAGGAATATCCAAAGTGCATGGTAAAGTTTTTGTCAGTTCAAAGCAGCTGTGGTTTACCTGGTCACTTGTGATGTTGTCAACTTTTCATAGAGCCTTTAGTAACTGCTATTTCCATTCATAGCTTAGAATACATTTCATATGTTTATAAACATAAATTCTTATCTATAAATATTACACTGCATTATGTGCATATGGTAAAATTATCTCCATTTTGTTGAGCTAGAAACAAAAATCTCAGGGAGTGATTTGAAACTAAGACATGAGGAGGTACCTAGGATAGAATAGAAGGCTCTACATTTGAATTACCAGGAAGTATAAGAAATTAGTTGAACAAGGTAAATCACCCTAGGAAGGTGATGATGCCCTGCAAGTTCAAAGCTTAACTTTACCCTTTTATGTGAGCTCTTAAGATGCTTATGTCTTCCAGCCTCAAGATCGGGCTTAAAAGAAAGAACTGATGATCAAGCCCTTGTGATTCAGAATGTTTTTAAAACAGAAAAGGTAATGGGTGCTAAATAGACATGAAAGAGGTACTGAGCCTCAGATGATTTTTAGAGTTGCACATTGGTAGAACTAGTGACAACACCATCAAGAATTGGTTATGGAAGTTTCTTTGTGCAAGTTGAATTCAGAATGGAATAGTTTGCATCTATGGAAGCTCAAAATAATAAATACATAAATAAAAAAACTCTTTTAGAAGCAGGAAAAGAAATTAATAAGAAATTGATAAAGAGAGAAAAGTATAATGACTGCTTCGATTTGCACTGTATTTTTTTTCCTCTTTCCAAGGTAGACAGTTCTGGATTTAAAATATAGCCATTATAGTTCAAAGTTATTATGTTGTGCATTTAAAGTAAATGCTGCTATTTTACAAACTATTAAAGATTTTGCCCTGCAATTTTGTTACCTGTCTCCTCATGATTACTCTAGCAAACTACAGCTGCTCTGTAATGAGGCTGAAATCTTGGAAAATACTGTCATGTAGTCCTGCAACCTATAAATTCATCTAAAATTGAAGTAATTAATTTTTTTGTGCTTAAAGATTGCTTTAAATGTCCAATAGAAATTAGTAATAGTATACAATGCAAGTTTAATGAAAGCACTGCAACAAGCAGTATGGTGCAGACTAATGTTCAATGTCACAGCTTTGGGTATGGTACTTCCAAGTCCTACTGCAAATAGTAGAGATATTGAAACAAAGGCTGTTTAGAGCCCTAGGGACTGTTGGGAGCAATTGAAAATTTTCTGTCATATGCAATTATGATAGATTTTTGAAGGACAAACAGAATTTAGGCTGCACATGCTTTCAGTAAAATGTGAAGACCTGCCTTCAATCTTATGCTGCTGAAAACACTTATATGCTTACCTGGACATGTTTCACATTGTGCTATTTTTTTATTATCAAAATCATAGTTTTACAACTTTAAAAAAAAAATCATTTTTATAAATACATTTAGCATATGTCAACATCTATTGACTATTTTTGGCATACAACACAAGGAAGGACAAAATGTAGATTTAACTGAAAAGACCAAGATTTGGGAAAGGAATAATGTCAGAGATAATTATAGCCCTTTCACTGGATCCAGCCTGACAGACCATTATTTCTCTTTCTAGATGTGGTCAGGGAATGGATTTCTGCCCAGAGAGATTATTTTTACCAACCATTTCTTGCTGTACTTTTTCTGAGGGATCCTTAGCCCTCTGTCATTAAGTGTTATGCATCTAGAAGTGCTTGATACCACAGTTGTGCATCCTCTTTTGACAGGAATGGTCATAACTGACATGTTAACAGGCAGAACTTTTTATGCATCATACATTTTAATGGACATGTATCCTTCATGGGATGGGTATGGAATCCTGCATGTTTACCAAGTGAGCAGAAAGTGGAGTCTAAAGAGCGCGTATAAAAGACCCTAAAATAGGCTTCATGATCCTGGAAAGTTAGTACTGTGTTAGTAAGTTTAATTAGTACATTGCAAAATAAATTAAAACCAGCCTGAACTCCTGAAAATAATGGCATTTTTGAAGGTCTGAAATAGATAATTGCCAATGAGCAAGAGTGTCTCTTCCTTCTTATTTTCATATATCAAATTCTGTCCTTCCTAAATCACAGCTAAATCAAACTCCAGGAAACTTTCTACAGTTTAGGTATGGTTTAAAGGGTGTATTCTTGCTCAAGGAAACTCATATGCATAATGATAAGATAGCGCAGATGCACATTGCTGTCTGACTGGGATCAACAAAGCTTTATTTGCGTCCTATAAATTAATTTTCTGCTAGAGTTGTACACAATGGTCTTTTTCTCCTATGCCAACAAGAGGCAAGCAAGGTGTTGGAATCTTTTTGTCCCTCATGGTCTCTTTTTGAGGTGGGATTGTAGCCTTTCCATTCCAATATTTTAATCTAAATCAAATAATTCAGAAATATAGTTTAAAAGTGAGGGCCTATTTAGTCTGCAATAGAACGAGTATAACTCTGCCCCAAAGAAAATTTTATCCAAATAGTTCCTCCATGAGTGCACCCAACCAATCTCAAAACATTTTCCCAGTGAGTTTTCTAAATCAACTTAATTCACAAGTGATTTGGTCTTGGTTTAAAGAGACATAAAGAAAAGCAGTTTAGAAAATTTTGGTGGGTTGAGCCTGGCTATGCACCAGGTGTCCACCAGAGCTGCTCTATCCTCTTCAGCTGAACAAGGGCAAGAAGATAATGAAAGGCTCATGGGTCAGGTTGTCATGGGCAAAATAGGCTTAACTTAGGGAAAAAATAATTTACCACCAATGAAATCAGAGTAAGGTAAAGAGACATAAAACCAAATCTTAAATCACCTTCCCTTCATCCATTCTTTCTTTCTGGCCTCAACTTCATTCCCAAGTTCTCTACCTCCACCCTCACAGTGGTACAGGGGAGTGGGAAATGTGGGTTGCAGTCATTTCATCACAAGCCCTGCTTCTCCTTCCTCCTCAGTGGGAGGGCTTCTGACTCTTCTCCTGCTCCAGGAAACAGTCCTTCATGAACTTCTTCAACGTGGGAAGGCCCATGGGTTGCAGTACTTTAGGAACTGCTCCAATGTGTGTTCCAAGCACAGAGACATAAGTCCTACCAACAAACCTGTTTCAGCATGGCTCCTTTCTCCACAGGGCCACGGCCCTGTCAGGATCCTGCTCCAGCATGGGCTGCTGCCAAGGCTTTTTTCCTACTTCTTATTACATTATATACATTATCCCAGAGGTGTTGCAATCATTGTTGATGGACTTGGCCTTGGCCAGTGGCAGGTTCATGTCCCAGCCACCTGGCTTTGGCTCTGCTGGACATGAGGGAAGCTTCTCGCAGCTTCCCACAAAAGCCACCCCTGTAGGTCCCTGCCACTAGCAAAACCCGATCATACAAACCCAATACACAAATGCTTTCAGTGAAAGGAAAAGCAAATTAAAGTGAACTGACAGAATTTGCAGAATAATACTTCCAGACAGGGGTAAAATGATTCAAAACAGTAAAGATAACAAAAGCTTTCAGAGCTACACAAGATACCGTAATTGAGGAAACCTGAGTGAAAAGTACTAAAGCAGCATGAAAGCTGGATTGATTTTGGGAGCTGTATAATAGAAGGAAAGATTGTCAGATATATTATATGCCAAAAAACACCTGCTGTGCACAAGGAAGAAACACCTCCTTTATATATTGTCCTTTGATATTTGTAAGATTATTGATGAGATAAGGTTATCCTTCTGGCTGCCGTGAATTTCTGTGGATTTATCTATTGCACAAAGCGTTCAAAGGAAGATTGTAATTGCTTTTGCATTATGCTGATGTTTTCTGGGAAGCAATTTAATGAATCTTTGCATGAAGCATAATTCAACTTAAAGATTAAACTAGAAAAGTATAATAGTCCTTTCATTTTCTAGTAATTTAAAACAAAAGAGTGCTAAGAAAACATAATAGTAACAACTTGAAAATAAATTGAATTACATCTACTACTTATTGACTGAAGGAGCTGTTCACTCCAACTTCTATAGCTTCATTACAGGTAATATAATGAGGGCACTAAAAGAACCTATATCATTAAATATTGAACCCATTGTGACAATCAGTACAACCATGGAAACATAGAATCATAGAATGCTTTGTGTTGGAAGGGACCTTCATGATTAAAGGGTGTTGAGTGTGCCTGCTTTCAGGGCAGCCTTCTTCCATAAAACTACACAAAGGGCATGTACAGTGCAATCATTGTACTCCCACTATAGAGACAGAAAAAGCACAGGAGTGTAGAAAATTATACTCTTCTTTGGGCAAACACAACATTGTGTCAATAGAGTACAGATGATGTCTGTGACACATTGTAAAGTGAGATTATAATCTTTTATTTCTAAAACAGAATTGATTTAAGTCAAAAGCAGGCTTTTAACAGCTGGTTAAATACAGCTGTGACCAGATTGCTAATGTATTACAATCGAGTCTTCTCTGTATTGTGCAATATTTAAAATAAATAAATTTCCACAATCTGTGTTGGAATCCCAAAGCTGTCAATCTTATAGAAAACTTTGATTTCATTAAATCAGGTCACTGATGTAACATTGATTCAAGGAGAGAAATTGTATTACTGAATCACCAATACCATGTCATATCATGCAAATATTTCTTGGTGACCTTCTTTCCAATCTAATATCTAAACCAAAGATCAAAGGAATATTTTAACTTGGGAAATGGTAATGCAAAATATGTCCCTTACCAGTTCAGAGGATTATAAGAATGTCAGGAAATAGTTCATTTTCCCTACACATTTTTTCCCTGTATCATGAGCCTGGAGACATGAGTTGATAGGGCTCCAGAAATACTCTTCCTGTCTCTTTCACTCCTTTACTACACTATTTCTGTCTTTTCTCCCATTTTGTCTCACTGTTTGTGTCTCTTCCTTCATATGATTCTGAATAGATAGAGTTTTTGCAGTGGTTTTTTTGTTTGTTTGTTTGTTTTCTATTAACTCCTGGAGTTTGTCAGTGTTCTGGTGTAAAATCTGGACCTTTTTTTTGGTATACCATGGCTGCATGATTTTCTTTTGATGGCTTATAAATCTGCATCCATATTAGTAGGTAATGTAGTTCAATAGCCATAGATTTGCAGGTCAAGTCAATTAGTGCTGAGGACTCAACATCCCCATTATTCATGTGTCAAGAAGCTTTGACTCACTCTAGACCTGGTCTGTGTCTGAATGCTGAGTCCATACAGCTGAAGCAACCTGAGGTGTAAGGCAATCTTCTGGTGCAGGTTCATCAGAAATAAATTCAGTTTATGTACTCTAGAGACACAATGTGGAACAAGCCATTTCAGCAGGGGACAGCCAGGAGATTTTCTGCAAAAGCACACTCTGGATCTGAACTCAAACACTAACATGGTCATATAACACATTTCAGCAAAACACTCCAAATTTGTTTCTTGTTCTTCAGCTTCAAAATTCTAGTATTTTCCTTGTTTTTAATTTTCTTCCCAGCTCATGTATGTAATTATCCAATAAGTTTTTCTTGGACTCTTTTACAGGTGTACAGCATAGGCAAAAGATGTTGCTGTTCTGATTTTTTGACCCCTTTCATTTCCTTCTTGCATTTATAAAGGGTAGCAGACCATCATGAAATTGTGAAATCTACCTGGGAGAAGTTCTTGGTAATTCGAGCATTATGTGTTTCTTGCATCTGAGATCAATTCAGTAGAATATGGGAAATCTTGTCCTTCTCTTAACCTGGTACAGTTACAGTGTGCTTTGAAAGAGAATAAGTTATTTGGGGCTTTGTATACTAATTCTTGTGAAATGGATGTGATAATTTTCTTTATCTGTGGTTAGCTGTTATATTTTCAAGCTTTATATTATTTTGTAGAACTTTTTAAAAACTGTTTTCTTGGCCTTATCAGGAATCACTCTTCTTTGCTATTAGAATGTTACAGCACCAATAGTGAAATGTCGTAACATTGCTCATTTTGTTAACCATAAATTACTCACAATTTGTCATGAAATATGCTATTTTTAATCTTCTCCACCATAGCAAAAGTAAGACTATAAAAAGAAATGGCCAATGTTGGCACATACAGGTCATTGAAAGAATGTATGAAAATTTTTTCTTTAAAGGTGAAGACTAAAGTCTGTGTCTTATGGCAGTCAGCAGCGATGATCTGCCTTTTCTTCTATAAACAAACTGAAATACATTTGATAACTAAAAATCATCACCTACAACTATAGATTTCCAGGAATAATTCAGTTTATTAATGCTTTTTTTAATTAGCCTGACTCGGTAGTGTTGATATTAAAACCTCTGAAAGCAGGGTTCTCAATGCTGCACAAATGAAAGCAATCCAGTATCTCATTTAGATTCCTCTCCTGCTGTCTGCAGCAGATCTATAAATAGAATAGACTACACACAGAAATTTATTATTGCAGCTGATAGCAATTTTCTTTTGCAGAGGTGTCTGGAGGCATTATTCATGAGATTCATTCTGGTAGACTCTCAAGCTGAGTTCCTCACTCCCCAGCTCTGCAGGTGGTCAGTTTAGGAACACATTAATCAACTGCTATGAGCAAGGACTGTCACAAGACTTACTTGTTTCCCTCTTTTAAAAAATACAGGAGGTCTTTCAGCTCCAGATTGTTTTCTTTAACCTGATTGCATGGATATTATAAGCAGATAATGAATTTTTAGAAATCACTTGTATTGGAAATTTTATCAGCACTCATCCTAATGATTATGCTGTTATTGGAAAAGCACAATGAGTGTGATTTGATACAACATGCACCATGTCTTCTGCATTCAGACCCACAGGCACATGTGACCTTTCCAAGTAAAAGACAAACATGTTTCTGTTCAGTACTGAGGATGTACATGAACACTGAGCAATCACGTGAACTGACCTGTCTAGCTGTCATCTATTTTTAGCCATAATATAAGGGAAAAATCAAATAAGACCTTTTGTGAAATTATATTTATAATAAGTGACAGATGGTAACATCCTGCACTCTTTTGTTTTCCTCTCTGTTTTTGGTTTTCCTACCATATCTGTCATTGTGCTATCTTTGAATACTATAAAAAAAAATTGGTAAAACCAGAATATGTACATTTCTAAACATCAGTTTTGTCAACCCTCAAGACTGATTACAACTTATTTTTATCCTTGCCTATTCTAATATTCTTTCTGTGACGGAGAACATAAGTTATATGATAGCAGAGATATTACTTGTTTATTCTGTTTCAAGTTCCATATAATCACCACTGCAAGTGTTCATATTTCAGGATTTTTTGCATTCTACTGTATACATACAAGCTGTATATAGTACCTGAATATACAAATGATGTTTCCATTTGCAAAATAAACTAGTAACTTTCATTTTTTATTCTCATATACTTTCATTTTTTCAGACAAAACAGAAGACCTGTTTTTCTGTAGCAGTTATTTTGATTATGCCATGAAAGCAGCAGCACAAATAACTAGTGAGACATTAGAAAAGTCACATATCTCACCAGCAAAAGAAAGAAAAATTAAAATATAAATTAAACTCAAAAGAAAATGTCATCTCAAGTCACCAGTAAGGCATTCTGGCATGTCTGATGCTAGGAACACTAGTAAAAACAAAGAGAACTATTGCAACCATAAGTCAGATGCCGCAGATTTTCTCTAAGCATAAATCCTATTCTGCTTGTTTTGAGTGCATTTGGGTACTTACACTTTTTTGTTTGCTTGTTTTAATTTAAATTTGTCAGTGATGAAGAAAATTGGTATTGTGAATGCCCTAAACTCTACACTGGAAAACTCTGCCAGTTTGCAACTTGTGATGAAAATCCATGTGGAAACGGTGCTACATGTTTCCCAAAGTCCAGGCGAGACGCTGTTTGCTTGTGTCCATATGGAAGGTCTGGCATCCTCTGCAGTGATGGTAAGAAACATTTTCTTCATGCATTGGTCATAGTTTCTATCATTCATAGAAGATGTGGTAAGAAACATGTCAAATATTTTGAAGGTAAAACACCAAAAATCACCACCTCCCCACCTGAAAACACAGCCCAAAATCCAACCACAGGCAAAGAATGGATAAACTGATCACCTTCCCATGTGTTGGTTCATAAAAGTTCCAGGCAAAGAAAGATAGACAGAGAGATCAAAGAACCTGAGAGTTTACTCAGAGAAGCTGGGAAATACCAGGTGGCATCTGATGTTTTAATAAATCACCTGGAGAAAAACTGAGAGATTCAAGTGAGAGCTCCTTTGGAGAAATTGATTTCTCCTGCAGTTTGATTTTTCCTCTGCTTAGAGAAGCATTGCTTTGTACATTTTGCATATTAAAGCAGTATATAAAGAATACTTTCTGGATTGTAAAAATACCTGCATGAACCATAATTTGATTAATTTTTCAGGTCAAAAAGAAGGACAGTTTAAAATTTACTGAGTGCTTTGCTGTGAAACAGGAGACAGGATGAAGTGAAAATAATAAAACAAAGGAAATAAGTCACTTTGACTAACACTGTCAAAGGAAGGACTTTTTTTATTCCTTGAGCATTGATTATAATGATTGTTCTAGGTTAGAAATTCCTGTGTGTGAACACTTAAGATATTCTTTCCCCTAACAGTGAATGCAGCAAGAAGTAATGACTGAAAAACTTATATATAGAAAATAATCATTGGTTCTCTTATTTAGTGGTGTACATGAAGTGCCTTTTCAAATAAATATTAAACAATAATCATGTTGGGTTTTGTCATATCATATATATATTTGTCTTATTTAAAATTTTTATTTCCAAAATTTTCAGTAGATGAACATTTATATTTTATCTGTTTTCATTTAACCATGATACTTGATAGCAAATAGAAGAGGTGAGTATATGAAATATGTATGATCATTTCTTTGTAACATTTCCTAGTTTACAGTAGCAATACACTGGGACTTCATTTGCTGCATCTCTAATCATCCAAGCTGCATTTCTTTGCTCCTTCTCAATTCCACTACATCCTCTTTAAAATGAGGCTCCAGAGCTGATTCGAGGTACTATATTCAAGGTGTGATAATGCCACTGCTTTATACAGTGGTGTTTGACATTTTTGTTTTACTCTCTGCCCTTACTTAACCAATTCTTCCATTCTGTTTTCTTTTATGAATACACTGATATATTCATGAAAGTACTTATTAAAATTTCCAACACCTCTTCCTTTGAAAGCTGATGGTGAGGTCAGAGCCCACTGTTCTGTGTTGAAGGCTAGGACTGTCTCTGTAATCTACCCAATTTACATCTGTCAACACTGAGTATCATCTAATGCTTTTTCCCTACAGTTGTTCAATGAGGCTCTTCTGCTACTCTTTGTATTTAATTGTCTCTAAATTGAGAGACTACGTAAAAACTGAGAGCCTAAATTGAGAGAAAGTACAGAAATTCATTAGTTTGATTGGGCTACAAAACTGGACTCTTTGAAATCACAGAAAAAATTACTTTTAATGAATGGAAAAGGAAAACTGTCTGGATCATCACTATAAGCAAGCAAAATGGTAAAGAACACTCAGCTTTGCAGGACAGAGTATAAATCTAAGATAAACAGCTGACAACATAAGAAACTATTATTGAAATATGAAAATGTTTTTATTGAATTGCATCTTAACAATCTAGAAGGAATAGAGATAAACTGAGCACAGACAGAAGTCTTAAAATGAGTTGCAAGAGGCCCCTTTATCACATTTTCTAAAACAAAGAAGGGAGAAAGAAAGCCATGATGCAGTGGAGGCTGGATGTATCCTTATGGATAGCCCTACCAACATCAAAGCCATACTTTTGGGAGATATTTGAAGATAATGATAGATTGCCTAATTAAAATGGTAGAACAGTTAAAATTATTTTAGAAGCAGAAGGCAAACGTAATTGTTTACTATGACAAAATATGTGTCCCAGATAATAAATCTAATAGAAAGAAATGGTCCATAAAAATTAAGGCATAGAAGCACACATTTTAAATGAGTCATCTTTTGTTTAAGATACACAATAATATTGTCTCTACTATTCAGATTATAACCTAAAACTTGCTAGTTTGTGTCTGAAACACTGAAGAAAAGCTGTTTATCAAAATGTTTATCAAATAATAGTTGGTCTTCATCAGCACAGAACCAGTGAGATGTCACAGTGATTATTTGATAAAATGAATATAACTAATGTAGCAAATACAATTGCAATTTCATGCCAGCTTTGCTGCTCCTACCAATAGAGATTATTCGCAAAGGACAAAATAAGGATAAATAAAGATGTGGACAGAGCCATAAATGAGCCCACAGATACAGATCTTCCCCATATCAGAGCTCCAGTTGCCATCTGTTAAGGGTTGGAAGTCATACTAAGATCAACAGCAATGTACATGAGGAAAAGTTACAATAAAACTATTATTACTATTACATGAAAAAAAATTAGAAAAAAAACCTAAGAAAAACCAAATTGCTTGCCATGACAAGTTAAAAATGCATTGTTTTATGTGAAATGCATGACATTCAAAAAGTGAAGAAAATTATAGGACTATTGTAAATATGACAAATGAGGTAAAAATGTAAGGACAGATAATAACCTCTGTTAGACAAACGTATATAAATATGGAAAAATAGACAAGGTCTGGGACTAACAAGGACTTTTCTCACATTTCTGAATCAGATAGAGGTATACTGTAGTCTAAGCAGGCTGGTAACAATGGTTCTGAGTTTTTTTGTTACGTTATGCTTGTTTCAGACATCTATAAAAGCTTCCAAAAGCATGTCCGTTTTTCCAAATATACATAACAACATGCACTATCTCTCACTACACATTTTTCTTGCCTTTATCACTAGATGACCACATTATTTTGACTGCAAGTTGACCATTACACATTGAAATGTCTCTCAAGAACCTACACAGCTACAGCACAATGAGTCAAGGGAAGGGAGGATGATAATATAAAACAGAAGAGAGTATAGGCCATGTTGATCAGGTGGAAGACATGGCCAGACAAGCATGTGGATCTATTTACATGTGACTCTCTCTGTATCCCTCTATTTTCCACACTTGTTCCTCCTTAAATCACCTGATTTCCTCTTTTAGACACCCATAAGTCCTGTACTATTCCATAATGCTCTTCACCTACATCGCATAATGTGGTTCATACCCCATGGGAGTTACACCCCTCTGTCCAAAAGGTGATCCAGTGCTGATTCCTCATGAGGTGTGTCACACCTTGACACTAGGGCTGAGGTATCCTGACAGCCCTGGGAGGGGTCTGGACAAGGAGTTCCTTCCTCTGAATCCTTAATTTGGGTCCTGTCTGCTGCTGTGCTCTGTGCTCCTCTGGGATTGTGGAGATGCACCTGTGATGGGCTGGTGGCTCCTGGGATAGGGATGTGCAGGGGAAAATGGGCAACTGAATAAACAAATCAATATGATTCCAACAGAAGCTGATTTATTGTTTACATTAAACCCCATTTATAGATTCTAGCACTACTGTCCACACATACAGGTGCCTCTTGATTGGCTAAGGCACTTGTTCACAAGGCAGGCACACATCCTTCTGGGCACCTAATTGGTCAAGCGTCCATCATCATGTTGTGTGTCCTCTGTCCAAGTTTTGCATTTTTTGTAGACAGTTTCTCAGGTTCTTGGTCCTTATTTTCAGTCCTGTTGTTGTCTCAGTAGCCTTGATGAATTCCTGAGAACTCTGAAAACAAGACTACAGGTGGTTTGTTATCTGCAAACAATTTGTCTGGTACACAGAATGGCCCAAGTTATTCAGATACATCACTGCAAGGGTGGGACTTCACTGTTGATTTGCAGAGTTAAATGCCTCTGTGACTTCCTGCTTGGCTGGGGGGTGGGGTGGAGGGGGAGGAAGGAGAGCACCATCAATGCACAATGCTTTGGAAAAGAGACTATATCTGCATGGGCAGATTGATTAATTGCCCCAAGTGACTTCACTTCTTTAAGCTGAAGATAAAGGGATCTACACCATTTAAACTGAGTCCAATTATTGATCTCTGGCTTTTCAGTAGATTTGTATGAAAGCAGCCAGCATTCAAGCCTCTTGCTCTGATAAATTTCCTTTCACATTTAAATTAGTAAAAAGTTGCTTGCATTTTGTTTTTTGCAGACTATAAATCTCGTCCAGTGTTTAGTATCATAGAGTTGATTAGAATTGTTAAATTGCTACCATCTCTGTAGTCAGCCTTTATTTCTATTTATTTTCCATTTTTGTTTACACTTCTATCTAAGCACAGAATGAAGGCATTTCCTGGTTTGTACAGGAGATTGATACATTCTGTAAAATATAAGATCAGTATGTTTGAAATGTCTGAGAGTAAGAAATTTTGATATGTAAGATGCAGAAATCTTAAATAGTAAATATCAGTGTATCATTGTACTGCGGAATTGTAATGGCCTCCTAAATACAAGTGAAGCAGGAGTGGTTCATTCACCAGGACTAGAAATATAGACCTGGTGCTGTTGGTAATTATATGTTACACAAGAAACGGGGCTCTTCTGGGAATCTGGTGGTCATAACATGAGGCCTTTTGTTAAACCAAGAATCAAGAACAAGCACTTTGTAAGTACAAATACAAATTTAAAGGGAGAAGGATTTCAAAGGCATGTGAATTGCTAAAATGAGTCATTGTGTCATTTACAGTGTTTTAGACCAAACTTCAGTGGTTTAATTTCACGTATGTTCAGATATATGACAACATGAAGCAGAGTCCTAACTGTGATACTGTATTTAGCAAAATACACAGCCTGAAAAGGGTCATTCACAGCACACATTCACAGCAATCTGTAAGGTTCTTCCTTGAAACATTTCTGAGCAACACTTATGGTAATATTTCGCAGTCTAAAGAATTCCAGCAGGTTTTTTGTGGGATGTATTCCCCCATGTATAAAATTAATTTCAAAGTGTTGAAGTGGGAATAGTCACTTGCTTCAAGTTCTGTCGAGTGAAAATCAGCCTGCAAGCGAATTGTTTCTGTGCAGCTATGTTTGGCACACAATGTCACCTTCAGAGTTGTTTGGGTCTTCAGACTGAGTTGTGCAGTCTGGTGACAGCAGATGCCCAAAGGGAATTTCCTCAGCTAAAAAAATCTGCATTGCAAGGTTCCTGGTCAGTGATAAAAGACCTCAGGGAATGCTGATCAGAGTTGCTCTTCTTATTGTTTAAGAAAATTTATTTTCTGGGTCATTTCGTTTTCACTGGGCCTTAATTTCCCCCACCCCTCCAATGTGAGGAATGTCATAAAAATTGTAAAAAACACATATAGGCACAAACACACTATTATTGTCACTGCTGCACTAGCAGTTTTTGAGAATCATATTTTCATCTCTGAGCAGTGAAATCACTTTTATTATTTCAAATTTCAGTTCTCAAATTATAACTCTGATAACTCCATGATTACTCATGCCACAAGACAGATAAAAGGAATCCGTAAGTCCTAGCGGTTGGGAGGGAAAGTCATACACCTGAGTCATACCCATTAAGTGGATCACTAACTCCTGATACAACAGTCTTCCAGAGATCAAGAGTATTTTACTACCACTTTGAACCCTCAGCTGGCACTGCACCACCCTGCAGCTCTAACACCCCTTATTTTTTCCTCCTTGGACTTCCCAGAGTTTCCAGTGAGAAAAGTGGGTTTGCATGGCAAGGTTACCCTGCAGCCCATGGTTAAGACCATGGTGGGGCAGCTGTTCCCCTCCAGCCCATGGAGGCTCACAGTGGAGAAGACATCCACCTGCAGGCCATGGAGGATCCCAGGCTGTGATCCCATAGGAAGCCTGTTCCGTAGCAGGGTCTGACAGGACCTGTGGACCCATGAAGAGAAGAGCCCACACTGGTGCAGTTTGATGGCAGGATTTGTGACCCTGTGGGAAACTCATTCTGTGAAGAACTGTAGCCTGTGGAAAGGACTTATGTTGGAGAAGTTCATGGAGGACTGTGTCCCATGGGAGGGACCCTACACTGGAATGGGGGAAGAGTATGAATGGTTCTTTCACTGAGGAGGAGGGAGTGGCAGAGGCCTCATCCACAGCCCCCATGCTCCATCACCCTGTGCCTGTCGTGAGGGAGGAGGCAGAGAATTCAGAAGTGAAGTTGAGCCCAAGAAGAAAAGAAGGGAGAGGGCAAATATTTTAAGAACTGGTTTTATTTCTCATTACTCTACCCTCATTTGATTGACAATTTTTCCCCAAGCCTGTTTTGTCGATGACAGTAACTGGTTGTCATGGGATGAGCACAGACAAGCCCTATCTTAGCCTCAAAATTCAGCAGAAGCTTAAATTTAAGGAATTATTCTGGCCCATGAGTTCCAATGATGGCAAAGCATGATGGGAACCTGGTGTCCAGCCAGGGTCAACCCACCACAGCTTGGAAGACTGTAAAGTACAATACCTGGTAGTAATTTCTATTCATTTTTCAATATTGTCTTAGCAAATAATTTGTCTTTGAAACAGCCCCGTGTACCACTTAGGGAAGATCGGCTTGAGAGCTGCTCAAATGAAAGGAATTTGAGGTTGCTGGTCAACAGCAGCTGAACATGAGCCAGTGTGTGCCCAGGTGGCCAAGAAGGCCAACAAGAATGTGGCCAGCAGGACCAGGGCAGGGATTGTCCCTCTGTACTCAGCACTGCTGAGGCCACATCTCAAACACTGTGTGCAGTTCTGGGCCTCTCGCCAAAGAAGACATTGAGGGTCAGGAGAGTGTCCAGAGAAGGGCAATGAAGCTACTGAAGGGTTTGGGAAACAGGTCCTGTGAGGAGCAGCTGAGGGAACTGTGGTTGTTTAGTCTGGAGAAGACTCGGGGAACCTCATTGCTCTATGGAGCTACCTGAAAGGAGGCTGTAGTGAGGTAGGGGTCAGTCTCTTCTGCCATGTCTCAAGGAGCAGGACAAGAAGAAATGGCCATAAATTGCACCATGGAAGATTCAGATTAGATATTACCCAAAAAATATCATTGAAAGAGTGGTTAGGCATTGGAACACGCTGTCCAGGGATGTGGTGGGGTCATCATCTCTGGAAGTGATTGAGAGGCATCTGGATGTGATACTTGGGAATATCGTGATTATGGTGGAGCCGGGTTTTTGGCTCAACTGGATGATTGTGAAAGTCTCTTCAAACCTTGATGATTCTGTAATTCTGTGATTCTATGAAATATGAGCAGGTTTTTAGGAGAATTCTATACTATTCATCCCACACTGTATGTGGCTGCTGATCCTGGAGTCAGATACTGAGCTGGTAACTGTTCACAGTTAGTCAGTGTTAACATTTAAAAAAGTGTATAATCTGATTGCAGTTCTGTAGCCTGAAGTCTTCATCTCTTTCTATCCCTTTAATGTGTCTTGGTTTTTGCAATGTATTTTAAAGCTGTGGTCCAAGATGTATTGCCAGTCAATATTGAAGGAACATTAATTTTTACTTGTAACAGAAAATTCAAAGATTACAAAACCATTATTCTCTTTTTCCTTTGTCACTTTACTCTCTTCACTTTGTTAAGATTTTTTTCACACTGGAGTTGATTTCTTTTAACTCCCATTTTTTGTGCTCAGCTCCCATGAGACATACAATCTTAGGGAAGTAAGTAGTCAACAATGTTGATACATTTATATAATGGGATAATTTGTCATTATTTGTTTCTGAGTCAATGGGACATATCATGTGTTATTTGTTCAATACTGGGAATGCAGAAAAGCAGAATGATGAATGACATAGAACTGACAGAGAGACGCAGAATAAGGTCAAGGACAAAACGTTGATAAAATACTCCATCAGAGCAATGTGTATTTTAGTCACAGTGTTAATTTGCAGTATGTGAGCAAGGCTCATAATCAAAGACATTGGGACACATCTCTGTTCTTTACCACTTCAGACTGTGGACTGCAAGAGCAGGAGTAGAAATCAGTTTGGATGAACTCCAGACTGGAAAAGAAAAATAAACCAATGAGGTTAGTTATGCCCTCTGCTAATTCAACCAGCCACAAACATTTTACAAATACTGTTTAAAAGGACTGTTTCAAGGAAAAGATTTTATGCCGTTTTCTGCAGTCTTGGCTCAATAGCTTTATAATGAAAAGGTAGACAATAAAAAGAAAAGGTGGGGCTGTTTTGCTTCACATGATTTTGCCAATGACTGTCTTTTTCATACAGGTTCATTACCTTTTTTTTTTATTTTTAAGTTAAAAATATGTACAAGTATGGCAAACTAGTCTGCATTAAAATCAAATTAATGAAGGTCATTGCATGAAATGAATCTCAAACACTGATGCACATTTATTGATGATTTTTCAGTTTTTTATGTGATTGGATAAAGATCTCTTGACAAATACTTTGTGTAGAGAAGAAACACAATTAAAAATGTGGTATAAAATATATAAGTGGCAGTTCAGAGACAGGTAAAATATGGAATAGCTATCAAGCTAGATAGATTGAGCTAGCTGGAAATATAAGCTTTTGACCCAGTACTAATTAACATTTCTAAATACATTTTGCTCTCCAGAGACCAGCATAGGAAGGACTATTTGCAAACATTTACTGCATGTGCCTACCTGCTAAGAATAGGGTGGTTAATGAGATACTGCAGCTGACTTCTACTAGATATGAGAAACTTCTTCAGCACAGTGGAGAATTCTGTGAATAGATAAACCAAAATAGTTAGTAATGTTTTTCGTTAAAAGTGCCCATGGGACTCCTACTGCCTTGAAAAGTGTTATTCCCTTAAGGACTACATGCCTGATGGAGGTGTAGCTCCATATGGTGCTCGTGCACCACTTCACTCTGGATCCAAGCACTGTGTGTGCACAGGGAAGGACCAGCACAGAGGGGAGCAGGGCTGGGATATGGCAGCTGGTTAACGAGTGCAGGTAGTGCCTTCACAAGTCAACAGTAAATAGGGGCAGCCCAACCAGAGAATATGAAATTTCCTACATCTGTTTGTGGGTCTGAATTGCTCTTTTGGAGGAACGTGCCCTGCTTCCTGCTGGCCTCCTGATAAGCTACCATTATGTAAGTCTTTGTTTGCTCAGATATTAAGTTTAGCCCATGGTTAGTGATGTGCTGGATTTACTGTTATTTCTAATTGGATAATTATATTACTGATTTGTGTTACTGTGTTGTTATCCTTGGACACATTGTTGATCCCAAAACCTGTTGGATGGTGGTGTCCATTACCATCTGCCTTTAGGAAGGCAGGGATGTCTTTAGTCCCTATAATGCTGATATATTATGGAATGTACTTCATGGTCCCAACAAAAGGCACAGTTAAAACTGGATGAAGAGATCACAAAGCACTGAGAGGGGATGTTCAAGTAGTCAAAGATGGACATTACTCAGGAGGATTGGTTCTTGTCAGATGCTTTGAGAATGGCTATGCTCAGATATCCGGGAGCAGAGAATGTTTAGTGGCTGTGTTCTGACCTGGAGTTCAGAGATCTATATTCTGTTCTTCCATACTCTCCAAACTGTGCTCAATTTTGTGCAAATAATTTTATTTCCGAGTGTCCTAGGGTTACTAGTCTTTAAAATCAGGAAAAAAAGTGCTTCCTTGATTTCAAAGAATGAGTTCAGGACTTCACAACCATTTAGCTTTTATGGCAATGAAGACCAGAGACAAAGAACATGCAGAATGAGAATGGGTTTCAGGATACAGAGCAGAAAGACTTAGCCCACCTATCTTTAGAAGTCTGAAATACTTTACTCTGACTTACAACCCAATGCTACCTTTTACTTAGTGGGGTGAAATAAGCATTTTAGAATACTCTTCACCTGTCCTGTATAAGGAAGGTGCTTTATATGAAATCATATCCTAAATTTGCTTGGTTTTTCTACTGACATAAAATGCAACATAAGGTAGAATCACAGAATTATAGAATGCTTTGGCTTGGAAAGGACCTTAAAGGTCATTCTGTTCCAACCTCCTGCCATGGGCAGGGACACCTTCCACTAGACCAGTTTGCTCAGAGCCCCATCCAGCCTGAGGAATCTACAGCCTCTCTGGTCAACCTGTTGCAGGGCATCATCACCTTTACAATAAAGACTTTCTTCCTAATACCTAATTTAAAGTCCCCTCCTTCATCTTAAAGACCATTCCCCCTTGTCCTATCCCCACAGATCCTTGTGAAAAGTCCTTCTCCAGCTTTCCTGTAAGTCCTCTTTAGGTGCTGGAAGGCTGCTACAAGGTATCCCCAGAGCTGTCCGTTGTACAGACTGAACAGCCCCATCTCCCTCAGACTCTCCCATGTCTTCATAGGAGAGCCATTACAGACCTGTGATCAACTCAGTGTCCTCCTCTGGACTTGTTCCAGCCGGTCTGTGGCTTTCTTGCATTGGAGGCCCTTTGTCAATCTCCAATTCCAGCTTTATATGTAATACTAGAAGGAGCAAGTAGAAAGGCAAGAAAATAACTCCCCACTTAGAATGCTCCAAGGAAACAGCTGAGACAATGACATATTTCATCCTGGGGATAAAGAGTTATTCCCTGTTGGAAATAACTTGTCAGGAATAGATTCTTCAGTGATCTCTGCCAGCAAACCAAATTACCTGGCTCTGTGAAGGTACATGAGGGAATTTGTTTTTCCCACTGTAAATTGAAGCAGGAAAAGATAATAAATACAAAGGACTCCTTTATTTTAAAATCTTCTTGTCTCTTAAATATTTTGTGGTTTATTAAATAAGTATAAAGACACAAAAAAGTGGGGGGAAGAAAGAAAAAAAGGAAGAATACTTTGCATTAAAGGAGCTGCCTTTGTGTCATATTTTCCCGAGTTAGCAAAAATATGGAATTTGAGACTCCTTCAGTCATGGTCAAGTAATCTAAGGGAATATGGGTGGATGATTGAAACTAACATCAGATTTAAATATGGGGGAGCTGCGTTTTGCTTCCAATGCTGTCCAGGGCTCACAGAGGTTTGAAGCTTGACATTGTGTTCAGTCAGACTCATTTCCAGTGTCCTGATCAGGACAAAACCACTGTTTCATGTGGAAATTTCCTGGCTCCCAATTAAGATCAAGAGCAAGGCATAATGTGTCACATGTGTGAAGTAGTGCTTAATAAATGGGACAGTACACTCTGTACTGCTGCAAACTCCAAGTCTGTGCTAGAAAGGTTTTGCCATGCCTGTGTCTGCACTTTTTCTCCTATGCAGGTATGAAGGCAATGTCTGCCACATCTGTGCCAATGTGGCAGGTTTCCCAGGCTGCAAATTTAGAAACAGATTCCACACTCTAGAGGTGGTGATGACATTTTCACAATTATGAGTTATTGTTTCTACCACCCTGTAAGCATTGAGGTGCTTAGATGTACTTAGGCTAATACAGATTTACCTGGGGAGTATTATAATCCTTTATTAGCATTCCCCCATCTGGTTTGTGCATGGTGCAGCTTAGTATTCCTTCATCCTCCAGTGCCTCATACTGCCTTCATTAATAAAGCTGTATCCAGTCACATCTGGTGCACAGGTTGGTTGGTTGGAGGTAACTGCCTGAATCTTTTAAATCTAGCCCCACACCCAGTCTTTCAGGATTAAGCTGTCATTCCTCTTTCTCTTGTTTTTACTGAGCCATATTGTCAATATAAGCATTATGTGATCTCTGAGCATCAGCTCCAGGAACTGACTACAGCAGTCTGGCTACTGAGTGCCAGCCCTAGGGGCCATGGGGGTACTTAGCACCAGCACTCAGTTTTCTGTACAGACATGTGTAGACTTAATTTTATTTCTAATTCATGTAGGTCCTATTCACTCTGCTGCAAATTCATACTTTTATGATGCTTCTTTTTCTTTTTTTTCTCTACCTGTGAGTTATTATTCCATAACCTTGTCAGCACTTCCTTGTACTCACTTTCACTCAAATACCTTTCAGAGATGGCATTTCTTCTAACAGGAAAATATATTTCTGTATTTTCTTTTGTCGGAGTCTTGAGTAAATGTGTACTTTTATTTGTAGCAATGTTACCTAGAATCCAGGAGATGGCAGTAGTTGCCAATAATTCATTTTTTGAAATAAGCCTATATACAGAAGCAGAAAAATAAAGATATTTGTCCTCAGAGGAAAGCCAAACTATATCTGCATGTCTGTAAAATATTACAGTGTATCAAATTATGTTTTATTTATAAGCTTTTAAGTTCTAAAGCAGGCTAGGAAATATAACTTGTAAACACATATGTTGAACATTTTGGTCTAACACTGAATTCATTCTTTTTTAATCCAGCTATTAATATTACTCAACCAAGTTTCAGTGGCACAGATGTCTTTGGCTATACCTCATTCCTGGCTTATTCTACAATCCCAAATATCACCTTCTACTATGAATTTCGCTTGAAATTTCAGTTGGCAAACCACCACTCCGCTTTACAAGATAACCTGATTTTTTTCACTGGACAGAAGGGCCAAGGTAAGCTTTACTTGTATCACTTATCCTTACAAGCTTGCAAATACTTATTGAGCAAGTAGGATAAAAATATGCACAGGTTTTTCTTGATTCTATTTAAGGTATAATGCCATTAGTGGGAAAATAATCTCTTCTAAACTGTTTTGTAAAGACAGAGTAATCAATCAGATTGTATAAATGTTTCTTTTTATTAAGGAGAAATATAATTGCTTCCAGTAATTGAAGTCAACAGTTAATCTGAGGTAGTATATTTCTGAACACAATAAATGGAAACCAGAAGGTCAAGGTTTCCTTTTTTCAGTTGTTAACATAAATTTCATTATTGATCATTGAACTCTGTTTTATTTACATAAAATAGGAGACCATCAAGCCTGAGATCTCTCAATGCAAGTTAATGCAAGCTAGCTATGAGTAAATTGAGCTACAGTCTGTGTAGCAAAACATTAAACTTGGTCTGATTAACACAGCTGAGAGGCAGGTTATGTAGATCTACTTAGAGCATTTGTATAAGATTTTAACAATACTTAAGGCATCTCTCCACAACACTCCTCTGTGGCAGGCTGCATGGCATCAGTGTGGCACAGGTAATACTACTTGTGTTCTGTCCATCTCAGCATTATTCCAAACAAAGCCATAATACTAATGAAAGTTGAGAAAAAAATTATATCATTTGATGCAGACACAAAGCAGTCATATAGCATAGATACTTCATAAGAAGCAAGTAACTTAATTTTTATCTTAATAATTTCTGCAATTGGAGCATGACCTCACATTTGGGTTTGGAGCTGTCCTATGGGATTGTTGAAGCCTAGGAGGGAGGTTAGGTGATGTGTCTTAGGTCTAAACCCATTACAGTAGGAGAGTGATTTAGGTATGACAATAGAGTAGAGAGAGATAATAGAGTATAGTAGTAGAGGCTATAGTAGATGTTTTACCATGTCTGAAACATCACAAGTTTTTCTGAAGCACCGCATGAGTTTTGCAGACATGGCCCTTGGCCTACAGGAAACCTACACTCATGCTGAACAGTATCAGAAAATTAATGCTTCAGAAGAATGAAGGAGGGGAGAAATTATTTTTTGCTAGTTTGAGATACTGAGCTCCCCAAACACATTATTAAAAATCAATTTTGGGGAGGCATTATGCAGTTACATATCTAAAAAAACAATTGAAGTATGCAATTACATATATATCTAACAAAACAATTGCAGTACATCACATCAGTAGAACACAGGGCATCCCTCATTTGCTATGTTAATACATTTGACATTTTCTTAGGTCTTCCTTTCTATTAAATTTCTTTACTTAAATTCCTGTACCCTCTGAGGCTTCTTCCCCTTTCTCCCTGCAGCAGACTTCCAGGAGTCAGACTGTTATTGTATTGAAATGCAAACTAAAACTTGTTAGCATAGAACAGCTCAGCAGTTTATGTATCTATGATATAATTAAGTCTGCTACTTTTCATTTGCAAAGATCCTGTCAAATTTAGCTACTGCAACTCAACTGATCAACTGCACTTTAGTGTGCCATGAGATCCTGGTACTTAATTGATTGGGTTAATTACCCAAATTAGCCTAACACAAATTGGTATTAACTACTCTGAATGGATTTAAACTCAAAACTTAGCTCTGCTTCTATATGTGTGGAAATCAGAATTTGCTAAGCTTTTTTCTCAAACTTAAGCAAAAGACATGGTCAAACCTGGTTGATTCTGCTAACTGAACTACATTCACATTTATTTTAACTTCATCCAGGTAGAACTCTCATCATGCTACATTTTATTTCTGTGACAGTCGCCATTCACTTCCAGGCAGCTTTTCCTTTCACTCACTGATTATTAATTTTTGTGGATGAAAGAAATATTGTCTTTTTTTGAGGGTAGCTGAGCAAAAACGGTGCACAGAGTTGAAATTATCTAAACCTTTTCCATCTAATCATTCAGAAAACAGCCTTCAAAAGCCAGTGTCTGCATCATTAAATTTTCATAAGGTGCTCTGTTGTAATATGAACCCAAAGAAATCATTAGAATATTCATTTCAACTACAAGAATGAACCACCCCATTCAGACATGTTTCTGCAGCCTTGGGAACAGAATTTCAAACACCTGTTTGAAACATTTCCAATTGTGGGAAAGGTAACCAAACAAAAATTATACCAATTAATTCACTGTCTTTATTCAGGATGGAGAAAATGCGAATATGAAATGTAGAACACCAGTGGTATGAAATAATCTGATTCTTTTTCAGTTACAATAATCAAAAGAGAACACAAAAAATTTTTGCTTAAATATAAAAGATATATTGCACTAAAATTTGTCTCAAAAAGGCCTGCCTGCAGGGTGTACCCTGTGCTGTCAGAAGTCATTGTGGAATGTAGGTCTTGGAATCGTATTTGGCTGAACTGAGTTTTAAAAAGATGTCTTACTGGTGTCATTTTTATTAATGAGAATACTAGCATTTTGGGCTTATTATGCAGTTGTTAGGCAGAAATCTGGCTCTTTATTACTTTGCATATCATTTGTGTGTGTGTGTGTGTGTGTGTGTGAACGCTGAGGTACGGCAGTCAGGCATTTCTGCATCCCTATGTCGAACAATGGGTGGGCAGCAGCCCACCTGCCAAGGGCAATGCCGCGGTGAGGTCTCCANTGATGGTAAAATGCTGTTGGTAATTTGCCACTTTCTCCTTAGTTTAAATGGTTGGGGAGACTGAGCACTCCACATTTTAACTACCAGAAAGCAGTTTCTTACCAAGTGAATGTCATTTATTTTACAAAGAAGATGCTCTTGTTTTAACAATTTATTGAGTGTTGAAAAATAGCGCTCTCAACAGGAGAAGCATGAGGGTTTTCATAGCCAGTGATTTTCCAGTAAGGAAGTGTTTTTTAATACTTAATTTGCATTTTCCCCTTTCTCCATTTTATCCCATTTCTTGTAGTTAACATTCTCTTGCAGCACCCTACCTGATTCCCATCCAGTGTTCTCTCTACCCAAACTGTGGGCATCGATTTCATAGCTAACCTCTTGTGAGTTACTATGAATTTCTGTCCCAATACATAGTTAAAGTTAAAAGCTGTCTCATTTATGCAGATTATTAACATTATTTTATTCTGGCCCAACCCTGACAGAGTTCAAGGCCAGGTTGGATAAGACCTTGAGCAATTCAATCTAGTCAATGGTATCCCTGCCTAAGGCAGTGGGTGTTGGGACTAGATAATCTCTAGGGTCCCTTCCAACCTCTAAACAATCTATGATTCTATGATTATCTTCACTACCAAGTCAATTTTGTAGAGTGCTAACACTGTTGCACTTCTTTAATGTTCTGTAATTCTGAAAAAGCATTTTTAAAACTCAGAAACTCTTTTAAATAACAGTTTGTCTTTAATGTGCTTCCCCTAGTTTTGCCAGTCAAATGACATAAGTACATTGTAGACACTGCTGAAAATAGAAATGTTAGTAAAGGTTTTTGGAAAAGAATTGTTATTTTCAGTTTGGAAGTCCTTCATTGATAATGTGCCAGTGTAACTGAAATCAATGGGATTTCATTCAGTTATTAATAAATCATGAACAAGTCATAGTAATAAAAAATGAATAGTGTTTGTGTTCTATACAACTGAATGTAGCTGCACAGTTTCTACAGAGGCAGTGGATTTATATTCTTTGGAATAAGGATTTACTTTTTATTTTCTATAGATTCCTATTGCATCAGAATAGTAACACTATAGAAAAAACAAACTTCTGCATCGAAAAAGCACAGTATACGGCAGATTCATTTCCAGAATATGAGATAAGGGGAATATGGCAGTTTTGGCTGTGAAGCAGCTGTGTGCAGACCCGCAGTGGGGCGGCAATATAAGTAGCATTGTTTTCTGGGGAAAAGCCTACGTTATCTTTTGCAAATGAAGAAAAGTTCCCATGCATTTGAGACAAGGGCATCAAAACACACATTTGCAATGAGGGCCACCATGTGACACTGGAGGAACAAATAGAAGAGACCTGCCCTGAAACAAGTACAAACAAGACAGCCTTATGAAAACAGAAGAAAATATAAAATAAAATACAGTATACAGGCATGAAATTGAGCACTGAATTGCTTGAATTCACAGGAGAGTTGTAAAAATGGGTGGGTTTGAATTTCAATTCAGGACATCCTGAGGCACAGGTGACAACATTCTTCACTTTCACCATTGTTTGTATCCTGGTTCTTTTACCATACACAAAGAAAGGTTGGGGTTGAATAAAGGAAACAAGTTGATCAGGTTTTCTCTAAACAATGGTGGTTCCTCTCTTGCCTGCATGAGAACAG
The DNA here is from genome assembly GCA_013399915.1 of Illadopsis cleaveri. NCBI lineage: Eukaryota > Metazoa > Chordata > Aves > Passeriformes > Timaliidae > Illadopsis > Illadopsis cleaveri. Next base: position 177,769 of record VXBB01000842.1, on the reverse strand, counting down.
AGACTGCTCTTTAAAGATGCTAGTGTAAAAATGTGCTTATTTGGATGAACAGGAATAGGTCCAGGAATTGAACTCATATTCATGGGCTTTATGTCAGACTTAAAGTCCTTCAAATGAGATTTTACAGTATAGTTACTAAAACCACAAACAACACTTATAGCATTCAGGCCTAAATGTAAAGAAATTAAATTACTTACTGCAAATTGGTAAATCAATCAGTTCTAACCTGAAAGTTAAAAAGGCTTAAAGAATTAAAGCACTTGGCTGACTAAGGAAATTCCATCAATAAACATGCTAGAGCTGCCTTAATCAGGGGCAGGTGCAATAAAGTCTCCAGGTACTATTGAGTTAAGGGCAGCTGAAGGAGCTTCAGCTAGAAGCTGCTAGAGCTTCTTCAGAGCCATGTCCCTGTTCCTCCCCTTGCCTCGGAGAAGCAGGTGTCCCCTGGTTTTGAGGCTCTTAAAGTACCTATAATGGAAGCTGAAAGCATCTTGGAATAGGATTAAGTCAGGGCCTGTTCTGACATGCAACTTGAAATTTCAACTTTTTTTTTTTTAATAGATTTTAGAGAAAGTTGAAAATTTTTTTTGTGTTCCACGGGGAAGGAACGCAATGACTGCTAAATCCACCAGGGTTGACAGGTTTTTGTGGATATCATTCACCTAATTGTAGTATGAAAAAAATCTTCTGTCGAAAATCCTATAAATGTTTAAAATCACTGCAGTTTCTATTTTAAATCCACAAGAACACTGGAAATACTCTTACAAGTTAAACAGAGAATATTAGAAATATATAGTAAACTCATAAGTTTCCTGGCTAAAATTTTCCTAAACTGCTAATTTCTCAGTGGATTTGGAGTATATTTTACACACTGATGTAAAGTCCTGGAATAAGTAGTTATCCTTTTTTGTTGTTTTTTCAGGTCTGAATGGAGATGATTTCTTGGAGTTAGGCCTCCGTAATGGGAGAGTGGTATATAGCTACAATCTAGGTTCTGGCACAGCAACAATCATCAGCAAACCACTTGATCTGACACTCAATGTTCATGTCATCCATCTTGGCAGAAACCTCCAGAAAGGCTGGCTAAAGGTAAAAAAGTAATTCCTTTAGAAGGATAGCTTTCAGATGAAAGTGTTCTCTGTGTTTTTTCACATTTAAGATGAAAAATCTAATTTATATTTTTTTGTGCTTCCCTATAAATCTGGGAATATTTTCTTCGCTAGGAGTTCCTAAATTGAGGCAAATCCTGTTGTTGTAATAAGTGTTAATGTTTCATTGAAAGGTGGATGATCAGAAGAATAAAACTGTCACTTCTCCTGGGAGGCTGGTCGGACTCAATGTCTTCAGTCAGTTTTATTTAGGAGGCTATCGTGAGTATACTCCAGAACTCCTGCCAAAGGGACCCAGATTTAAGAATGGCTTTCAAGGTAAAGATTACACTATTTTCAATTCCTTTTAATACATGCATCAGATTGTATATCTTTCTTTCATAGGCAACTGAAGCAATCTTTGTCTTATCAGGAAACAAACTAGAATCTCCTTGGTTGAATTTCCAGTGGCTTTTTCATTATTTCACCATGAAATATGATGCAAAAAGAGGCTTCGCTAAATAATTTTAATATTTTTTTTTCTGCTAAAATGGAAGTTTTTGACTGTAATGTTTGCCATGTAATCTCTTCTTATGTGTTCCTGTTCTACAGCATCACTTCAAACAGACCGCCTTTGTCTGAAGTAGTTTAGATTCTTCTCCCACTGTGACTGGCAGTGTTAGTTTGGGTAACAGTTTTCATGCTGAAAACTTCTTTCTGAAAGAAATCTGATTTATTTTTTTTCCTAGCATTATGATCTACGTCTCGAGACAGGACTTAGCTAATTCCTTTTGCAAATATTTATCGAGCAGATAAAAATTTTTACCTCAAAACTGATATTTAAGCTTTATTAATCTGTTTTCAACTCCTACCATATCAGCAATGAAGGAAAGGACTTGTTCATAACACTTTACTTTTCTTCTTTACTTCCAAAGAAACTATGTTCTTGATATTTGCAAGGTAAAATTTCAATTCATTTTAAGCACTGAAAAGCCTTTCAAATGAAAAGAAAACATTTTCAATAATAAAACAGTGTTTGAGTTCTCAATTATGAAACTGAGGGTACATTATGAAAGGCAAGCACAGCAATAAAACTCACTTGTATACACTAAAACACTACATTTTCATTAAGACCATGTGACTGCTTTATTTCCAGCCATTACCTCACTTTTTGTTCTTACACTGAAATTTCCTCAAATTCAATTTCCTATCATATAGTCAACTTCTCACTCAGAATGTCATATGAATTAACATCTCATCTGTCTCTGTCTTTTCAGGAAGTATGGATTGCATACTTATACCTTTCATAGCCTCTAAGCAGCTTGCAAATTGGCATATCATAAAACAATGTCTCTGCAACTATTTTAATAGGGTCAATATCTGTGAAGTACTTTTGGCTTTTTTTATAGACACGCTAATGTTAATGTGATCAACAGGAATCTCTGGTGCTTTACTTTAACTACAAATGTTTTGAGTTTTTCAGGTTCCTCATGTTCCAAATGTATTGTAATGACGAGATTCCTACAAATTCAGTATGAATAATCTTTAAAAAGACACAAAGTTCATGTACTGTTAGTTACCATACTATTTATTGATTTTTCATGCTCTTCAAAAAGAAGTATTAGTGCAAAATTTTGGGAAACGTATAGCACCTAAACAGTTTTCTTTGTCCCTGTCATTTCATTCCATGCTCTTGTTTCCAGCAGCAGCTTGTTGTAGGGTTGCAGANCTTTGTCCCTGTCATTTCATTCCATGCTCCTGTTTCCAGCAGCAGCTTGTCTCTGTTCTCCAGAGAACAGTGACTTTCAAGGAGTCTACGCTTTTCTATGACCAATTTCCTTTGATGTTTTCTTACGTATTCAGAATCTCATTTGTTCTTGTAGCTCAGAAATCTCCCCAGTTTCAGTTCTCAGGATCAGAAATAAACCTCCATAGGTTTGTTTTTTTTCCGGAGTGGGAACTGCAATACCACTCACAGAGAAGAAAATTTTGAACTATTTAACTTAAGCCAATCTGCAGCTGTAGGGATTTCACAGAAACTCTGGAAGTGACAGCCAAGATAAATTTATCTAGGACATAGTTAATTAAACCACTCAGACTTTTGGAACCCTGCTGTTGGCTCCTTTTAAAGACATGATTTATTAAAACCATTTTGCTTCTAATACCAGAATGTACTTCTCCTTTTGTAAGAAATCACTACTAGATGAAGAAACATTGAGACCAGCCTTACTGCGGCAGACTAAATGTCCCCAGTGTCAGTGTGCAATAATTTAGGATTTTTTCTCTGTACAGCTACAGTTTCAGACCATTTCCTCCCTGACCTGCATGCCTTTAGCACTTGTTCAAGTAATTTCCACAGCGGAGAAGGAAACTGAAAACAAATATTTTTGAGAAATGGTCATTTAATAATTGAAAGTTGTGGAATTTTTAATTTAGAAAATGTGTGAATCAGCACCTAGAGATTCTTTTGAAATGCTGAAGGATTTTTGAAGGTGCTGTAAGTAATTTGCAAAATTTCATTCAGTCCCTATGAGAAGCTGAAGGAACTGGTACGGGTAGAGCTCGGATGAAGCCACCAAGTTCATGTGGACTTTGAGGCTCTTTGCACTTCATCTGAATTTGAGATTCCTTGGGGGCTTAAAGGAGCTTTTGTAAATGAGATGGTTTACTTAAAAGTTCAGCTTTTTTTCATGTCCTATAACAGTGTAATTAAGGGACCTTGAGAGTTTTCTGAACACACTGCAGATGCTCTAAAAAGTCAAATGTGAGGTTTAGGTAGCTGAAAGTCTTGTGGACAAAAAGACTCAGCCTAGTCATTTATGGACAGTTTGAAATGGGGGTATAAAACCAACTGATTTATGTTCAAAGGTCTGCACAACTCAGCACTATGACTCACCTACGCAAAATGAGACAGAGAATTATTTGGAAAAAGCTGGAAGTTACAGCTGAATTTCCAGCCCTTCCATCTCCAAAAGAGGCAGAGAGAAATCTGGTGTCAAGGACAAAGGAGGGACCATTCTGATGTTTCATGCTCATTTTACTGCCTTGACTGCAGGATGCAGTCTCCAGCCATCGATGCAATTGATGGAGAGCCAGGGCTTGCATCTAGAACTAAGTGAGGAGCAGAGAAAGAGGAGCAACTGATTGTTCTGTGGTCCTGTTCCTAAGCAGATGAAGCATGGCTATAGAAGTAATCTCTTGTTTGACAGCAAATATTATTAAAAGGAGGATTAAATAGGCTAAAGAAACTCTTACCACAAAGCTGAGCTGTTGAAGAACCTCTCTCATGCTGAAAGAGCCAGCTCTTCACATAAATGGTTTGGCAAAGTGAATAAAATTGCAGGTACTGCAGTGACTTTTTAAAAATAGAGAAAATTCAGAAGACAGGTAAGTTCCAAATAGATACAAATATAGCCTTTCAGTCAAAGTTTAGGTTCATAATAAGCTAGAATACATTACAAGCCTGCCAGGGTTAAAGCTACTTATCTTTATGTTCCTGCACCACCGATGTCACAAAAGGAAAGTGAGTTCTGAACTAGCTTTTAGTCAGTGCTGTATAATTCATACAGGCCCTCTGGGTGTTTGGGTCGCAGCTTTCAGAGGTCCTGAGTAGTCACTGCTGCAGCCATCTTTTAGACCAACACCCCAACACCCTACTAGTCACAAACAGCAAAGAAAAACAGAGGAAAAGCAAAGCATTTAAGGATAGGTAGGATTTAAGAAATCTGTAAATTAAGTAGTGCATTCAGATAGCATACATTTTATCAGTATATCTCTTTCTGTGAGTTCTCTTGCTGCATTTTTAATACATCTTGAAAACGCCTGCTTTGTGTACTTTTTAGTCAAATTATCACCAAGTGCTTAGAAGTGGGTAAGGCATCCTAGCAAGAAATTATGGGAAAAAAATCTTTGTATTATAAGGATATACCAGAAAAAATAACGTAAAAGTAAAGCTGAGCAGTGAAGTCGTATATTTTATGATAATCCCTCAAGTTTACTTAATCTATTGTTAGTGGCTCTTTAGTGGTTTATGAGCTCTGCTAGACTGGGGTGAAAGCTATAAAATAAATTGATGGTAAAAAAGGTCAATAATAGAAAGGATTAGGTGTGGTCTAAGAAGTCACAATTCAAAGGATTGCAAAGAAAAAGGTAGTATTTCATCTGTGAGTGTACCGTCTTGGTGTCTGATTTCAATTTACTTGCATAAAACTCTGACATTCAGAATCACGCCAAGTTTAACTCACAAAGTTGGGAACTTCGAGTTCCTCTTGCAAACTTGGCTGTGTCAGGAAACCTCTCCATTATTCAGAATAGTTGGCAGACTCTCATGAAAAGGGGCCCAGAACTGGCAGAGCAAAGGAAATTCAGGTCAGAAAGAAGGCATATTCATCAGCTGATCCCTCTGCAGAAGGTTGTATAGTGCTTGTGACAACAGGCTCAAATTGCTGGTCTGACTCATTAAATAAAAGATTCAGTTGAACTTGGAAAGCTGGGCCAAAATAGTCTTGTACCTATTACATGCTTTGTTTACCAGTGCTCAAGAACTGTTCCTAGCCTAGATGGCACAGTTAAACTGTGGTTGGTACACTTAAACTAGTCATAAACACAAAGGCCAGTTTATTTTCCATGATGACCTTAAAGTCCTTGGGGACTCACTGTGCTTTCCGTTGTTTATGCCGAGCTCTGGGCTGCTTTTCCTTAGCACTCCAGCAAGACCCAGGAGAACAGAACATGCTTTATCTGCTGCTGATAAAGAGATGAAACATTAGTTAGGATTTATCAAGCGTAAGGCGGCCTAAAAAAACAACCCTGTAAAAAACAAAGAAGCAACGACACAAAGATTGCAAATAATAATCAAACTAGGTTAAAGTTATTTATTATGAGTTTCTGAATTAACAGTTATGTGTTAATATAGACAGAGCTACAAAATGTCTGAAATATGGAAATAGCATAAGAAAGCTACTGTCAATAACATCATGAAATTGTGACTAAAATAGTTATCTGGATGTAGATATTACTATCCAAAAAAAATGCAACTATAAAAAAATCACATTGTATACTTTTTGAGTCTTTCAGATGCAAGCCTTCTTCTTTTGTGATTTCAGTGAATCATGCAAAAACTCATATTAAGTGATGCTTTTAAAATCAGGGTAATGATTACTTGCCATCTCCATATCATATCCTTGCCCTGCTTCTAATATTAAGCAGAGAGCCTCTGATATGCACTGCTGAATACCAACTCGTGTGATTTCAGGCACTGTGGGAATTCACTACATCTCAGCTAAATTTTATAAATCAGGTATAGAAAGGTCTGAGCATTTTCAAATACATTTATGTACTAGTTTAACTAATGTGGTTTAAAACCTGATTTTTAGTTTGAAATTGTATATATATTTATGTATAAATCTGGATGACATTTTAAAAATGTTTAAGGCTGCCTTTAAATGTGACTATACATCACTTGGATGCTGGAGTGTATTTTGAAAGGATTTGATCCAAAAAAATATATTATATGGAATCATCTTCAGTTTTTCAGTGTAGAAATAAGCACATGGATCCATAAACATGATCCAGAAATACTGGTGACTTTAGCCTGACCCATAAGGCTGACCGTGCTGTGACATCTTGCTGAGAGCAAAGACTCTCCAAAGAGGCAGTCCCAGGAAAGCTCACATGCTAAGCAGGAGCTGCTGGAAAGTAGCAAGTAGGGAAGACCACTGCTTCACTCTGTGGATTTAGCTCCGTCCTTTCAGCTGGGATGCCAATGTATTATGAAATTAAAAGAAAATCAGAGCACAGATCCAGGCCTTGACAGTCAATCATCTTTACAAATAATTATTACAATATTCGCTGCCAAATATTTGGTCTGTGACAACTATTGCTTTCCTAAACAATTCTTTGGTGTGTTTAGGGACTTGGAATAACCTTTGGATCATTTCAAAGATTAGTAGTAATCTAATGGGGTAGTCTGCATGCAGCTGTACTGTTCAGGAAAGTAATAAAAATTTGATTAAAAAATTGTGGCCATGCCAGGTCACTTGGCCACAGGATCATGTAACAGGCCCAGAAGTGTTTGCCTTACTAGTAAATGTTAATTTTTAAAATTATTTTCTGAGATTAAGAGCCTGAAGGGGAGCAGTCTTCATTGACCTTAAAATGTCATGTGTGACATGGTCTGCATGCACCAAGGACTGAAGCATTCACTTGAAAAGGGAAGAATTTGAGTCATTAGCTGAAAGGGTCCTTTTCAGCCTATGGAAATTCAAGTCCACATTCCATGCTTGCATTATATTATTTGGTCCCCTCTGGATTCTCTTATATTTTATATTAAGCAGATTTCTTGCTGTTTGTTCTTCTCTTTTTTCCTTAGGTTTTGGGGCTTTGCTTGGTTGGTTGGTTGGTTTTTTAGTGTTTTATATATTTTGGGATCTGTGACTGTTTTTATCTGGTATAGACACATTCCTGGAAGAGCATGAGTGTGTAAACACGAAATTGCACCTAGTCACTGACTTTACATTCTATCTATTCCTTAAGAAATTATTTCGTTTGTTTTACCCACTATTTAATGAAGAACTTCTGATCATCCACTCATTTGCCTGGACAGAAAGTTGCTGGCCTACCTTTATCTCCTGTACATGGTATAGTTACACATTCACTGAAGATATTCTGGAGACACCCAACCAAACAGTTGATGCTGTTCTGTTGTTCAGTTTGTCTTGACTTTTGCTATCTGTTTTAAACTTAATTTCTTTCTTTCTTTCTACTTTTGAGGTTGCATTTTTGAAGTTCAGGTTCGCACCAGCCTTAATCAAGGGTTTAAATCACCAGGATCTCCAGAAGGACACCCCAATTCTGGTCGCAGTGTTGGACAATGTAAAGATTCCCCATGCAGTTTAATAAAATGCAGAAATGGTGGCAAGTGCATAGAAACTGGGTCTACTGTTTAGTAAGTATATATATATATATATTCTTTTTAGACACAGCATAGAGTGTCTCTAGACAAATAACTATGGTAATTTACTGTGTTTATAACAGAATGAGGCAGAAAGAAAGAAAGAAAGAAAGAAAGAAAGAAAGAGAGAAAGAGAGAAAGCTGATGAAAGTTACATAAACACATTAATATTAAAATAATAAAATTATGTTAGGACTATTTCTGGGGAATTTTTTTAAGAAATTCCATGGGCCGGTTCTGCTCCACTGAAGTCACTGGCATCCAGACTTACTAGGAAATGCATGGTAAGAATTAGATGTGTGACCTTTTTTTAAAACTAAGTGAGCAGCTGAGAAGAAGTAGTAAAGAGAGCTTGACAGTGTAAGTGTCCAAATGTGGCTGATGGGGCAAAAATAGGTGACTTCTGTTTCCAGGGAATTATTATTTTCCATTAAAAAAACCCTTGTGGAGTAAACCACTGACTGCCCAACTTTAGAAAATTCTGAGCCGGTTTAAATCCATAGGAGCTCCAAACATTGTTTGAAGTCTGTCAGTTCATCTCTACGCTGCTCACCTGACTGATCTTTGGGATGAGACAGGGTAGCCATGAGAGGCTGCCCAAAGGATGAGTCTCTAGTATTCCATGCCTTGTCTCTCAGAGCAGATGGAGCTGAGTGCCCAGGCTGTATGCACAGAAGAAGGAAGTACATTTGCAGTTCCAAATTGCTGTTGAGTGTCAACACTTCCATTGTAATAAATTTTGCTTTCAAACACTTTGTACTGCAGCTGTAAAACCTTGCTGACGAGCAGTTTTTATTTTAAAAGTATCTGCCAAGATTAATTATGCTTGCTTCCCCTTATGTGCTTTCACATGTGTTCATTTATTTCCATGCATTTGCATAATTTTTTTTAAAAAGAGAAAAGTGCTGATTTAAAACTTGTTAAGACACTGACTGAAAACACTGCAGACAGCAAGACCGATTCGAATGAGAAAAGAGGTTTCGCGCTGTGGAGCCTCTGTATGATGCTTCTTAAAACAACAAAAACCTGTCCTGTGTGTTACAAAGAAAAACATTTGCATATCTGTCAAACTAAAAGCAATCTACTGACTCTGTATTGGAGAGAGAATTATATGGTAATTGGTTTTGCTGCCTGTGGCACAGATCTTCATCTGTAAGAAAATTTGCACAAAAATTTGTACAAAAACCCTGCTTTTAAAGCTAGTAAACTGTACTGTTGTTTTGAAAATTGATCCCAAGATTAGCACGTGGATTGCTCCCCATTCCCCTTATGAGTGGATTTATATTCTCTTACATACAGTAATGAATGAAACACTTTAAAAAACGTAATTTGGAATTGCTTTCTGATTGTTGCATTGCTGCATGTCGCAACTGTTGCATTTTGCAGGATCCTCCCAGAGCTATTAAACCCTTGACATTTGATCTTTCTGAGGAACAAGAAAGGATAATGATCATCTTCCCCCTTATGAGCATATTAGAGGTGATAAAACCCAAAATTTCAAGACAAAAATATCATAAACATCCCACTCCCATCTAAATCCTTGCTTCAGTAATTTACTCAGATGTGCTAAGTCACCTTCATGTCTATAAGGTGAACCACCACCAGCAGCATCTAGAGCACATTTGGAAAGCAGGTGGCAGGCTAGAATGGCAGCTGGTGACAGAAAAACATAGTGAACTTGGTATTATAGTCAAAGTTCTTTTTCATCATTGCAATTTGTATTCCAGATTAAGGATTATTCTAAAATTTCTGGGGCATTGGAGGAAGGGGGGGAAGGGGGGTGTAGTTTGGTTTTTCTGAGGTTTTTTTGTTTGCATTTAATTTATAGTGACCTACTACTAAATTCTATTCCTGTCCCCATATTTCAGGGCATCTATGTCTTCACACACTAGGTATGTGTGCTTGCATGTACCAGTAGTGGTCACATTTTCCTCTCACAGAAAACATGAAGTATTGCCAAAGAGGCATGGATGTAGCTTACATATAATTTGTGTCAAAATACAGTAGCTGTCAATACTGTCTCAATATATTTTCTCAGAGGGAACTTCTATTTTCAAATCATCTGTGCTCCTTTGAAGAGCAGAGTCCTTGAGGGAACTGGATTTGTGTTCAAATATTTTCTCTGCTGAAATGAGATCTCTCCAGAGGTTTTGGTTGCTGTTTTGAGCTATTTTTATGTCTTGCTTTCACCACCCTGCCAGAAAGTGCGTAGTGCTGTTAAGCTGTAGATTCAGTTGCTATAGGGATAATTCTTTGATATAAATAGAAGCAGAAATATGCAGCATTAATCTTTACATTCTGGCCAGCAACAGAGCACAACTGCTGTGTTTTAACCAAACAAAGGGGAAGTACTTGAATAATAAAATGAAGAATATAATTTTCAAGGGACAATACTACTATTTTATTTATGACACAAAATCATAGAAAATAGAAAATTACATATAACAAGATTTTTTGTGAGGTGTTGTGGCTACTTGTTGTTGGTGAAGTAAGAAAAAAGTTTATCTTGTGTGCTGTTCGAACAGAACATCAGACAAAATGGAGAGGGCTCAGTCTGCTAAGTGTGAGCATGGAGTGTCACTTTAGACACCCTTGGGTAGACATTTGGCTATCAGCTGCTGCTTCAGAAGAGGTTGGGACTTGAATAAGTTTTCTGTCATATCTCCAAGCCTCATGTGGATTTCTCTGTACTGTATAGCTTTTAAAGAGCAACAGCCACTCAAGTTTCAGAAATTAAATCACACCCCATATGTGTGGGGTGGCCCATGAAAGGAGCTTCTGTAATCTCATTATTAGACCAGATTCAATTAAAATAAATTAGCAGTGCAAGGACAGAATCCATATGTAACACAAGGACAAACTTTCATACTCTGTAAGGAAAGGACGTTTAGTTGTTTAATGGTCGTCGTTTAAAATAATACAAGTTTCTATTTTGGGGGATGAATTTGCTATCTAAAATTTTTCCTCCAATTTGTCTTATTTAATAGGACATTTTGCAGCATTCCATGGTTCTCTTTGTTTAAATAGAGCTGGTTGTCTTCCAATCTTGTTTTCTTCAGGCCCCATTTTTACCTTCTAGCCTGAAGTTAGACTGCTTTTTGTTAATGCTCTAGTTTTCCACTCCATGAATTTAAAACCATTCTTCTTTAGAAATTTCCTTCCTTGCTCAGCATCTTTCCACTACAAAACAAATTCAAGAACTGTATCCAGAAATCTCCAGTGGATTGGGCAGCCTGATGGGGCCAATACATGCCAATTTGAATTTGAGATGTCCTGCACTATCTGAGATACTTATATGACGTTGTGAAACGTTTCAGTTCCTCCTGGAGAAGTGTTTGGAGGTCAGACAAGATACCCTAGGGAGTTTCAGATGTCACTAAACATCTGTCTAATCTCAGCTGGTCTAAGCAATTTGATAAATTAATAAAGCTTCTGATCTCCATTGAGTATATGCCTATCTTACATATAGTATCCTAAATTCAGGTGTCAGAATGTGCAGATCTGAACACCTCTTTTTCTGCTATAAGATTACTTGTTTGATTTGACACCATATTTGCATAGCTATGGGAAGTTCCATATTTATTAGCATTGAGAATGACATTTTAAATAATATATTTCCTATATGTAATGGAAGAATTGTTTTTGTTTAATTTCATAGCTAAGTAATCTTTCCCGTTCTTCACAAATCCTTTAGGACCTTTAGTTATTTCCCTATAAAGTTCAAGAAAAGCTTCTAGTTTGATCAGGATTTTGTGTAGTACCACACAGACACACTTCTTACATATTTTATGTGTAAGATTACTTTTCATTACTTTTTTTAGTGTTGCCTGAATTTTGATGAAAAATTTTGGGTTTTTGTTCATAATCTACAGTGACATACACTTATCATTCTTACTTATGTAGAAGCTATGTTGTTTGAGAGCTAATTTTGGCTTTGGTAAGGGACTTTGAACCTGAATAAACCATTTTATAAATACTGCATGACACTTTTGAGCATTTTACAAGAAGCAAAAAAGAAAAATCCATTAAATTAAACTATCCTTGAGCTTTCTAAATACAAATATTTCAGAACTTGAAGCGGCATTTGAATTTCCAAAATTTAAAGTGAGTTTCTTTTGCTCCCTGAACTGGCTGACTTTGCTCTATATTTACTCTGAAGTGCATCCTATTAAGATTCCTTTGCAAAACCAGGTGATTCAAGTTTATACAGTTTGTTTTCAGACACACTATCAAAGTTGTAATTGAAAGCCTTTCTATCCTTTCCCACCTGAAAATATGCTTTGAAAAAGAAAAAAAAAAAGGCAGTTTGGCAGTTGCTCATGAGATACTGGTCTCTCAAGTATAGAAGAATTAATTTAATCCATGTTCTTCAAAAAGCCTGAAAATAGGTGCAGTGACATTGTCTCCTAAGACGCATAAACGTAGAGTGTCTCCAGATGAGCTAAATGTGTAGGATCCTATTAGAATCAATGGAGATCCAGGGCTTTCCAGTTGTCTAGACACTGGCATTTTAATGGCACTGGTCCTGGGATACTTTTCTGGTTTTCATAGGAGCACAGAAAGAGAGTACTCCAGAAGAGCACAAGTCTTCTGCAGCTCTTGTGTCTTATCTGCTGGCTCTAATATCTCTCAGACACACCATGGATCAGAAGGCTAATATCATTAGTCTGTGTTGAGGCAACTGGACACAGGAGTTTATCCTTAGGGTCATGCATGTGTTGGTTTGTGGGATGGATAGTGCTCCAGTTCCCGTGACTGTTTCCGCTGGATCACCATTGATTGATTACTAGATGAGCTCAGGCAGTTACTCAAGGATCCCATTGCCTAAACTTGAGCATTCTGTCAGGTCTCTGTCAGAAACTTGTCTCCCTGGCCAACAGCTGCCTCTCTCATATACCTCTAGGGCAACGGGAAGCCAACTGGGCACCTGATATAACAGAAATAACTGTCGTGATCTCAGAATGAGTCTCACCTCTTATACCTAAAGAAATACAAGAACCATCTGCATGATGCTCTTAGTCATACAATTTACTTTTAGGTATTTCTGCAAAGAGCAAGTAGTTGGACTCAAAGATACCTACAAGTCACTTCCAACTTGAGGTATTTTGTGATTCTAAATGTGTCTTTAAATCCCTGAGTCAAGTCACTAGGGCAAGCTATTGAGCTCTCCTGGTCTGGAAAAACAAGCAACCAAAATCATGAAGACACAGAGAAAACTAGACCAGCATGGCACGGAAAATATTTGAAACACTGCCTCTTCCTTCATCTCTGTAAAGATTAGGATATTTTAGATCTAAATTTCTCAACACCAGTCCAACTTGCTTAGGCATGTTAAATAGGCTTCATTGGTTGATAGACCATTGCCACTGTAAGCCAGCAAATGTTCAGTTCTGTGCAATTAATTTTCAACTAATTTAAAAGCCTGACTTCTGTTAGGTCATAAAAGACAAGAATTAAAAGAAATTTAAACAGACATATGCAGACACAAGCCAGGGAAAGGAGAAGCACCCTCATGTATGATGCCCAAGAGCAGCAGCAGCAGCCTCCCTCACGGAACAAGGAAGGGGCACTGCTGTTTGCACTCAGGGAGTTAAATCACTTCCCCTTCTCAGTAGCTTTCATGCATCAAAGCATAACATTTATAGCTGAGACAGAAAGCATTCTGATGCTGACTTTGATGAATTGAGGTGCTTTTGCTTTTGCAAGGTCCTGTCCTCTTTTCCCCTTCATTCCAAATGGCTATTTATCACTCTGAAGAGTTTGTTGGCTGTGCTTTGTTTACATGTTGTCTGATTTGAAGGTTTGGTGAAGCAGTAGTTTCACAGGCTCCTCATTATGTTTTATGTAGAAACAGTGGGCTGATTAATGGAGGATATGCAGCTCAGTCAGTACAAAGAAAAAATCAAGAGTTTGCACAAAACAAAAAACCAAACAAACATGGACCAATTAAACCTAGGCAAAATATATAAGTTTTCATCCTTAGCCTTGAGGGAGAAAACTTCCAGGGAAAAATCCATTAATGTTTTTATTCAGGGGAATAATTTTTTAATCATAAAGTGATACAAAATGCTAGAATACAAACAGGTCTAATATATTTAAATTTAACTCTTTAGTAAGGAGGACATTTTAAACATCAATGCCAAGTGTATTCTGTCTTTAACAATTTCTATAGAATTCATATTAATTTTAAATTTATAGGTTAGTGTGACTTTTTTGGGTTTGTTCCCCAGCCTGGATGAAAGAAAGACATAAAGTGTAAAGTGTAGCAGACAATAACAAGTTCAATGATTCAGTCAGTTTGGAAAATTCACTTTTGGTATAGATTTACAATCATAGATACATGAAATCCAGATTGCCACCTCTTTCATGGCCAAATCCACTATCCTCTTTTCTGTCAAGTACTTCAACAAACCTACATCTGATATACCAGTTATAAGAATTTAGAAAATTAACAATGACTAAGTGAAAGGCAGTTGCTGACAGACTCCTGTTAATAGCTAAAATTTGTAACTGTTAGCAATTCCCTTATGCTGGTTTTATTTTTATGACTGGCTTTTTGCTGCTTACTGTTCCCTTTTAATGCCCACTTTAACTCCTCCTAGTTTATGAAGCCAGGGCCTTTTGGAGTTATTTGTAGAGCAAAACAAAGATACAGAAGCTAGAAGCCTTTTTTTTAAGACATGCTAATACTGTAGTGTTAATATTTAAAATAAAATATTTACTATTGTGTACATTTTTCTTTTATAATAAAATGAACATACCAAAAAGTTAAATGAGGAACTTGGTTACTACCCTTTTCTGTTAGCCATTTTGGATCAGGTTATTAAGTATAGGTATCTAAACTTGAAAATCTTGATTAGATTGCCACTGCCATGTTGATTTCTTTTGATAATATTATTGCATTCTTTCCTTTCACTTACCCTCTGTAGCTGCGACTGCCTCACTGGATGGAAAGGTGCATTTTGCACAGAAACTGTGTCAGTGTGTGAACCTGAGCATGATCCCCCACATCTGTGTCAGCAAGGCAGTACCTGTGTGCCTCTGCCTAATGGCTACACATGTCACTGTCCTCTTGGAACAACTGGTACCTACTGTGAACAAGGTATGTCAAATGCACAGTACATTGTACACACAGTTATGTGATGTAAAACCACAGCATTTTGCAATTTATCAATTAAATGTGACATATACACACAAAGTACAAAATAGATTTAAGAAAGTGATGCTCCTTTCTATTGGAAAAGGTAATTTGAAGCAATGAATTAGATATTGTTTCCTTACTCTGCTTATTTTTAATGCCATTTTTCCTTCAATTTTTTCAAATCATCCAACCAAATTCACAAGCATGATTTTTCAGACACCAAGGGGACAGGAAGCATTGCAGAGCAATGTTACAGTGCTTAGTTCAATTCCCAAGCTCACCATAGTGAAGTATGATGGGAAATGCACTTGAGATCACAGTAGTAGTACCGAAGAGGGAAACATCTGGGATTTTATCCAATTTCTAATGATCCTAATGGAGAGGTTCCTGTCGACTTCACAGCCTATTGGGTAGGGATGCACTGATAATGATGGCAAAAGATGCAAACATCACTGTAAAAATCTACAAGTGATTTTTCTCCGTCTTTCTTTCAGCATGTCACCCTCAAAATATGTCCTCAGTTTTCAGGTTTCGCATTTCTTACCCTCATGTAAAGGAATCCTTTATCTGTTTTCTTCTCTGAGAGACTGTGCAAATGAATATTCAACAATGTGGATACACAGGTGCTACAAGCTCAGGGACTTTTCCTGCAAGTGCCCAAAGTGCCTCTCTGTGTAAGGAGGTGTTGTACAGTCCACACCTTCTATTCCACAGCTCTTAGATTCATGTTAATTTTGTACAAGCTTATGTTTTCCTGTTGAGAAGCTTTCTGTACAACTTTTGGAGAACTCCAGTTACTGTTAAATAGCTGCCTTTCCAAAATGCCTGTCAAGATCCAGTCTCCCTTGTTGTGTGAGTTTGAAGCACAAAACTGACAAGCTGAACTGCATTTGACCTGATTTGCAGTCCTCACCCTATTGATGGATAGTTTTTAAATCCCATTACATGTGGAATTGGTAGGCTCAAATGAAAAAGAATATAGCTTCTGCAAAGTTACTGTTGAATTCTTTATTCCATGTAAAAATGTGCTTGCTTTATTGCCTCTGCTGCAACAGCTGTTCAAGGCTCTTTACATGAACTTTTCAATTTTGAATTCTCATTTCAAGTGAGGTTTTCAAAAGTAATGCCATCTGGATTCAGGATACTGATCATCAGGACATGTGCTATACATAAAGCAGGTAATTAATAGGTAAACACTCGTGTGTTCTGGTTCCAGAATACATTTGGGTCTTCTTATGATGGCCACATTATCAGCACAAAACTTATATTGGAGCAAGAGAAAAATTTATTTCTTACAGATTGTCTTTCTTGTAGTAATTTTTCACCCAATAAACACATTAGAGGGTTCCTCTCTGTTTTATTTAAAAGCTTTCCTTTTATGAATAGGTACTATGGATCCTGACCAAACTCTGTGCCCTGTATTTCACCTTACTCTGTGGCAGAACAATGAATTATCATGAGATTTTTCAAAGAGCAGTTTGCACTTTTAGTGGATGGCAAATTGCTAAAAAACAGCTGCTTATCAAGATTGAATATCTCATCTCTGGATTAATGGTGGTTATTGGAGCCAAAAGAAAAAGACAGAGAGCAATGAACAGCCCAAGGGACTGGGAGAAAACAAAGGGTAATTAAAGGATGAGAACTAATGAATGTACCAGAAATAAGGAAAAAAGGTATGAGAAGAAGACAGGAGAGATTTATGTGGCAAAACGTGCAGAGTCGAATAACAAAGGGTAAGAACAAACAGGGTTTACCAGATATTAGCAACTGGTAAAGGCAGTACAACAGTAAGGATTGCACAGGAACAGGTCAGGTGAAGTGAACAAATGGGGCAATAGGGGTAGAACCACAATAACAAACAAGAGTACTCTGAACACAATTATTAAGGGTACTCAGGCATAAATCACCAATAAACAACCACTAACTTGTTTGGCAAACACTAAAAACGTTTGAGGTTCTTTATTAACTATGTACATGAGAGATGAAAACAGAGGAGCAGATGAGGATGATGTTGTTCTTAACTGTGATGGTCCTGCT
This sequence comes from Illadopsis cleaveri, assembly GCA_013399915.1. NCBI lineage: Eukaryota > Metazoa > Chordata > Aves > Passeriformes > Timaliidae > Illadopsis > Illadopsis cleaveri. The sequence continues at coordinate 160,551 of VXBB01000842.1, read as the reverse complement.
TAGACCATCAACTCAAGCCACCAAGGATGCAATGACTGTCAGCACAGAGATAGGGTACATTATGGTTAAGCTTTAGATGTCAGAGCTCCACTAGCAAGTGTTCAGTGGTTGGAAAACTAAGTTAGAACAAGATTAAACACAGGGAGAGAAAGATCAGTTAAAGAACATAATTTTCATGGCACTTGTGGCCTGAAACTCACAGGGTTTATTCGATTATCTCATGATGACCATTGCCAATATGTAAATTAAGTAATATTCTCAGGAGATTGCAGAAAGATGTGTGTTATTTCATGAGTTTCAAAGGAAATAGAAGAAATCAACCCACTTGACAAAGAGAGGGTAGCAGTTTCAATTACTCTGCCTTTCCTATAGGTTGTGCACAACCAATTCATATTCAGGAAGTAGTGCAGTGATATTTTGTAGTCTGAAATGCAGAGAGCAAATATTTCATTGTATATTTCAACCTGACAAAGAAACTAGCAGGACCTGCTTTTCTCAGAGAAAGATCAAGAGGATCAGCAGGTAGACAGCACCCTGGTCACTGACAAACAGGAAGATGCCTGTGAAATTTAAGACCAGTTCTGGGAAGGCAAGCATCCATAATGAGCACCAGGAAAGAAAGACAGGGTTGTAAATTAGATCAGAATGGGCCTAAGAAATAAAGCCTTGTCATGCAAGGCAGAGTAATGCACTTGTTCAAGAACTTAAAATTCTACTTCTTGGGTGCTCTGTGTTGTCCAAACCCATTAACACTCATAAAGTAAGAGTGTTAGGTTTCTAAAGGTAACACTGATGTAAACAAAGAAAAAATATTATTAATTAATACTTCCAGAAACAAAAGTGATTGTAATGAAATGGGAAGGAAATGGAAGATTCATGGAGGAGTCTTTTTTACGTGGTGTTAACATTTCCATTTGGGCTCAAACCACTTGCAAGACTGTTTGTGACACATGAAGCAGCAAATCATGCTGTTCCACTGGTTTGAAAAAGTCACAGCTGTGACAGTAACACTGCAAAGCCAGGCCAACTCCTGAGTTGCATAAATGGCAACCAAACATTGCCATCATCAGGCTCAGCATTAATTCATAGTTAGCACTCCCATAACGACAAGCCTTAGGAACATGAGGAAGTAGTTTATCTAGGGTTTTTTTAAAAGCAGTTATGTTTTCCATGACTCCAAAACATGATGTTAATAAAATCTTTTGGTCATTTGACTCAAAATTTGCAACTGAAGCACCAGACAATTCCAACTTTTCTTCTGATTAAGAAGTGAAGCTTCAGCCTGCAGCAGCGTAATAATTTAGTTATTTCAATAATACACAATATTCAAAATCAACAAGAGTTTCCAGTAATATGTCTGGGGAGTCTTCTGCATGGCTTTGCACACCAAATTCCAGCTTATTCCATTTGTGCCAATGAATACTTTTGTAATTAGATCTCTCAAAGGGTTTCTGAAGAGGGAGAAGTCTCTAAGGACCTGCTATTTTCAGTTCCCCTGCAAGTATATAGTAGACCTGTTGGTTTCACTGTGATTATTACTGTGAGAAACAGTGGCCAAGATCAAATGTCAAGGATGATTCTTGCTGAGAAAGAAGGAATAGTGTAAAACACTTTTGCAGCAGGTAGTTTGATTATACAGCACATTGTTACATATGTAAACATAATCTTTTTTCATAAATAGTAATTATTAAGGTATATGAACATTAAAATTACAGACATTATCTATAATTACAGTCTGCAATTATATTCTAATTTCTACTAAATTCTATCTTAGCTGCCTATTCCTCTCAGAAGAACTGTGTGAGGCCAGTAATCCTGTCTCCAGCAGTGGCCAACAATGGAGGTTTAGAGAAAATCTTAACACAGCATCTATATACAACATCTCCCTAAAGCACTCTTAGTATCTAAACATTTATGGCTTATCTTTTTTTTTTTTCTTGCCATTTATCTTAATGGATTAAATCAAGCCTCTAATCTTGTCATAAACAGTATCACCAAAGGCTATGAAAAACTTTAACAAAAATAAATTTTAAGTCAATGAAGTTCCTCTTACATTCCGTTATATATTGAGATATATTTACACATAAGATAGAGTTTCTATAGGTATTGAGCATGTTTATTTCCCAGATAATTTTGTAGAGGAGTGAAGAAGACCTATAATTTCAGATTTGTTAATTGTGAAATAACAGAGACTGATAATGTTCTCATTTAAGGGGACAGCAATGTAATATTTGACAGAGTCCATAGATGGCACTATTGGAGAACACTTGCCTGTGATGAAAATAAATAGGGTTTTCATCACAGTATTTCTATGAATTTTAAATTATTCAGCAGTTTTCTTTTGCAGGAATAGTTTGTTCCACATACGTTCATAAAATCTGTTATGATAATTTTTCTTGACTTCAAGGCATGACAACAGAATGCTACTGCCTTTTTCACAAAGAAACAAGTTAATAAATAGATTTTTTCAATTGTATATTAGTCTCTGAATTCCATAGCTACATATACTGCCTGTCAATGTCCAACTCCTGAAGAACTGAAAGAAAATGTAAAGAGTTTTCATTGTTCCGTCCTTGGTTTAATGAGATATTTGTCAAGCAATAAAGCCATTTCCTTAGTGAACAAAGGGCGAGTAACTTCCTTGGGCCATGTTTATTCAGCTCAAGTCAATTTCCTAGATATCATTTTGATGTCAAATTCCATTATTCTGATATAAATGTATAGCAAATTTTTGAAAATACCTGACAAACGGACAGAAATAAAAACCCTTGACTCTGAAATAATTTTTGCTATAAATATTTTTTACTTTCTACATAGTATAGAATGTTACTTGACATATTTTGACTGGTATTGTAAGGTAAATTTAGCTCTTTTAGCTCACAGTACAATTTAGCTCTTTACATGACAAGACACCTTACATACCCAGTCAAGCACACATACATGTACACATATGTTGGGTTCACCTGACAATGCAGTTAGACTTGCACAGTCTATTTCATAGTTATCATTTGGAAACATTTGTTTCCATGTTTAACCACAAGGACAACTTTTTATTGAGGCACAGTGACTATTGTTACTATTGTCTTTTAATCATTTAAGCAATGCTAATCCCATCAAGCTTGGTTTCCAGTGGCATTTTTTGAAAACATGTGGCAACAGGAGAAAATCTTTAAATAGTAGCCACAGCATACATATTGCAGAAGGATAAAATGTGTTGTCTAAATTTTACCTGAAAAGAAATCTAAGCTTTCAGGTTTATCATTAAGAGTCCAGTAAACTTAATATTCATGGCAGGCACAAGGGAACATGCATTTGTAATATTTATCTGTGTAATTTTAAATGCTCAGTAGAATAAAATGAGTTACCTACTCAAATACTTCATATATAAACCCAAGTGGAAGTCATGTATGATAAAATGAAGGAGATGATAATACCCTCCACACCAAGTCAGCCATGTCATCATGGGAAGTGATGTCCCAATAAATATTCAATTATCTACTTACCATTCCCTCCAGTCACTCAGCTGAGTAAGAACAAGATCCAGCCAGCTAACTAGCACTTAGCAGGATGACTCTGAAACTACTTAGACTTTCTCTATGAGCATGAATGATATGCTGGAAATATGCTTGCCACCTTACTTCGTGAAGGTGTTCAGAGTTAATTACTCATGTAGATAGGTAGCTAGCTAGCTAATTGTGAGAACTGTTTTTAAAGGCAAAGAACCTAGATTTAAGTGTCTAAATGTGAGTTAAAATATATAAGTTTCTATTATGAGTTTAAAAGCTTTGAGAGTGTTTCTCAGCCCATAGGGATGGTGCTGGTGTCTGGTCTCAAAGACAGCTTTGCTGAGGAGCCCCAGCAGGAGTTTTCTCCTGCATTGCTTCAGGAGCAGCTTTAAATACCCCATGGTCCTGTGCTGAACTACAGTGTAGTAGCATCAAGATCCACTTGATATGGACCCTGACTCACAGACTGATTTGCAGGCTGGACCTTAACAGCTGCCTCCTCACTGTGGAACTGAGGTGTCACTTGCCCTAGCTCAGCTATCAGATGTGGGGATGCTTGATCAGGCTCTACCAACTGAAAAAATGAGCCAGACATGGCTTTTTCTATGTCTTTTGTTATTAGGTCCTCATTCCTTTGAGCAGTGACTCACATTTCTTTTCCCTTTCTTGTTGGAAGCTGGAACAGATTGCCCAGAGAGGCTGCAGAGTCTCTGTCACTGGAGATATTCAAGAACTGTCTGGACACAATCCTGTGCCATAGGGTCCGGGATGAACCTGCCTGAGCAGGGAGGCTGGATCAGGTGATCCACTGTGGTCCCTTCCAGCCATGCTGTGATTCATTGTAGCATCATCACATACTAGTATTCAGCTTAGAAAATGAGCCATTAATCAGGTACAGAACAGAAGTATTTGTTTAAATGCCTGTTGTAGTTGCAATGCATCCCATGGTGCTAAGTGTTCTGTTATTATTGCAGTAGTTACACAGCAAAGGTCCTACCAATTTAGCTTATAGGATCAGCAAAGGCATCCATTTACCTCATTTGCTTTAGCAGAGAGTTTCTCAGGAGAAAGCATAGGTAGCACAGGTGTTGTCCTGTGCAAGTTTAGCTGAACTTCTTATTTTCTTAAGTGAAAAATAAAGTTTGCTGCCAAGAAAACAGCATTAGAGTACCTCAGCCTCTTGTGTGTTAGTTTTGTATATGCCTGCCATAAAAGAAAATTGAAAAGCTTAAATTGTCATATTCTTCACCTTAAAAGTTTGTCTGTCTATAGAAGCAATTTTGCAAAAATGAAATTTCATACTGCTCACCTCTGTGCACTGCAGTAGAGTGAATGCATTCTGTTTTGGGATATGGGTGCACATATGGGTTCCACACACCTGTCACATCAGATTTTTTCCATGCATATAATCAATACTTGCAGGATCTACAGGCTATTTGCAAGAACATTATAAGTCATTCTAGTACTTCCTATAGTTACTCCTGCTGCATTGTGGCAAAATATTTTACTTTCTGACACTTGTAAGATATATTTATTGGGAATAAGCCTACTTTTTAAAGATGAAAATAAAATATCTGCATCTTAGAAGTTCCAGAATGAAGCATATTAAATAGAGTATTGTATTTGATATCTATAAATCAAGATAATACCTCCTTAGTAAAGAATTCTGACATCTGTTGCTGAAGCTGTGGGTCTTATTTTTTAATACTCTCTCTGTAATATGAAACCATGGACTTAATTCTTTCTCTGAGTGATACTATAAAATCATCTTTTATACTTGTTCTCTTTCTCTGCTTCAAGGCTTTTTATCATAGCAATCTTTCTTTCATATCCCTCCCAATGACAAGCAATGTAGCATTTCAATCCTGCTGATTTTGGTCTCACACTAGTAATTGTCCAGGCTTCCTCCATAAGAAGCAAAGAATTAACTACATTGATAAAGTGGAACTGAATCTGCCATAGAGACTTTCAGATACCTCATTATACACTTTGCCTAAGGTGACCTTTTAAGCAGGAGCATATTTTCATGTAAGATTGACCACTGTGGCACAGTTCCTCCACATGCAAGTCTCACTTTGCAAAAATCTGCTAAGAGGAGACTGACTTACAAATGATGCAATGATGCATGAAGAAAAATGTCTATGTATGAAATGAATTATTATTACTGATTGTTTTTTAAATACGAAGATTACAGTATAGGGATTGTATCTTCAACTACTCATGGAGAGCCTCGTCTTACTTACTGAAAAAAAAAAATCCATATGGAATAATAAGCATTACTCTGTCTTTTGTACCTCCTAGTGTTTATAAGTTTTAGTGATGTACAGCACCAAATCTGTTTAGCAAGTTTTATTACTATCTATCATCCAGGGTAATTGCTATTCTTTTATTTGTGTGAACTTTTAAGTATAGATGCCAGGAATTGCATACTTTTGACATTACATCACTACAGACACTGCCTAGCCTTAATAGGATGCATAACAGTTATTATGATACTTAGGATGGGAGTGACTGGAGAATATATACATAGATTAAACAACAGCAAATCAAATGCCTGATTCTGATCATTCAAGTATTTAATAAATCCATTATAATTGATATTTCAGTGATTAAAACTTACTTTTAGACTTACTGAGATTTTATGCCGTCAATCCCATGTACCTTCTTCAGAAATATTGTCTGTAATCTACCAGGGGGAATTAATAAAAAGGTCAGCTATGCAGTTACTGCCCATTCAAGAGGTATCCTCAGGTCAGGTTATGCTGATAACAGGTGAGAGACCTGGATCCTCTATAGTGATGCATCTGCCTGCTGGACAATGTCCACCAGGGACACCTTGAGCCCTGTTCTGAGGGAGGTGGTATGACAAATAGACAAATCACAAGAGCTTGCAGCATGCTGGCTGTATTCCAGCCTAAGAACTGAGACCCATCTGTGACAGGCAGTACAAGGTGCAGCTGGGTGGTGAGTGGGTTCACCAGCAGATGCTGTGCAGAAAACTTGAGTGTGGAAAGGTAGCAAAAGGTATCACAGAATGCTCTTCAAGGATGTCCTACAGGGATATTTGACTGAGGGAAAGTTAGTATAAAACAATGAAATTAGGAGCACCAAAATGAGGAAAGATGTTGGTCTCTTAGAAGGGAAACAGCACAGCTTCAGCTGGGAAATGCAGAAGTGAGAAGGGAACACTTACAACTCAGGCATTTAATACTGCTGTTTAAATAGTAAAAACAGTTTATCACACACAGGTCTAAACACACCCTGCACATCTAAGTAGCTTGATTTATTCCAGAGAATGCACAAATACAGTAAATTAACAACTACATGATCATGAATTAGCTAATAACTAACATGATTACAGAGATTATTCACAAGATCATATAGTTACAGGACAAGGAGGAATGGCTTCAAGCTGAAAGAAAGTAGGTTGAGATTAGATATTAGGAAAAAAATCTTTGAGACTGGTGAGATACTGGAACAGGTTGTGGATGCCCCCATCCCTGGAAGTGCCCAAGACCAGGCTGGATGGAGCCCTGAGCAAGCTGATCTAGTGAAAGATGTCCCTGGCCATAGCAGAGGAGTTGAACCTAGATGATCTTTAAAGTCCCTTCAGGCCAACCCATTCTGTCGTTCTTTGATTCTATGATAATTATAGCTCAAATATGCAATGTTGTTACAGTGGGAAAAACTGGAAATTGTTTCAAGTCACACAAACATTACAGAAAAGTATAGTAATTTATCAGTTGGCTGAAGGCAGTTGAACCAGCCTGATTTTGTAGTGGTATACGAACAATCAGCACTGAGAGAAGAGGTAAGACATGACTGTGTATAGCTCAAAAGAGTACATTGTATCCTAACTATAATTGTGTGAGTGTTCTCTTTCACTATAAGATAGGAAGATTTGAATTATCAAACATCTCAATATGATTATCCTAAAAACAAATTTCAGTAACAATTAATGAATACTTCCCACTTAAAAAGTACATTCTTATGACACAAAAAGCAGCTCATTACAAATCCTACTCTAGGATTATCATCTGTATGGTGAGAAAATAAATGTTTACTTTGACTCCTGCAACAGTATTTTGCATTTCAATTTTTAAACAATGTGAAATTTACACTTACATATATTTGAAAATGAATGCTAACAAGATCAAAATTATTTTGCATTAGAACTGCAGACTTGATTGTTGAAGAAAATAAGGCACCCAGAAGACAATGGCATTGATTTGCTATTATCTAAGTTTTATTTTGTATCTAGGTTATTTTTATTCTATGAAAAGGGAAGAATTGGAAGCATTATGTACAGCATTTAAATACTATACAAAATAACTGGTTCCATAATAATGCAGTCCTCTCAAAATCTCTTTCAGAAGACATGTCCTCTTGTATTTTTCAGATATTTCCATTAGCGATGCATCCTTCAGAAATAATGAATCATCATGGATGTCATTTGCACCCTTTTATATCCGGCATAAGACTCATATTAAACTGCAGTTCCAGCCTCTCTCTCCAGATGGTATCCTGTTCTACACTGCTCAGCATTTGGGTACTCAGTCAGGTAAGGGGATTCCAGCATGCTGCTATCATAAAGCCAGGTACTTTTGTGAAAAAGAAAGGGAGTACATTGGGGTGATTCAGGTATTCAGTCTCTGTAACTCATTGCCCATGGTGGCTGGGTTTTATCACAGGTCATAGAATGTTAGGGGATTGGAAGGGACCTTAAACATCATCTAGTCCCAAGTCTCCTGCCACGGGCAATGACATTTTCCACTAGACTAGGCTGGTCAAGGCCTTATCCAGCCTGGCCTTGAACACTGTCAGGCATGGGGCATCCACAGCCTCCCTGCGCAACCTGTTCCAGTGTGTAACCACCCTCACAGTAAAATATGTCTTCCTAACATGTAGCCTAAATTTCCTCTCTTTCAATATGTACCCACTACTCATTGTGCTGTAGTTCCTGACAAAGGCCCTCTCTGGCTTCCTTGTAGCCCCCTCCAGACAATGGGAGGTTGCTGTAAGGTCCCCACACAGTCTTCTCTTCTCCAGGCTGAACAGCCCCAATGTTCTCAGCCTGTCTTTGTAGGGGAGGTTCTCCAGTCCTCTTATCAACATTATGGTCTTCCTCTGGACTAGCTCAAATAATTCCATGTCCTTCTTACTCTGGGGACACCAGAACTGTTGATTTGAACTGTGAATAATCATGTTCATGAGAAAAAAAAAAAACATGCAAAACCAAAGTTTTAGATAGTCCAAAGCCACCAAGTACTTAATTAACTTATTTAATGGTTCAGGAAAGCACTTCCCCCTGAAAGTGACCACAGCCAGCTTTTTAGACTTTACACTAAGATTCCTACTTTGGGGAGTTGGCCCAGTGTTTTAAATGACCAAAACCAAACCAACATAAAAACTGATCAAACATGTTAAGTGAAAATGAACAGAGTGAATGAGGCTTCTCAGAAGTGTAGCTTTTTATTATATAATGTTGAAAAATGTGCTGGTGCAGCATGTAAAACATGCAAGTTCTGCATTTCCTAGATATGCAGAGTGACAAATAAATCTAAAAAAAATAGAAGTATTTTAAACTTTAATAAGTTAACATTCCTAAAACTTCATATCAAGAAAACATACTTTGATAGTGTAAGTACATTCTAAAATTTAGTCTTTAAGGTGTACACTTTTTGTAATTACTTTATTAACATACTCAATTGCATTTAAATGGTGATCATAGATTTTTAAACAGAAGCATTATGTGTCATCCATAACATTATCTTAGAGCAAATTTTTCACTTGTATTGAGCAGTAGGTTATGCAAAAATGATGCTTTATATGACAAAAAAAATATTGATCATGTATGTTTACATTCCTTTGTTCAAAGTCTAAAGCTCTAAGATATTTCAATAAACATATTCAGCCCCAAATTCATATAAACACACATATGCCAAATGTACCAGCACCTTACTGTGTACACAGATGTTTCAACAGGTTGATAATGCATCATACACTGCTGACACCTCCTGTTTGCCTTATTCTAATTGCAACCACACACAGAGAAGAAGCTTCAAAGAAAAATATATGGAGCATCTGTAATAAAAATACATGTATTAGCAAAGAGCTCTGTCTTCTACAATGAATCTTTTATAGTTCTATCACTTACAGGCCAAATTCTGAGATTCTTGGTGAACTGTTCTGTCCTGCCCAAACTAAAGCATTACAAGGGCCATGAAAAATAGGAGAAAAAAAGGATCTCTCTCAAAAAGAATAGTCAGAGGTCATGGAAGCAGCTAGCATATAATGAAATTAAATACCTCTTTGGAAGCATCAAAGAGAGTGCTAAGCGTGTTTAACTTGGGCCAGGAGTGGTGTAGTCCAAGCATGCCTTCATTCTCTTGCCATTCCTGAGTGTTTAGTTTGCACAGGAAAGAATATTTTCTTTCAATCACTTTCTAGAATCATAGCAATTCCATTTCAAAATAAAATTCCTCTTATATAGAGGGATTTATTTACAAATTTCTTACTTCCACTTTCACTGTCATCAAGTTTTGAAAGATTCAGGAAAAGCTAATCGCCTGGCTTTTTGTTTTTGTCTTCATATAATCCTGTCAAATGCAGGCCAGAATTAGATTGATGAAAGACTTAGAAGTATTCTTAGCAGCCAGCAGATGAGATAGAGCTTTCTGCTGAGGATTAGTTTAGAAAGCACTTTAAATCAAACTACTTCTTCTAGACAGTTATGTAAGATTTAATAAATTAATTGCTGAAATCACAGGATTTTGTTTCTAAAATTCCTTTTTAATAAGAAATAATTAGAATTTTTTTTCCTCACTAGGCAATGCTGGTTTTTTAAAAGAAATGAGCTGACTATGCAGCTAATATAGCAATGATACTGAGTAGCACAGTTATGTATCAGCTTGGTTTGTCACCCACACAAACACTACACTGCGACTTTTCCTTCAGGGACATGTCCCACAAAATAATCCTCCCATCATTAAAAATAAAATCACATCTTTAGTAGGTGAAGAAAAAAAACATGAGACTTCTGTTGAAACATTCTTTCAGCTTTGTTCTTTCCAAAGAACATGACAGGAACTTTCTAGAAAGGGCAAGTCTCCTTCCTTTGAAATTGGTCTGCTGGTACCAGCTTCTAGTCCTCTAAAAATATCATTTCTCCAGTACACACATTTAAACACCTCAGAAACTGGCATAAAATGGAAAACATCCTGTGAATCAATTAGCTTAATTTCCTGTAATTGCCAGTCATCCATTTAGTTGCTTTGTCAACGATTTCTGAATGTGCATCATGACTTCAGGTATGGTACTACTGATTTCTGCAAGCCCTAAGAAAATAATTTCCAAAGATGGACAAAATTTATGTGGCTAGCAATATTAATAATAAGCTGGGGATAAAACCCAACCCAACAAGTGAGTTGACTTCAGAAACTCGAAGATAGAATGACAAGGGGACTTTCTTCCCATCTTTGACTACTTGCTCTATGCACTGCTTCTGGCCAAGGTCTCTGCAAACACTATGGAACTCATGTGGAGTCCAGCACACTGTTTGTAGAAGGCCAGCTCACTTCACATTTTCTCAAGGCCAGTGTATCCTATTTTTACCAATGAAAGCATGAGACTCCTAATGATTAAACACCCTTTAATTCGGACAGGGCTTGCTGGATGCCCACCAAGTGCTTGAACAATGTATGTAATTCAGTTCATTTACAAAGCAACCACTCTACATACTTGGAGGCCTTGGCACTCTAGGTAAAAGTTTAAAAGGAGCCTTGCTTTTTTGTTGAGTCATAGCATTACTGAAGGTTTACATTTGTTAGCAGAAGTGGAATATGCCATAGACTGCCTGCATTATTCCAGAGTTCAGGCCAGAGTGATGGAAAAGTTTGCTCCCCGAAGAGATGAGAACGAACAGTCATGCTAGGTGACTAAGAATGAAGTCAGGTCAATAAACAGAATGGGGTGACTCATGCTAAATTTAACACTCAACATTTGCAACAGCAGTTCTCTGCCTCTCTTTAGCCAGACTGTTATTCACCTTGTTTGAAAAACCTAAAAACTTTAACTCCTGATAGTTAAGGCATTTCAGTTTATAAATCTATAACATAAGAAAATAAGAGAATGCCAGTACAAGTGCATGATTGTCTGCATGATTTTCTAAAACATTGCTTATGATGAACACTGAATCATGGAACTGGACTAAAATCTTCTAGAAATATTCAGAACTTCTCAATACCTAAAAGACAGGAATATTATTTTCCTAATCAGAAACTGATCATCCACTCACATTTAAAATAAGAACTTGAGTGGTTAAGTCTTTACTCCTTGCAGCCACATTTCCTTAGCTGACAGAGACATAATTTCTGCTTTGTTACTAGTTTTGGAATCATTTGTATGGACTAAATCAGCAGTGTAGGAAGCAGAACTATCAGCTAGCTGTGTGACAGAACAGATATCCCCACTATCTTGAAATCTGTTGCATATGAATTGTTATTGTTACCCATTTGACACTGGCAAGCAAACCAAAAGTTTGGCAAATTGAGGCTACTCAAGGGAAGTTGGCACCTTCCAGCTACCAAAATGTGCCAGGGTGACAGTGGTGACCAAAGGAAGCACAGTAAGTTTCTTCACAAAGAAGAAACACATTTTGGAAAGGTGAGGCTGAATAGTCTAATCTACAAATAGGTAAGTGTCCACCCCTTGTAGATGCCTGGGCATCACTGTCTGCAAGGTTTCTCTGGATCCCAGCTATGCCCTTCCCGCTATGGGATGGTGCTCCAAACTGAAGCTGGACTCTACCTATGGGCACATTGATTTTTCACATGGATTAAGAAATATACAGCCTTGACTTGACATCAGTTTTCAGTCTTGCATGAGCTGTGACATGGAACTCCACACATGGAGTAGAATACATTGTAACAATCCATGAAAGCATATCCATGGATAGCTCCTTTATGTGTGCATTAGAGGAACTGGCCATGGTCACCCCTAGGTAAAGATCAAGTTACAACAGCTGCAACAAGCTCCTTTACCCCGTCAGCCAGCTGGTACCTAACTGCATGTACACACTCAGACACGGGCAAAGACAAGGTTAACAAATTTAAAGGAAGGCAGTTTCAACCATGTTGACATATTACCAGCCAGCAATTAACAGCAGAAGTTGCAGAGGGTGGGAATAAGGCTCATCTCTGTTCTTAATTCCCTTATTTTACCCCTTTGTAGCCCTTCCTTTTCTTCCCTGTATTCTCTCCTTGGCCTTGGGCCTTATTCTGGCTACTGGAAATGCTCAGTAGGCATGTGAAGGACAACTGCTGGTCAGTTAGGTTTCCTCTCAGGTGGACACCACAGTGCATCACCTTCCTTGGCCACAAGGAAGAATTTAAAATTTGACTGTGAGACTGTAACCAGTTTGTTGAAGAGACTTACATACAAATTCATAGTCATAGCAAGCTGAAAAATTTTGTGATGCAATCAGAATTCATCATAAGAAGTCATGTAAGAAGATACTATTAAAGATAATCCAGATCTCACAGTAGCAGTTGGATGTACTTTTAGGAGACTTTTCATTATCTCCCAGTTTTAGGAACTGACTGCTCAAGACACAGGGCTGACTAGCCTTCTGGGAATTCTGACATCCGGTATGGGAGGAGGTGAGGCTTGTACATGTAAGAAAAACATGAAAATAAAATTACAAAGAAAAATTCACCCCTGCTTTGGAGTTCTAGCTTCTAATATGGAATAGAGACAATCCACTCTAAGGCAGAGCAACTTTGACCTTCAGTCACTTGGTGAAAACCCTGAACTAGGATTAGCAGGTAGAAGTGCTGTTTTATCTCCAGAACAGGTCCTTCCTTAAGGCAATGCCTGCTACAAAATTCCCTTCCTTTGAGAAGATAACAATCTTTTAGCATTTGGGCTATAAAAATATCAGTTTTACTGAAACAGGGAATGTGACGGGCAGGAAGGTGCATCAGAACAGAACTGAATGTTGTTAATAATTTTGTTCAATGCCCAGGGTCTTGACATGCTGCAGTTTCAAGGCCCAGCTAAGCTACAACATCCTACTTCTAAAGATTCAACCTTGCTGACACAGATTGCCTTACAGTTCCTTGCATCCAACAGGTTGGGCAAAGACTTGCATGCACAAAAAAAGAACAACTTTGAGTGCCTGTCTCAGGAGTATCTCTGCTTTTTTTGTGACACCACTGATGGAGATGAATAGCCCATATTAGATGAAATGCTAACCTAAAAAGCCAGAAGCAAAGCTGTGTGTCTTGTGCATAGATCGTATTTTTAAGAAATAGGAACCAGCTATACAGTCTAGTGCTGGAAAAACTAAAGATGTCATCTCCTTCATGCTTAACAAAAGTAAACTTCCTCAGAAAGGTCTCTGGCAACAGGTTAAATGAGACAGGTCTGAGCAATGATCAAACTCAGAGTGAAAAAACCACCTTGCTTCAAGGTCTGCTATACAGAGACTGCTGAAAAAACAGATTCAGTGGCAAGAATGGCATTTGTTTAAACTGGTGTTATAATTCCTATGATGACATTGGCCTGCACAGGCTTCAGCTGTGCAATCTGGCCCTCAGACACAGGATAGATGGAGCTGCCTTGTTGAAAACATTACTGGTTGCTAAACTGAAAAGGATCAAAAGACAAGCCCATCATTTGCCTTCACTTTAAGAGGAAATTTCTTGAACACACAGAACTATACATGACAGTCCTAAGATGTTTTCAGCCAGGTGTCCCTAGTATAACCTATGATATAATAAACTTCATGGAGAAATACTGACTGCACCCTAGGATCAACTTTCAGATCCTAAAATTTATCTCAACACTCTGCTGTTCTTGCCAATGTCTAAAATGGCAAGTCACCTGTGAAAAGAGAGGGTCTAACCAGAGGAGTAAGAAAATACCTCAAGAGCCTCAGGGTGAGGTGAAATTGGAAAGTTGTTTGTTTTTTTTTTGTTCAAAAGTAGCAGAAGCAGTTACTCAAATTTGAAGTGAGGCATCAAATTTGTGCCAGAACAGAGTACTCAGGGATAACCTCTTTACGCCATAGACAGCAGATTCAGTAACACAGATTTGTTCTTGTGATAAGACTAAGTAAGATTCCAAAACAGATCGTTGTCAAATGTGCAAAGTCGCCAAAACCCTTCCCTGCAGGCCAGGAAGTCTTCGAGAACTGCCATTTTCTCCAGGTCTTGATTACAGATCAAATGCAACAGCAACCCTGGTCAGATGTTTTCCTCCTTCCTAGACAGCAAGCATGAGTACTTGTGTCCTTATGCAAGCCTGCAAGTCTCCAGGTAGGAGAAGGAATCAAAGGCTGCCAAAGTGCTAGTTCAGAAAGTTTTCCTCATGCTTCTTTCTTACCCTAGGATTGAGGGCCTGATAAAAGACAAGCAGGTTAGGTACATGGCTGAAACAAAGCAAGATAAGTGCATTCGAACTATGCACTGGAAAATCAAGCACACTTAAAGCCACATCACTAAGGAAAAATCACAAGTGAAGGAAATGGTACCACTTTTCTGGGGGAGGTGGTGGGGGGGGAGCAAACAAA